>ML106306.1:223010-311434 GCA_003697995.1 Taxidea taxus jeffersonii | reverse complement strand
CCCCCCCCCCACCATGGAATTTGATTTAATGTACTCCCATTTGGGGCATCCTTTAATGTTTTAATATTAGAAGTTCTACAGGCATATTCTTGCTACAGTTTCATTCCAAGGACGGGATTTTTGAAAAACTCTATCATATGTGAGGATTTTATTTTCCCTTACATGGTTTGCCTAGAAAAGGCCACAGTTATTTCTTATGCTATTTTCTTTATAAAAACTGTGAAAAATCAGTGTCAGGGTGAATACAAATGTACAAAACCTCATCAAGTTAATTCAATGTCAATCTTTTAAAATTTTGCCATTAATGAGTGCTAATACCAGTTTTAGAAAATGGAATTCTTAAAAAAAAAAAAAAGAAAGAAAAAAGAAACTGGAATTCTTTTACTGAGTAAACCGAGGTAAAGGGTTTCTTTTTTTTTTTTAAAGATTTTATTTATTTATTTGACAGACAGAGATCACAAGTAGGCAGAGAGGCAGGCAGAGAGAGAGGAAGGGAAGCAGGCTCCCCGCTGAGCAGAGAGCTCAATGTAGGACTCTATCTCAGGACCCTGGGAACATGACCCGAGCCGAAGGCAGAGGCTTTAACCTACTGAGCCACCCAGGCACCCCTCTTGCTTTTTTTTTTTTTTTAAATTAAATTAAATTAAATTAAATTTTTTTCAGTATTCCAAGATTCATTGTTTATGCACCACACCCAGTGCTCCATGCAATACATGCTCTCCATAATACCCACCACCAGGCTCACCCCTGTCCCCTCCAAGCCCTCAGTTTGTTTCTTAGAGTCCACAGTCTCTCATGGTTTGTCTCCCCCTCCAATTTTCCCCCACTCACTTCTCTTCTCCATCTCCCAATATCTTCCATGTTACTCCTTATGCTCCACAAGTAAGCGAAACCATGTAATTGACTCTCTCTGCTTGACTTGTTTCACTCAGCAGAATCTCCTCCAGTTCCATCCATGTTGATACAAAAATTGGGTATTCATCCTTTCTGATGGAGGCATAATACTCCGTTGTATATATGGACCATATCTTCTTTATCCATTAGTCCGTTGAAGGGGATGTTGGTTCTTTCCACAGTTTGGTGACTGTCGCCATTGCTGCTATGAACATTGGAGTACAGATGGCCCTTCTTTTCACTACATCTGTATCTTTGAATCAAAATTCCACCAGCATTTTTCAAAAAGCTGGAACAAACAATCCTAAAATTTGTATGGAACAAGAAGAGACCCTGAATTGCCAAGGAGATGTTGAAAAAGAAAAACAAAACTGGGGGCATCATGTTGCCTGATTTCAAGCTTTACTACAAACCCGTGATCACTAAGACAGCATGGTACTGGCACAAAAAAAGACACATAGAGCAATGGAACAGAATAGAGAGCCCAGATAATGGACCCTCAACTCTGTGGTCAAATAATCTTCGACAAAGCAGGAAAAAATATCCAGTGGGAAAAAAAGACAGTCTCTTCAATAAGTGGTGCTGGGAAAATTGGACAGCCATGTGGAGAAGAATGAAACTCAACCATTCTCTTACACCATACACAAAGATAAACTCGAAATGGATGAAAGACCTCAATGTGAGGCAGGAATCTATCAAAATCCTAGAGGGGAACATAGGCAATAACCAATAACCTCTTTGACATCGGCCACAGCAACTTCTTTTAAAGGTGTTTCTTTTCAACACCTGCCCCTACCTATTAGGGTCATCAGCATGCTAATTTAATTAGGGGATACATTACATTTCAACTCAGCTGTTTGAATTTTCTATATTTCTCTCAGTATAGCCTCATTGTTCAGATTCATATTTTGTTTTAGAACAGATTACTTAAAAATATTTATTTATTTGAGAAAGAGCAGGAGCAGAGCAGAGAAAGGCAGAGGGAGAGAGAGAAGCAGGCTCCCATTGAACAGGGAGCCTGACATGGGGCTTGATCCTAGGATCCTAGCTGAGATCATGACCTGAGCCAACAGCAGGCACTTAACTGACTGAGCCCCCCGCGCACCCCTTTATTACTTACTTTTAAATGAATCTTTACTTTTAAATGAGTTCTTATTGTGTCTGGAACTAATCATGGATGCAGAAATCAAATAAGTTATTGCTTGCCTGTATTTTCCATATTTAACTTAATGGTACTGTTCAACAGAATCAGTTAATAGTAGAGGTATATTCTAGTAAAATATGTTTTTTAAAAAGTGTATTTAGTGACTTTTATGCTCAATTATTTTTAGTATGTCATCTGAAGCACCATAAACACTTTTCCTAGACAAAATAAAATCACATCAAGAATTATATCACAAATGGGGCACCTGGGTGGCTCAGTGGGTTAAAGCCGCTGCCTTCAGCTCGGGTCATGATCCCAGAGTCGTGGGATCGAGCCCCACATCAGGCTCTCTGCTCTGCGGACAGCCTGCTTCCTCCTCTCTCTCTGCCTGCCTCTCTGTCTACTTGTGATCTCTGTCTATCAAATAAATAAATAAAATCTTAAAAAAAAAGAATTATATCACAAATTAACATCATGGATTGGTAGCTTAAAAAATAGCAAAGATTTATGTTCTTATAGTTCTGTCCAATACAGATCTCTTTGGGCTAACATCAAGGAGTCAGCAAGGCTACATTCCTTTTTGGAGGATCTAGGGGGGAGTTCAGTTCCTTCCCTTTTCCAGTTACTAGACACCACTCATACCCCTTCGCACATGGCCCTCTATCATCTTCAAAGACACACATGACATCTCTCAGTGCCTTCTTCTGTAGTCACATCTCTCTCTGATTCTGACTCTTACTCAGCTTCTCTCTTCCATTCTTGTATTACATTGGATTCAGTAGGATAATTTGAGGTAATCTCCCCATTTTGAGGTCAACTAATCAGCAACCTTATTTCTCCTTTGCCATGTAACCAAATATACTCATAGGTTTCACCGATTAGGATTAAGGTGTAGACATCATGGAGCACAGGCAGAATTATGACCTTAATTCTGTCTGCCACAAAAATGAAGCCAACCTCTAAAATAAATTTTGAAAGCCTTAACTGTTTTTTGGATGCATTAGTAAAATAAAAATATTTTTAAAAGATTTTATTTATTTATTTGAGAGAGAGAGAGTGCAGATCGAGAGAGAGAGAACAAGGAGTGAGGTAGGGGCAGGGGCAGAGGGAGAAGCTGACTCTCCATTGAGCAGAGTCCAACATAGGGGTCAATCCCAGAATCCTGGGATCATGACCTCAGCCAGAGGCAGACACTTAACTGATTGAGCCACCCAGGCACCCCAGTAAAATGAAAATAGTAATAAAATAATCAAAACCAACTATAAAACTATTTTGTTAAATAAAATTTAACTTAAAATAAATATGTAAACTGAATCATAATTTTCCATCAGGAACCCTAGCAGAATTTACTACTGTATCACACTACTTCACTAATGTTACCCCCAACGAATAACGTGTGTAAGGGTAATTACAACATTTCAGGACATTAGCAAAATAATGCACCAGGTTTTGTCAATCACAAAATGAGCACCTTCAAGCCCAAACTTCTCTCTTCTATCAGGGTGGCGCTGTTGGTGTGAAGGAAGATTCAAGGATGACTATTTCAAAGCACTGAACCTTACATTTTTCTTTCTTTCGTCCTTTTTTTCCCTTTTCTTTTCTCTTCTTTTTTTTTTTTTTAATTTTTTTCTTTCAAACTGTGATCAGCAGCATATACTTTGGGGCCTGAAGATAGATCCGTAAATCTATGAAACTGGAATGGACTTTAGGTCATTTTTGGGTCATGCTTTATATTCTAGACAAGAAGAAAATAAAACAGACAAAGGTGAAGAGGCTTACATAGGCTAATCTGGGTGTTAAGACTGGGGCTAGAATTCATTCATGCATCCTTTAAGCCCTTCCCCACCAATCAGCTCGCACACAGATTTGGCCACAAAGAAAACATAACTGGTATGACCGCACTGCACATCTTTTTTGTTTAACTGATTTTGATGATCTCATTAGGAACTTATATTATTTGGGGGTCTCAGTTACCCTATCGAACTTCAGTTAGGTTTGCTCTGGCTAGTTTAGGCAAAAAATAAAATTAAAAAAGTCATTAGAATCTCCTGCAAACTTTATTTGGGGCAAAGAAGCTGATGTGGCAGTCGTGCACCTGCAAACAGTAAGACTTCCCCAGCAGACTGGTCTGGCAGGGAAGCTACCACGGCTAATGCACAGCCCGCTTGCCGCTGGTGCTTGGAATAGGGTGTTGCTGCCGGGCTGTTTGCCTCCGTAGCTTCCAAAGGCTCTCGCCACCATGCTCTGGTATGCTCATCAGATTGGAGTCTAGGTATAACCTCCTTCTTCAAGAATCTCTCCTCTAAACCAAAATCTCAAACAAATTCACCTGTGTGCTAGATGTAAGGGAAAATGGCTTTGTGTATTAAACCTGGAGAATTCCCAAAATGAATCTTTCCCATCTCCTGGGCACAGGGCTGCTCAAAAAGCATCTACAAGGCTGTCATATCATCCTCAGTTCTTGACTTGGCATAGGGCTCATTTTCCCCCCAGATGGCTTCCAGCCTACAAGTTGATGTAACTTTAGGTGGTAAAAGAACAGCAAGAACAGTAGGGAGAATGGAAGATTATAAAAATTATACATGTTGGAGTGGAGTGGGGAGAAATTGATGTCATTGTTAATCCTAGTATGTATCCTTGACTTTTGAAATAATAATCAGAATTCAATTAAGTGCTTTGTTATCCATAAGTTAGAAATCAGTTGCTGTCAGTTTTTGATTAACATTAGATTCAATCATTCTAGAAGCCTGATTATATTTTGTTACATATCAGCTCATTTAAACAATTGAAAATCTAATTCCTAACTATGTTTATTCAAGGTAATTCTAACTGTATTCTTCAAGGAAGAAATGAGTTACCTAATTTGGTAACTGTGCAGAAATTTTCAGCTGTCAATCATGACCATGAAGTAATCTTGCAGAGTAATCCTGTATGCTAACTTCTCTTCCTACCAAACTTTTGAGATAGGCATCATGATTATGCAGATAAGGAAACTGAGGTACAACTTGACAAAGGTCATTGAGCACACTTGTGGCAAAATAAATAATTTTATACAAGACTTCTGTATACATTTCCTATGTAATAGCCTACCCTTGGGTGGAGTGAGGTGGGGTGTGTGTATGATCAAATCAAGTTATAAGGCAAAGGTAACGAAACAGTCAATCTTGTGAACATTTTATGTTCTGTAAATCTCTGCAGCAGATCGGGGATAGTTTTGCTGGCTTTAGAGAAGAAAACTGCCATATTTTGAGAGGACCATATGGCTAGGATCTGAGGGGCGCCTGTAAGAGTTGAGAGCAACGTTTGTTGACAGCCCACAAGGGAACAGGGCCTTTTAGTCCTTTACCTAAAAGGAGCTGAATTCTGTCATCAACCTGAACAGGCCTGGAAGAGGACCCCAAGCTCCAGATGAGAACTGCAGGCTGGCTGACACTTTGCTTTCTGTCTGTGAGCCCCTGAACAGAGGAGCCGTGCCCACATTCCCGACCCACGGGAACTAAAAATAGTACACTGGGGTTGTCTGAAGCCTGTAATGTGGTAAGCTGTTAAAAAGCAAGAGGAGGGACGCCTGGGTGGCTCAGTTGGTTAAGCGGCTGCCTTCGGCTCAGGTCATGATCCCAGCGTCCTGGGATGGAGTCCCACATCGGGCTCCTTGCTCGGCAGGGAGCCTGCTTCTCCCTCTGCCTCTGCCTGCCTCTCTGTCTGCCTGTGCTCGCTCTCTCTCTCTCTAACTAATAAATAAATAAAAAAATCTTAAAAAAAAAAAAAAAAAAGCAAGAGGAGACTAATGCACATGATGAAGGCCACAGAGCTGACAAGTGGCTGAGGAAATAGTTTTATCTGGGAATTCTGACGACGGCAAAGCCTCTGGTCTTTGCCAGTTGAATCATTGCCTCTAAGTTAAAGGAACCAGCTATAAACAAATCCAGGAGAACTGCCTTAGGCCCCCCTCATACTCTGGGTCAGGCCAGTGGGTGGTGCCATTGCTATTAGAGAATTGTAGCTTAGTCTTTTGATAACCAAATGTAAAGGTGAATTATTGATGATTTAGAATTTAACTGAGTGGTATGATTAGTTTTATAACCTTTAGAAAGAAGAAGAAAAAAATGTCTGACCATTACTTTGATTATATTAGGAAATATAGTTAGATCTGAACCAGGCCTTTTAATTTTAAGCAGATAACTCTTTTTATGCAAAATACAGTTTTCTGGTCTGAAATAGTAATACAGTGTAAAACCACAATAGATCTAAGATATTTCAAAGGGAATATGTACCTATTAATGCCAGTTTTTCCAAATTTTATATAAAATACACTGTGCCATTATTTGGTAAAGAAGTAATTTTTTTTGTTGTCTGTGCTTATCTCATATCTTTATCACAAATGTATAGGTATGTATGTATATATTTACATAAATAAGTTGAAACAACTTTTTTTACCATATTCTCTGCTATAAAAAATAGTATCTTTAGCTAATTCTAGTATAAAGCCATCAGACTAACAAGCATCTATTTAGGGAATAAAATTTCCCTAAATCATAGGCTTCCCTCCAAAGCGATGTATCTTTCATAGTGTGAGGGCATGATGGAAATTATTTGCCAAAGTAATACTTTCAAGCATGATGTGATGCGAATTATTATATGCATACTATTTTTAAAATTTAGATATATGTATGTCTCTATGTATGACGCATATTGAAATTTTACTTAGACATATTGATTCATTTAATTAACTCCAAGTGTTGTCTGTAAATATTTTAGACTAACTATTCAAAGAACAGTCTTTATAATGAAAACCTGTCTATCACATGAGTGCCCAGATTGTAATCATTATGTACTCTTGTATTAGTCTGTCCTCTCAACAAGTGTTCTTAATCAGTGTTCTTAATTGAGCCTTATAAATTGGACTGAGAGTTATTTTTCATACTTTGTGCTCCCCAAATCATCACTTTAGATCTTTCTAAGGATATAACAGCCTCTATAGAAGGCACAGTTTATCATCTAGCTTTTATACAAATGTGACATGAGCTCATTATATTTCTACCACTAGATTTTACCAGTTTAATAATCCATTACAATATTTATAGAATGGCATGATGAATCATTTTATATTTATCATTTTGCATTTATATTATACAACAAATATCATGACATGCCAATAAATCACTCTATTTTAGAGTGTTGAGATTATTCTTTCTAACTTGCATCAAAATGATGAGTCAGTGTATAGTCTTTAGCAAATCTATAGTTTTGCACAAATTTGTACCTTAGAGTGTTCAATATGTATGGAAATTCAAGATTATTTATTTTTAATCTTTTACTAAGGTAAAGTTACTTAGTTGTGCAAAATTTTAGTTTCCAAAATAAAGGTGTTTTTTTTTTTTAGAGATTTTATCTATTTATTTGACAGACAGAGATCACAAGTAGGCAGAGAGGCAGGCAGAGAGAGAGAGAGGAGGAAGCAGGCTCCCCGCTGAGCAGAGAGCCCGATGCGATGCGGGGCTCCATCCCAGGACTCTGGGATCTTGACCTGAGCCGAAGGCAGAGGCATTAACCCACTGAGCCACCCAGGCGCCCCCCAAATTTCTTATAAATGGCCCATTGTGTTAGGAGTAATGCAAATCATCCAGGAGTAGTAAAACTGGGTTACCTGGGTGGCTCAGCTGTTAAGTGTCTGCCTTTGGCTCAGGTCATAATCCCAGGGTCTTGGGATCAAGCCCCACATTGGGCTCTTCATTCAGTGGGAAGCCTGCTTCTCCCTTCCCACTCTCCCTGCTTGTGTTCCCTCTCTTGCTGTCTCTCTGTCAAATAAATAACATCTTTAAAAAAAAGTAATAAAACTTTGTAGGAGCTGGGATTTCTGGTGAATATTTTTCCTTTTGTAAGAATGGATTGGAGGAGGGGCGCCTGGGTGGCTTGGTTTGTTGGGCCCCTGCCTTTGGCTGGGGTCATGATCTTGGGGTCCTGGGATTGAGCCCTGAATCAGGCCCTTTGCTCAGCTGGGAGCCTGCTTCCCCCTCCCTCTCTGCCTGCTTGTGATCTCTGTCTGTCAAATAAATAATGTAAAAAAAAAAAAAGTTAAAACAAAGCAAAACAAAACAAAAAAGAATGGATTGGGGGAAAACTCTATTTTGATAATAAGAGCCCACAAAAAGGAAAGGAATATAGAAATATGGCTTAACCTACCGGTTCTATACACAAGGAAATGGGTTTGCAAAGGAATATAATTAGTTAGACTGAAAAAGAAGTGAGATCAGACGTTGAATTTTCACACACTTATTTCAGCGTTACTTTATACTAAATCCTTTTTTTTCCCTTTGATATTCAGTTGCTGAATTTTAAGGATTTAATATTTTATGTAAATATCAGGTCAAGCTGATACATACGGTCAAACAAGTTACCCTAGATGGTGGCAGCGTCTTTTAGAGTCCAGGTGCCATTATACTGGAAATACATTAGAAATAAGCTTCTGTTGTTTATGAACCACTCAGTTGATGATAAATCAGATTTAATCAACCAGCTTAGGCGATGCTTTAGTTTCTTTGCTTTTTCTAGCAATAGAGCAAAGCAGAGCCTTGGCATTACTAAAAAACAAAAACAAAAACAAAAAGCTAAACCCAAACTGGTTTACCTTGAATATCCATAAATGCTTTAAGCTACATACAATTTACAAAAAAGACACTTTTGTTTATATTCTTCCTTATCTTGAAATATTTAATTGTACTTGGTATTAGAGCATTAAACATCTTCTAGAGGGCATAGTTTCTTCCAATTCAAAGGATGAAATGTATCTTTCTTTTATAGAGCTTCACAAATGTTCTAGTTACCAAGATTTGTTGTGGCTTTCTATTCCTGTCTTATGAGAAATTTAATGGAAAAATCAAAAGCTCCTCTAAAATGTACACACTTGTATGTTATTAAGAGGATTATATTTTTTTTAATTTTTATTTTTTGAGTAGAGTTGATGCACCATGTTATATTAGTTTCAGGGGTACACCAGAGTGATTTCAACAAGTCTATACATTGTGCTGTGCTCACCACAGGTATGCCTACCATCTGTCACCTCTCAATGCACTTACAGTACCACTATGTTCTCTGTGCTGTGACTTTTATTCCATGACTTATTCATTCTGTAACCGGAAACCTGTCTCTCCCATTCCCCTCCACCCATTTTGCCCATCCCCCTCTCCCCTCCCCTCTGGCAACCATCAGTTTGGTCTCTATTTATAAGTCTGATTCTGCTTTTTGTGTATGTGTTTGTCTGTTTTGTTTTTTAGGTTCCATGTGAAATCATATGATATTTTTGTTTTTCTCTGTCAGACTTACTTCACTTAGCATAATACCCTCTAGGTCCACCCTGTTGTTTTTAAGCACATGTGTTTTAGGATTTTTACTCTTACGTAGATTGAAAATTTTCAAAAGGGTTGAAAAGTCAGTGTTTGGGTTTAAGTCCTAAACCTTCATTTCTTTGATTGGTTTGACAAACTTAATGAGAATCTAATATGCAACGGTCATTGATTGAGGTGCTACAGTAGTGATTTAGCTAATTTAGGAGATAGAACAGGGAATAATACACAAAAATTGTGGTCCCCTTAGAACTTACCTTCTATTGTGGTATCTCAAAGAAAATAAAACACATTTATCATAAACTGATAAATGCTGAGGGGAAAATATATATACATAGAGAGGGAGGGAGGGCATACAAATTGCAGTTATAAATAGCATGGTCAAAGAAGGTCTCACTAAGCAGGTGATGTTCAAGCAAAAACCCAAAGAAAAAGAGGATAAGCCATGCAGCATAGCATAGTGCTTAAGTGCATAGCCTGTGCCGTAGGAAATCTGCAGTGTCTGAGGTATTCAAGGAAGGGCAAGGAGTTTTGTGTCACTGGACTGTAGTGAGCAACAGGCACAGTGATAACACAAGGAGGTAGAAAGATAATGGGGCCATATGATTCAATTCCTTGTAGGTATTTGTAATGTCCCAAGCTTTTACTCTGAGTGACATGGAAAGCCACTGGAGACTGTTTAACTAGACATGTGTCATGATCTGGCTTATACTATAAAGTATGGATAGAGGCTTTGGGAGGCCAAGATGTATCCCTAGGAAACACCAAGCCTTCCACTGGTGGGCTAGACCTTATCATCTCTTACCTAACCCCACGACATTAATCCATAAACTTTCCCCTTTTTCTGTATCATCAGTTCTCCTCTTTGCAATTAATGAATTTCTTCATGTATGAATATGATACAAATATTCTTCTCTTAGAACACCTTTCTGGGTCATACAGCCCTCTCAAGGTCTTCCCTCTTTTCTCTGATCCCCAGATCTAAGCTGCTGTAGTATCTGCACCCATTGTAATGAAATCCTTTCTTTATAGTTTTTGGAGATTCCACCCCAGTCTGTCTTTTTCTTTGCTAGTTTACGAAATGTGTGCTTTCCAAGGACAATACCAACCTCCTTATTCCTCAACTCTCAGCCTTTTTCTTAGCATTTGACATGGCTAATTGTTCACTTCTTCAAGGATTTTTCTTCACTTGGATTCTAGGACACTATAGTCTTGGTTCTCCCTACTGAATAAACTGATGCTTCTTATGCTCCTTTGCTTGTCTCCCATCTTCCTGACTTCTAAATTGTAGCATGACGGAGCTAAATTCTGACACTAATTTCTTATATCCAAACTTGATCCTTTGTTGATCTCATGCTTTAACTCTGATGCATATACTGCTAACTTTCATATTTTTTATTTCCAACTTTTAATACTCTGCTGAACTCCAGAATTGTATATTTCACTGCTTGGTTGATATTTCCACTTAAAATCTAATAAGTAACTCAACATTATTATTTGCAAAATTCACCATCTGACCTTTCCTCCTTCAAAAATTGGTACTCCTAAAATCTTGCCCATTTCAGTAAATAAATTCCATTGTTTGATTATTTAAACCAAAACCCATGGAGTAAATTCTTAACTGTTATTTTTCTTTTGTTCCATACTTAATCCATCAGGAAACCCTGCAAGTCTACTTTTAAATTGAATATAGATAGATTTGAGATATTTTACACTGATACTACACTTGTCCAAGCCACCATCAGCTCTCAATGAAACACTGTTAGGGTCTCCTGTCATTTGAATTTCTTAATCAAGACCAGATGAAGCTGATAGTGGGTTTATTGCCAATCCTTTCTTCCTGAAATTACTATAATTAGGTGGTTTTTACATAATTGACTTATAAATTAAGCTGTCTCATCAAAAGTATCTGCACTATGTCCTTCGTGATCATTAAAAACATCCTAAACACCCTTTACTAAAATCTTGAGAGAACTTTCTTCCTGTGGCTGGTTTTCAATGGTGAGCTCTTGCTCCAGAACAAGGACAACTTTGAAAGTATTAGCTAAGTGTAAGTCTAAACTGAATTCAGAGAGAAGAAAGTTATTGCTGTATTTGGATCTGAAATTCGTTGGGACTCTTAATATCATAGGAACAAGTAGATTTTGCATAAAGGACACCTTATAAGTATCTCATTAGCCATTCAGTTTTTATAATACATCCAATTAAGTGTCGCATTCCCTGGGTCAAAGTTAGCATTTTATGGTTCATAATTTCTACATTGGTAAAAATTTTAATTTGGTCATACCATTTGACTGGTTTTCAATCATAATTACATTTTTAGGACATGTAGTTTACCTGAGTTGATGATTTGACCCATTCAAAAATCTTCTAATAAATACCAGCTGGTCCTCATAATTCTCTGTTTTTGTTTGTCTGAAGTTGCTTTCATGAACTCTTCCCTAAAATCTCATATTTGTCAGGTTTTTCTTTAGGTTACCATAAAACACTTCTGTGATTGGAAATCCCCCATCATTCCACAGATGAATGGAAGAACATAGAAATGAATTTGACCTCTTTGCTGCTTTGGCATCTTACTGAATTACTACCAGGTTTCCTATAAAAGCCATTAGCTCATTAGTAACTATATCATTTATAATATATTATATTAAATATAAAATATTATGAACTAGTTAGGTTATCTGGTTTCATGCTGTGTAATTGCCCTTTTAAATTTATATCTCAGCTGGATTTATATGCTTTGTAACATTTAGGATATATTCATATTTTTAATGTATTTCTTATTTTAGTCAAGATTTGATTGTCTTCAAAAACAAGTTCTTGCCTTGATTTATATCAGCCTTGTGAGCAATTTGCTAATTTTCTAATGGAATTTTTGAGATCATAGATAAGTTAAGGAATGATGTTGCCATTTAAATTCACTTAGAGAGTTGGAAGACACTGATAGTGATACCAGTAATGATTTAAAACTTTAGAAAAGAAAACAAAGTGTTTAATAAAATTGTAACAAAATGTATTTTTAAAGAGTATAACTTTTTTATTAATGAAAAGACTGATTTTTAAAAATAGAAATAAATTTGAATTTTTAGATTTCTAATTTCAGACATGACTCTCTCTGGTAGTTGAGTCTGGCTTTTTGTCCATTTTTTTCTTTGTGCAGCAAAAAACCCCACAAAAAAACAAAAAACAAAACTATTTTGGAAAACGTAATTCAATGTCAAAGGAAGCCTGTTAATATATGTCTCTGTGGTTTATATTCTCAAATCCATGTTACACCACATCCTTTTGTACTTTATAAAACAGTGGTTTAGGACATAAACACATACACACACACCCCAACCCAAAACAAAATTGATGTTTCCCAAATCACTTGTGATTTGTTCACACACATTGTGTTTTAGCATTCTATCAGTGTTTTGGTGGATTTAAAGATTGGTTTTCTCTATAACATGATAATCTAAGTAAGTTTTTCTTGGCTTTTAAATCTGATCCCTAAGGGTAGAATAACAGTCTTTCTTCCCCCCCAAAAAAAATCTTTCTTGAATTTTTTTTTTCCTTGAAGCACATCAATTTCTTGGTTCCTTTAGGATATATAGGAAAAGATATTTAAAACATTGTGTAGAAACATTTTCATCCTTTCGATTTTGTAGAGCCGTGTTCCAAAGGATAGCTAATACTGCATCTCCCAGCTGATTTTTTTTTTTTTTTTGTCTAGGATAAATATTAAACAAACATTAGAGATATAATGACCAGTTAATTCAATAAGATGTTTTCTTTATTTATACTCCTAGATAATTTTTACTAATAAAGACAGACAACTTAGAAACTTGGTACATAATCAGGAATTCCACAGAATTCCTATAAAACATATACATATATTTCTAGATCAGGGGAAAGTTTGGTTTTGTTTAAGACCCTTTGTCCTACCAACTCCCCTAGTGTCTGAATACCTTGGATTATGGCTTAAACTGCTATTCAGAAATAATGCTCTTTCATATCATACACTATTGTTAAAATAAAAGCAATATATTTTGCAATATGACTAAAAAAAAAAAAAGCAAAAGCAAAGTTCTGCTAAATATTTTGAAGACCTTCACCAGTAAAGAGCTAAGGATATATAAAAGATGACTAACTGGTACATGGCCAATTGTCACAATGAGTGGTTCAAGGAACTTTGGTAAAGGAATGTAGCCAAGCCTCAGAGGCAAGTAGAACTAAGAAGGAAAGAACTACAATTGGCTCTTTACCTATTCAGACCCCAGTTTCCCCATTTGTCATGTGAAATCAGTAATAGAATCTATATCCCAGGACTCATGATGTGATGTATATTAAACATTCTTCTACTTTGATACAGAAATTTTTCAACATTCCACTGTAGACGATTATTTTTATAATTTGTATTATTTTGTTTTCCTTGTTCTTTTCCCAGCCATTTGAATTAGTTAACTCTTGGGACCAGGATGATGGGACTGATCTGCTTATTGTTCCAATACCTTTGCTCAAATGTAGAGGAGGTTATTCTCCCTAATAAAGTCTAACATCTTTGTTTCAGATGCATGCCTTTAATATTTTCAAAACATTTCGGATGTTTTAAAAACTAAACCTATCATTCATTTGTGAAATTTTTAGTATGGGCATTTTTATTCATTAAAATGTTAAATTAACTGGGGGTGTCTGGATGGCTCAGTGGGTTAAGGCCTCTGCCTTCTGCTCAAGTCATGATCCCGGGGTCCTGGGATCAAGCCCCGCATCGGGCTCCCTGTTCAGTGGGGAGGCTGCTTCCTTCCCTCTCTCTGCCTGCCTCTCCGCGTACTTGTGATCTCTGTCTGTGAAATAAATAAATAAAATCTTTAAAAAAAATTAAATTAACTGAAAAATTAACTACATTAAAAAGAAGACAATTATACACATACTGAATAATATTCAGTTAATTTGGAGCATAGTCAAAGGCATCTGGGATATTAATTGTTATAGGTGAGCCTTGAATTAATACCAGTTCAAGGTAGTTTGAAAATTAAGAACCCTTGTATGTTATTATTTTATAAAAATAAATCACATAGGTACAACTAGAGTGGTAAACAATGTCCTGACACATTTGAATAAATTTTCATTTTTCAAAACATTTCTATTTAAAAAAAAAAAATTCCATTTGGTTCATTGCCTTGAACTTGTCCTCCAATATGGTTTCTCTTTTGAAGCCAGATAGATATGCAAAGTTGATGTTTAAGGCCTATGCATAGGACATTACTACCCTTCTAAGTCCTCATAATATATCGTGGGTTTTTTTTTTTTAAACATTTAAAACAAGATTTTATTTATTTATTTCTCAGAGAGAGAGCAAGAGTGAGAGAGTGAGTGAGCACAAGCAGGGGCTCAGGCAAAGGGAGAAGCAGTCTCCCCGCTCAGCAGGGAGTCTGATGTGGGACTCAATCCCTGGGTCCTGGGATCACAACCTGAGCCAAAGGCAGATGCTTAATCGACTGAGCCACCTAGGCATCCCATACTATGGGTTGTTAAAGTCAAGCATTGGCTCAACATTTTGACTCTGCTGCATTGAGAAAGAATATGCACCAAGGAGAGAGCTTCTTAATTCACAATGTCAGAGAACAGAAATAAAGGAGAGTCCTGTGACAGCCCATGGTTTTTTTTATCAACATATAATGTATTATTTGTCTCAGGGGTACAGGTCTATGATTCATCAGTTTTACACAATTCACAGCACTCACCATAGCACATAACCTCCCCAATGTCCATAACCCAGCCAACCCATCCCTCCCACCCCACTCCACTCCAGCAACCCTCAGTTTATATCCTGAGATTAAAAGTCTCCTATGGTTTGTCTGCCTCTCTGGTTTCATCTTGCTTCATTTTCCCCTCCCTTTCTCTATGATTCTCTGTCTTATTTCTCAAATTCCTCATATCAGAGAAATCATATGATAATTCTCTTCCTCTGATTGACTTATTTCACTTAGCATAATATCCTCTAGTTCCATCCATGTGGTTGCAAATGGCAAGGTTTCATTTTTTGATGTCTGCATAGTATTCCAGTGTGTGTGTGTGTGTGTGTGTGTGTGTGTGTGTGTGTGTGTATGCACACCACATCTTTATCCATTCATCTGTTGATGAACATCTAGGCTCTTTCCATAGTTTGGCTATTGTGGACATTGCTGCTATAAACTTTGGGGCGCATGTGCCCCTTCAGATCACTACATTTGTATCTTTGGGATAAATACTCAGTAGTGCAATTGCTGGGTCATAAGGTAGCTCTATTTTCAACTTTTTGAGGAACCTTCACACTGTTTTCTAGAGTGGCTTCCCTCGCTTGCATCCCCACCGACAGCACAGGAAGGTTCCTCTTTCTCTGCATCCTCACCAACACCTATTGTTTTCTGGCTTGTTAATTTTAGCCATTCTGACTGGTGTAAAGTAGTATTTTATTGAGGTTTTGATTCATATTTCCCTGATGCAGAGTGATGTTGATTTGGATCTGGATGTATTCTTTGCAGAAATGTCTGTTCATATCTTCTGCCCATTTCTTGACTGGATTATTTGTTCTTTGGGTGTTGAGTTTGGGTGTTGAGATTTTGGACACTCGCCCTTTATCTGATATGTCATTTGCAAATTTCTTCTCCATTCTATTGGTTGTCTTTTGGTTTTGTTGACTTTCTCCTTTGCTGTGCAGAAGCTTTTGATCTTGATGAAGTCCAATAGTCCATTTTTGTCCTTGCTTCCCTTGCCTTTGATGAGCCCATGGTTTTTTAATATACGGTGAACTTGCCATTAGTTAATGGAGTCCATGTGCTGGTCAAATGTTAATCAATCAGGTTAATATTTCTTCTTTTAAGAGGAGTGACCAAAGAAACTTGAAAAGATGAATAGAGACACAGGAGCATATCTTCTTCCTTCCTACCTTATCTTTATTTATTGTTAGAAAAAATAGATGATTATGAATAAAAAATAAGAGAGTAAAGTTATATTAATTAAGATGTACTAATAGGTTAAATATTTGTTATAAAACTGGAGGAATTTGTATTAAACAAAAAATGAGACTTTCAATAAAATAATCGATTATGTTGATAATACACAAAAGGAAATAGCCCAAATTTGCTACTTTTTTTAAATGGAAAAAAAAATTGCTCCATTTCAGGCATCATGGCCCTTTAAAGCATATGTAAAAAGGATACAAACATAAGTTTAAGATCAACAAAATGGTAAAACAGCAGCTGTAAGATTCTGAAAATAAGTTCCTTCTTTATGGAAAGGTTAATGAAATGACACTAATTTTATATAATTAAACATAATACATGACAATAGAGCTTTTCATATTCATTGAAAGTGTAAATCTGGGAAGAGGGACCTAAACCAGAGGGAGTGAACATGAACAAAAATAGAAGAGACAGACACAGGGGCTAACTATGAGCTTGGTCATGTTTATGCTACTGAATTCCTCATTGAAATGGTGTGTCTTCCCTCCGCATTATCTTGTCCCCCACCCCAACCCTGCCACGCTGGAATCAGGCTCTGTTGGTGTGGAACTCTGTCATGCATCTTTCTGTCCCAGTGTCAGTTCCTGGTGGCTTATCTAGTATCAAAATTGAGTAGCTTCAGACTGAGAAAGACCAGGGCAGAAAGACAAATGTGGGTTTGTTAATCAGAGGGCCAGGGAGCACGGTTGTATGTGCAGACTGGATGTGCAGAGATTGAGGGAAGGGAATATCTGAGCATTGTTTGTTTGCCTGACTAACAGCTTCTGAAAGCTGTCCCTTTGCTTGTAATTCCTGTCCAAAGTTAAGTGAGGGGCACGATAAAAATGGATCTCTTAAGGACACTTCCTATCTTCTTGGTAGGGTTGCCGCCTTAGGTATATAGCATGTATCAAAGAGCCTCCACATGCTACTTGGGAAACAAATTTATAATTTAATAAAACATTAAATTTATAATTTAATATAATTTAATGTAAGAATGAATTTAATATAATACTTTATATAATGTGATGATATTTCTAGCCAAGTGTCATTTCCTTGCCTCAGTGATTTTCTGCATGAGCCCAATAATGTTGACAAAAGAGCATCTAAAATCTGATCACTTCTCTACCTTCAGTGGCATCTCCATTAGTCCATGGAAAGAGAGTAAAATCAGAAGGAAAAGTACATTTATTCCATACTGATAAAGACCAGCCTTAATGCCAAGGACTCTGTATTGTTGTCATGTTTAAGTTTGATAATAGCCGTGTGAGACAACTGTTCTTATCTTTATTTAAAAATGAATGCTAAAACAGGATCAGAAAGGTTAAATAACTTGCCTTGGATTTAATTAGTTGGTAGAAGGGCTGGGGATTCAACTTCAAAGCTGTCCAAGTTTAAATTCTGTTCCAGTTCTAAGTCCTTTCCCAGTGGGGAAATACCTCATATTGAAAACTTTTCACAAAGCAAGGAGGTTATTGAGTTCATGTTTATATGTACATTTTACCAGCAATATGTTGCCCTTTCTTATGTAATGACCATTTTACCCACATTGAGGTGTTTTTTCAGTATTAGTTATAGGTGTGGTTTGCGTTTCCTTTAGTGTTATTCAGCTTTCATTTCAGGTTAAATGTGTCCATTTGCTGGATGATTAGCTTGGAGTTAATAAGTTGATACCCATGTATCAGATTCTTTTGTGCCCTGTACAGAAGTAGCTGACCTTTAAGGGGTTTTCCCTGGTACAACTGTTTTTAGTCTTGAAGCACCAGCAAATCAATCTTCTGTCCCTGTGGCCAAAAAGGGCCATATTAGCCTGTAGTTGACAACAGCGGGCATTTTAGAATTACACAAAGAACTGAGGTCATAAAGAATTGTACTGACATTTTACAGTATATGCGTTCCTTTTATGGGGGGGGGGGCTGGAGGTGCTTCATTTATGCATTTTAAGGAATAGAATTTAGCTACTAATTAAAAGTATTTAACCCACATAAAGTCTTTTATACAGGCTATAAAATTAATTTTATTACAGAAATTGCATTACACTTAACAGCTGATGACCTTATCTTACTGCAGTAATGTATTTTTTATTAAAATGAAACATTGTGTTTCAGAAGCAGGAGCCAAGAATCAGGCCTTGAATCGGAAAGGGCCATATGTATCATGTACAATCACTGTCTCCTAAAAGGGAGTATAACCTGGTGTTTCTCAGTTTATTATTGTATCAAGATGAGCAGATTTAAACTCTAATTAAAGAGATGCCATACATTTTCTTTTTACAACTTGGGTGACTTTAACTGTTTTACTGTCAAACCAGCCTCAGTAAATATTAACTGTTATTTTGGTCTTTTATGTAAGCTCCGATGTGTAGGTTGAATTTATCATGAAGTCAGAGTATTGACTATCTTTCTACTAGCCAATACGTTTGTTTAATTCTGGCCATACCTAGGTACTGCAATGCTTTGTTTGCTGGTAGTTATTTAGTTATAGCACAGGTGCACTATGGATGGCAACTAAATAATTATGTTCATGAATGGAGTAATGGTATTTTAAATATTTTCCATTATGTATAGAAACGCAAAAACATGCTAACAGGGATTAGGATACTTTGAAGTCTTATATAGGTTTAATAATCCGTTTTAAAACCTCAATGAATTTTCAATATTGGGATCCTTCTTGAAAGACTAAATTGCATTACTTCATATGGTTTGGGTAGTATTTTTTCTGAGTTATTATTATCATAAAATAGAAGTATTATACAGGTGAGTGAGCAGGAAATTCATGTTATGAAACACTAAAATCTACAGATATTTTAAACATAAGGATAAAAAATGGGTAAATACTGGGAGTGCCTGGGTGGCTCAGTGGATTAAGCCTCTGCCTTCGGCCCAGGTCATAGTCTCAGGGTCCTGGGATCAAGCCCTGCATCGGGCTCTCTGCTCTGTGGGGAGCCTACTTCCCCCTCTCTCTGCCTGCCTCTCTACCTACTTGTGATCTCTGTCTGTCAAATAAATAAATAAAAATCTAAAAAAAAATGGGTAAATACTAAAATAACTTTAGATTTTGAATTGTAATAAAAAAAGGAGTAGGACAAAATAAGAAAGTGGATTTGCAGGAGAGAGAATAAATTTAAAGAGAGATCCTATTTGAAATCAAAGAAAAACACAACTTAACAGTTTCCACTGATTACTATATAATCTGTCCACCAAAATAAAACAAAAGATTACAATTTCTTCATTTCTTAGAATGAAGGACCAGTGCAGATTTACTACTAATAACCTGCTCCCTATCTCTGCTCACCTTACTGGGAATACTACTTTATTCTGGGAAATATTTTTGCTTGGCAGTGATGAGAAAAAAGTAGAAAGAAATATAATATTCATAGGATACAGTTTAATAGATACAGTGTGCCATAACAACCTATATTTTCATTTTTGGCTGTGAAGTGGATCATTTTTTTTTTGTTGTTAATGAATCTGAGTTGATATTTTAAAATCGTCCCATTACTTAAACCCAAAAGTTATTTTATAGAAATACATTTGAATGTATTTGGAGGATTTGAGGCACTTTTTGGTAGAATCCTAGTGTTGATTCAGTGGCAATATTACTGGTTTATTTAATATTTGAACTGGTATACTGCAATATTAAAGGATTAGAAAAGCAAAGGGTTAAAAAATAATAAAAGTTTAGAAAAGATAATACATCTGGGAATATATAACTAGAGTAGACAATATATTCTGAAATAACTTTTAGTGTCCTATTTTTGAGATAAGTAAACTATTTACATATTTAATATCCAAATTGGAGACTTACTATTGAAAATAATTATATCCTAGAAGTTAACGTTTTTCTTTAAAAGCCGTATTTAGTAAAGTTCTACTGTAATTAGAAATTTAGTTTTGGCAATCTTGTTTAATGGAATGAAACCATGAAGAGTTTATGGTAGAATATAAGTTGATCTAAATTCAGTGGTAGAGTTAAGATTTGAAGAGTGCTCAAATTACAAAGAAAGGACTAACCTAAAAGATAGTTTCTACAAAAAGTCCTGAAAATTGGCTTCACCAAAAACACTGTCATCAGTAAAATGAGAGGATGGAAAATGGGACTAATATATGCCTGGTTGTTGCCCTCAAATATTTCACTTCAGGAATGTACTAGAATGCTGTAACATAATTTGATCTTCATATTAACATCATATTTGAATGGTTTCTCTATGGTATGGAAACATGACACAATTTGATTTCTCATGTGTAGGGTGAGATAAAATCTAGCTAGAGGAGAGCAAGTGACCAACAGTCAGTTTACAAGCAATTTACTGGAGATCAGCCATTCTAATTGGGGTGTGCTGGCCTTGGCCAGGTTGCTGATGGAAACACCCTTTTCTAGCCAGTAGGCCAATGTCCAGTGTATACCTAACATCAGAAAACAGGATCTGTTTTTGTATCAACACTTAATTTTCATGGTTGCTGTTAAATATCCTAACATAGCAAGACATCCAAGGTGTTTACTACTCAGTACTGATCTAAAATTTAAGCACAGGTGGTGCCTGGGTGGCTCCATCATTAAGCATCTGCCTTCCCCTCAGGTCATGATCCCAGAGTCCTGGGATCTAGCCCCGCATTGGGCTTCCTGTTCAGCAGGAAGCCTGCTTCTCCCTCTCCCACTCCCCCTGCCTGTGTTCCCTCTCTCACTGTGTCTCTCTCTGTCAAATAAATAAGTAAGATCTTAAAAAATAATAATAATAAAATTCAAGCACAGTTATTTTTAATGGTCTCTAACTGGTTCAAGGCTTTGCAGTGGGAAGGAGTCTGGATTGTATCATAAAAACCGGTATCTTAGCCTTTGCGGTAGGATGTATTTTCCTGAAAAATATATCACATTCTTTTATTTCTGCAAAAGGTGCTAAGTTTGGCAAGTGTTGGATTTGAGATCTATCCTGTTTGCTAATTGAATTACCCTAAAACTGCTCTGTATAGTTGCGTATAGTTTTTGATCATATATGTTTACTCACTGTCTATTCAGATGTCATATTTATAAGTGGAAGTGTTATAAGATGGAATGCCAGTCTTTATTTTCATCATTTCCACCTATTTGAGGGGCAAATTCCCTCTTAAATTTTGGTTTAGCCATCTATAATAGGTCTAAGTATGCCAAGGATTCGTAGGTAAGACATATAACTCTTTATGCAACAAAACAGAAAATAGGGCATCTTTTTTTTCCTTTGGAGTAATGGAATTGCCATATTTAAAGCATCCATAGAGAGTATTTCAAACCCCTTGCTTTTGCCAATATCACATGCAATTATCCTATAGCTTTTTTTCTTAATATTCCTTTTAAAAAATATTTTCTAGCCCTGGAGAGACTGGTTTGTTTATGGAAAAAGTAGCAATTGATTGAAATTTATAGCTTCTCTTTAAAGAAGAAAGCCTTTTTAGGACTCTGTAGTGGAACAATGTGCATTAGCAGACCATTCAAACCACTTTAAGTGCAAATTCATGAGAACCATTAAAAACTTGTTTTATACTTTTTATGAAATGAAATATAAATGTATGATATACACTCCATGACATGTACAACTGCATCCTTTCTTAAGATACATTACTCAGGTACTTGCTGGATGGAAATTAATGATCTCTGTTTCCAAAGCATAATGTAGATAGTTAAATTTTATCCTCGCCTTGTTTTTTAATAAATACACGAATGGTCAGGCAGCTGAACCTATTTTCTCTGTAAATGTGGAAAATTGTACCTCAATAAAGAGATATGGGAAAGAATAATATTTTATACTGTGAGCTTAGTTCCACCTCACAAAGTGACCGATAAATGGTAGTAGTAATAATAATAGATATTCCATTGTTTTAGTACTTCCTTATGCTTGAATATCTACCACAGAATTGGATCAAAATGAGAACTTCTATCTAATTACAAATGCATAAATAAACACTTCACACATACTTCACTCCACTCAGCCCCTACACAGAAATTTGCCATCAGGAACAACCCAAATCTGAGGTTGCTAGAGCTTTAAGTCCCCCTTTACATAGTTCTTTTTCTCATCTCTACCAATTTTGCTACCACAGAATAGAAAATGGTGTGTAGGCATGCACACACACACACACATACACACACCAGAAACACTAAAAGTAAAGATAAAAGAAAACCTCAAGAAAAAAACTCTCAAATGTAGGGGAATGCATGGCCATATAGAGCATACTTTCTTTTCCTAATAAAATTAGAATCAAGCCACAGATTTTTGTGGCTGGCAAAGATAGCTGGCCCACCCCAGCCAGTAGTTTCCTTCCTGTACCCAAGCTAATTGATTCAGTCAACAAATCTACAGCAACTATCTTAATCTATTAAACACTGTTTTACATCCTCAAATAAGAAGTCAACTCTATTCTAAATGTTAGACTGATTAAAAAGGTAAAGAATTACAATCTGTTATGTTACATGCCGTGACAGAATAGGTATATGAGATGATGTGACTGTTGTTGCTACGAGAAGTTAGGGATGGCTGACCACAGGAGATGAGTCCTTAAATGTTCAGCAGAAATTAAGAGAGAAGTGGAAAGGTCTTTTTTTTTTTTTTAACATAAAAACAACAACAAAGAAACAAAGAAACTTGTATAAATGCATAAAAGGGCATTGTGTGTTCAGAGAACAATGTGAAGTTTAAATAATAGGAGTCTAAGAAGGATAGTAGAGAGGGAGGAGCAAGGATAAGAAGGGTAAATAGCCATGGTAAAGAAGGATAAGTTCAGTGCCACAAGTGACAAGAGATTTTTAAATGGAAGAGCTCCCTGGTTGAATCTTACCCTTATAGAATATAGCCTCTTTGTTAACTGTAAGATTGTTCAGGAGGAAGTGACAAGTTAGTAGAGACAGTAGAGTGGGAGGGAATGTCAAGGCTTTTGTCCTTACCTCCTTTGGGTGTCTATACAAATATTGCCACTTGATATAAACAGACCCTGATTACCTTATTTGTGTAACAGCCCCTGCCACCATTTATCTTCATTTTCTTCTTAAAAAAATATTTCATGAACAACTGAATTTTGGTGTTCCCATTAAAATGTGGGCTTTATATTTGTTGGTTCATTACCATAGCCTCTGTGATTAGAATATTGCCTAGGACATAGTAGCTACTCAGCAAATATTTGTGTTTTTTTTTTTTTTTAATTAAATGAGTGATTTTTCCAAATGTGAATATATGAGGGAGGACCTGAACTAGCAATTACCATGGGCTTGGAGTAGTGAACACAATCGACTGAAGAAGCTTTTCTAAATTAAAATCAATAAAACACATTTGGTGTTATGGTAGATTAGAAAAAAATAGAAGAGGGAGCTCCTTCATTCCAAGCATGAGAAACAGGATGAAGTATGATGATGAATTATGATCACCATGATAGAATGTAATAGGAAGAAAAGGTTTGGGATGGAGATAATGAAATCAGTATCAGACATATTGAACAACATTTGTCTGTGAACCAATAGAATTATAGATGTGGAACTTGGGAGCAAGATCAGAAATTAAAGTAGAGATTTATAAATGATCAAAAAAAAAGATAGCAGTGGAAGACATTAAGTACAAAAGTCAAATAACATAGGAAGAGAGTAGAAATACTGTAAAGTTTAGAGCATTGGGGAAAATATTAGGACCAGGAAAGAAACTGATAATTTTTAAATGAGCATAAAGGATAGCAAAAATTCCATTGTTTCATTCCAAAATTTTTATAGATTTGGAATTGAAGGAATCATTGGGAGTCTTTGAGGTTGACCACCATTCATCATGGGGTTAATGCACAGTTCGTTCTTTCTTCCTTTCTTCCTTTCTTCCTTTCTTTCTTTCTTTCTTCCAAGTAAATGATGGAGATGAAAAAAATAACCTTTTTGTCAGCATATTTTATGGGGTTTTTTTTTGCATTTTAAGTTGGAGAAATTATTAAGGTTTTAGCTATCCGAACTGTGTAGGCTGACAACTGTATTCAGTCTCTTTGGTGACCATAAGGTAATGATGATATCTATACAGTGATGGACTATCCCTCACCAGTTGACTGACAAAGTCAGCATCTGAAGGTGTTCCTCCTGTTTCTAAAGCCTACACTTTCCATGGTTTGCTTTCTATGCATTTATTTCCTGTTGAAAGACTGCCTGTGATTCTCTGTTACAAAGCAGCAGTAATTGAATCTTTAATATCTCTTTAACTCATGTTACCATGTAGCCTTTCTCTGGCTCTTGTCCTTTTTCTTTTCTTTAAATAGACCACAAAAATTCCATTAACAGCAGTCTCTACAATGATGGCCATATGATGGTTAGTACTTCTGACCTGCTTAGTAAAGGAGACTTTTGAAGCCACCATATATTGGTAAGCTTATTCTAACTTATACCTGGAAAACTGTCCCTTCTCCACGCTCAGCATATTGTTTGTAAGGAGATCAGGAGTGACTACTATCTTCGTGGAAAAAATCCACAGTCAGTGATATGCAAGACTTTCGTTGGGGTTTCTGAGAAAAAGGCACTTTTCTTTTTTATTCTGTACTGAGAGAATGTGAAGAACAGCAGTTGCCATCTTATAAAGGTAAGAACCTTCATATGAAGCTAAATAGAAGACTATGAACCTAAGGAAAGAAAAGAGAAAAAAATAGCTGCTAATAAGTTCTTCATAAAACTACACATAGACTTTTCAGTTATATGAGTTAAAAATTGCTATGTTACTTTGGCCATCTTGTTGGCTCTTTCTTTCCTCAGAGTCCTAATTAATACATAGATCACATGCCATTAGTTGTGCCACATGTTTTATAAACATTATATCACATGATCCTCACTACAATTCTATGGGGCAGTTATCAACTTTTTTTTTTTAAGATTTTATTTATTTATTTGACAGAGAGAGAGAGAGATCACAAGTAGGCAGAGAGGCAGGCAGAGAGAAAGGGGGAAGCAGGCTTCTGCTAAGCAGAGAGCCCTATGTGGGGCTCAATCCCAGGACCCTGAGACCATGACCTGAGCCAAAGACAGAGGCTTTACCCACTGAGCCGCCCAGGCACCCCAGTTATCAACATTTTATAGATGCAGAAGATGAGGAACAGAGAGATTAAGAAATTTATCCAAGATTACATTGTTAATTGAGGTGCAGATGTAGAATTTGAACCCCAACCCTATTTTAAATCCTACAGTTACACACCATATTACTCCATCTGTCTTGACCAGAATTTGGCTACACATTAGAATTTCCACTATAATATCTGGCTTAAATTTCCCTCCAAGCTCTGTCTCATTCTAGTCCATCTCATTTTCATGTTCACAGAATAGTTTAAAAGTAGAGAGTTTATATTTCTATCTCTATCTATGTAAAGAGATTGAAGAATTTCCATCTTACAGAAAAGAATCCCATTAATAATAGTTCTTGCTGCTCAAGAGGCAATTAGGATATTCTCCATGGACTCATCCAATCCCAGGTCCACATCTTATTCAGTGAAACATATAGAAACTTAGCTTAATTAAATTAATACAATAAAATGAAGTACTTAAGAATTCAGAATGTGTCCAAGTTAGTACCAGCTATATTACTTAGATTATCTTTAGACGCTTTTCTGTTAGAAAACTTCATATAGCACCTGTGTGCTTGGAAATGCTGAGTGTGCACTTAAAACTTACCCACGGGGATGCCTGGGTGGCTCAGCTGGTTAAGTGGCTGCCTTCGGCTCAGGTCATGATCCCGGCATTCTGGGATCCAGTCCCACGTTGGGCTCCTTGCTCAGCGGGGAGCCTGCTTGTCCCTCTGCCTCTGCTTGCCACTCTGTCTGCCTGTGCTTGCTTGCTCTCTCTCCCTCTCTCTCTGTCAAATAAATAAATAAAAAATCTTAAAAAAAAAAAAAAAACTTATCCACAATCTGCTTCAATATTTGTGTAACACAAAGTCCCCAAATATATACAGATATATTTGAGTATATGTATAAATATATATTTAAGGGTATTTCTAAAATTCTTAAGAACCATCAACTATACAAATAGATCTAACTATATTGAGTCATTTGGAGAATAATTTTTAAGTTGGCTCTGATATATGATTTGGCTAATAATCTAGTGAGTTGCACATATACAAGATGGGAAAATAAACATGCAATAATATTAGCTGATATAGAGACATATGCATATATATGTGTACATACATGATATATATGTTTGCACATATATAATATTATATATATCACATGCACGGGTCTGTGTGTGTGTGTGTGTGTATGTGTGTGTATTTTATTCTTAAAGACACCTCAGAAAATGTCCTTCTTTAGTTAAGTGTTATAGAAATGCCATTCAACTTTGTATTCTTTCCTAAATCTGATTTACCAAAAACTAAAGTTCTCCATCAAGTAATCCCAATTTTTGTTACCAGTTTTAAAAGGTGGATAAAAAAAAGCACAAACATTACATATTATAATTTGTTTAGTAGAAGTAAATTAAGAAGGGATTTTTTTAAAGTAAAAAATATATCTCAGACTTCTGATTTCTGGTTCAACTTGCTAAAAGAGCCTGAAAGTAACCACTTTATCCTAATGGCAAGGAAAAAAGGCATAACAAATAGAAAAATTAACAATTTTTCTTAGATCCATCAGAGAAGTGAGGTCACAGGAAAAGTTTATTTCCCCCAAATTAGAGTAGATAAAGAATCACAACTTTCTAGAGTAGAACCCCACCAGCAGCAATCGCTACAGGAACCAATGTGAGACAGGAAAACTTGAACTGTAACCGATGAATTACTGGAGGTTCAGTGTGGACAACTATGCAAGTAAAAACACCAGGGACTCAGTAGGGGGTCCTCCTACTTTCATGAGTTATACCACTAGGATCTCTTCTAGGTCTTCATAGCATATATTGAAGAAAAATTCCCTGATGCTTCTGGCAGAGGGAGGAGAAAAGGAACCATCTGACATATGCCAGAGCATCCTGTATTTCTCATTAAGGCCTGCAAGATACACTCTTTTACCAGAGGCTACCCTAACTAGGGGAAGAGAAATACCCAGAGCATAACCTAAATGAGGGAAGAGAAGTACCAAACTTCAGCAACCTCTAGCCCTCTCATGTGCAGGAAGAGAAATACATAATTCTAGCCCCTTCTAGCCATCTTGTCCTATGTAATGGGAATGGGAGGAAACTGAGAAGCACTAATAAATTCCACAGACCAGACACATGAGCTCCCTCAAACTCAGACCTACTCATAAGACTACAGCATGCTATTTCTTCCCCCATACCTTACCCTTTTATTACTAAAGGCCTATTTAGTGCAGTATATCATGGTTGCCTTTTAACAAAAAATTAGAAGGCAATGGAACAAGCATCGGAACCAGAGTCACATACAGCAGAAATGTTGCAGTTATCGGAATGGGAATTTTTTAAAATTATGATTAATATGCTCAAGGATTTATTTATTTTTTTAAAGATTTTATTTATTTATTTGTTAGAGAGAGAGAGAGCAAGCACAGGCAGACAGAGAGGCAGGCAGAGGCAGAGGGAGAAGCAGGCTCCCTGCCGAGCAAGGAGCCCGATGTGAGACTCGATTCCAGGACGCTGGGATCATGACCGGAGCTGAAGGCAGCCGCTTAATCAACTGAGCCACCCAGGCATCCCTATGCTCAAGGATTTAAAGAAAAAAGTACACAACATGCAAGAACACATAAGAAATATAACCATAGAGATAGAAATTCTGAGAAGGATTAAAAAAAAAAGCTAGAGATCTAAAACACTGTACCAGAAATGAATGCCTTTGTTGAATTATGGGACAACTATAAAAAAGTAAAACATACACATAATTGGAATACCCGGAGCAGAAAGAAAGAAACAGGAGCAATATTCAAAGTGATAATGACAGATAATTACTTCAAATCAATATCAGATAACAAACCACAGATCTGGGATTCTCAGAAAGCATTAAGCTTCAAAAAATGAAGAAGTAAAGAAAAAAAAAAGAAAGAAAGAGAAAAAGAACCACCTCATACACCCTACACCTAAGCAAATCATTCAAACGTTAGAAAATCAAAGATTAGGAAAAAAAAAATGAAAGATGCTGCGGGGGCGGGGGAGATACCTATAGAGACATAAAGAATTACAACTGGCTTCTCTTCAGAAACCATGCAAGCAAGAAGAGAGTGAAATGAAACATGTAAGTGATGTGAGATAAAACCCACCAACCCAGCATTCTGTGCCATGTGAAATTATGCTTCAAAGTAAAGGAGAAATAAAAATTTTCTCAGAGAAAAAAAGGATCTATCTTGTGAGAAATGCTAAAATAAGTTCTTTAGAGAGAAGAAATATGACATAGAAACTTGGAACTACATAAAGAAAGGAAGAGCATTTGAAAAAGATAAGTGAAGGTAAAATAAAAATCTTTACTTTTCTTATTCTTATTCTATCAGATAACAGATTGTTCAAAAAATAATGGCCACGAAGTATTTGATTATGTATTCTAATGTTTAAGTATTTATATGTATAAATGAAATGAATTGAATAATGGCAATGATATAAAGGATGAGAGGAAAGAATTGGAAATATTTTTTGTTGTAAGGTACTCTTACTATACATGAAGTGGTATAATGTTATTTGAAAGTGAGCTTGGATTAGATGCAAATATATATGGCAAACTCTAGGGCCATAACTCTGGGTCAAAAAACAGTACAAAAAAGTATAATCGATATGTTGGGAAAGAAAAGAAAATGGAATAACATAAATGTTTGATTAAAACCATTAATGACAGAGAAAGTATGGAAGACAAAAATGGGGACAAAGAACAAGGGCAACAAATATAAAACAGTAATAAATATGGTAGGTATTAATTCAATAATTGTAATAATCACCTTAAATATCAGTAAACTAAATACAGTTATTGTCAGAGGATATCAAAAAACAAGACCCAATTATATGTTATTTCCAGGAAACCTACTTTAAATATTAAGACACATGTGGATTAAAGATAAAGGGATAGAGATAAGAACTACACCATGTTAACACTAATCAAAAGAAAGCAGGAATAGCTATATTAATTTCAGATAGAGCAGGCTTCAGAGCCAGGCAAGTTATCTGGGATAAAGGAGGGGGGGCATTATATAGGATAAAGAGGTCAATAATCCAAGAAGACATAAAAATCCTTAATGTGTGTGTGCTTAACAAGAAGGGTGAAAGTGCATAAGGCAAAAACTGATAGAACTGCAAAGAGAAGTACATGAGTCCACTATGATAGTTGGAATCTTTAAGACCCCTCTATCAGAAATGGACATATACTTTGGGCAAAAATTCAGTAAGAACATAACTGAACTCAATAGCACTATCAATCAACTGGTCTATGTATCTCTATCATATAGAATACTTCATTCAACAACTTCAGATTACACATTTTTCTCAAGGTTACATAGAACATTCACCAAGCTATACCACTCTGAGTCCCACACCATAAGAAATTTAAAATAAGAATCATACAAAGCCTGCTTTCAGTTCACAGTGGAATTAAAATAGAAATCCAACAGAAAAATAGCTGGAAAATCCAAAACACTTTGAGATTAAACTACATAGTTCTGAACACATAAATCAAAGAGTAAATCTTGAGAGTAATTAATAAATATTTTTAAATAATGAAAATGAAAATATAACTTATCAAAATGTGTGGAATGCAGTGAAAGCAGTGCTTAGAGGGAAATGTACAGCATTGAATGCACATATAAGAATGAAGAAAGATCTAAAATCAACAAGCCTCTATCTTAGTAAACATGAAAAAGAAACAAGTTCAATCCAAAATTAGGAAGAAGTAAAGAAATTATAAAAATTAGAGCAGAAATCAATGGAATTGAAAATAAAAAATCAGTAGAGACAGTTAACAAGCAAAAGCTGGTTCTTTGAAAAGATCAATAAAAAAAATCCTAGGCAAGTTACCTAAAGAGAGAGAGAGAGAGAGAGAGGAGACACAGATTACTCATATCAGAAATAAAAAATGCATCACCACAGATTTCCTGAACATTAAAATGATAATAAAGGAATGCTGTGAACAGCTCTGTGCCTACAAATTCAATAACCTAGATGAAATAGATCAATTCCTTGGGAGACATGAGTTGCTATAATTCATACAAGAAGAAATAGACAATTTGAATAAGACCATAGCTATTAAAGAAATCACATCAGTAATTAATAACCATTGAAAGCATAAGGCACCAGGCCCGGATGTGCTGGTAAATTCCACCAAACCAGTAAGACAGAAATTCCATCATTTCTCTAAGTTTTACTAGGAAGATCAAAACATACTCAGGCAATACTTTGTTACTCGTCCTATGAAGTCAGTATTACCCTAATACCAAAGTTAAAAAGACATTATAAGAAAACTATAGGCCAATATGTTTCATGAATATGGATGCAAAAACTCTCAACAAAATTTACAAATGAATTCAATAATGCATAAAAAGAATTATACAACATGACCAAATGAGAATTATCTGAGGTTTGCAAGGTTGGTTAAACATTCCGAAGTCAATTAGTATAATCCATCATATCAACAGGTTTAGATTTTTTTAAAAAAGAAAAATCATATGATTATATCAATATATGCAGAAAAAGCTTTTGACAAAATTCAACACACAGTTATGATAAAAACTCTCAGTAAAGTAGGAATAGAGGGCAATTCCCTTAACTTTGATAATGAGTATCTACAAAGAATCTACTGCTAACATCATACTTACTGGTGGAAAAACTCAAAGCTTTCCCACTAGGATCAGAAATAAGCACGGGATGTCCCTGCCACTATTGCTTTTTAACAATGTACTAGAATTCCTAGCTAATGCAACAAGACAAAGGAAATAAGAAGTATACATATTGGGGAGGAAGAAAAAAACATGTATTGCAGATAACATGACCATATAGAAAAACTGAAAAAAATCAGTAACAACCAAAAGCCTCTCCTCCAATTAGTAAGTGATTATAACAAAGTTGCAGGATAAAAGGTTAACATACACAAGTCAATTGCTTTCCTGTATACCAGCAGTTCACAAGTGGGATTTGAGTTTAAAAGCACATTATCATTTATTTCAGCACCCCCAAAAAGATACAGAATATTTTACAGTATATTTAGGAAGAACAGAATTGGAGGACTTGACACTACCTGCCTTCAAGACTTATTACAAACTTATGGGAGCAAGAAAGTATGGTTCATATTAGTGAAAGAATAGACAGATAAATCAATGGAACAGAATAGACAACCCAGATATAGACTGTCATGATTATAGACAACATTATAGATCTTTATCAAAGGAGTCAAGGCAATACAATGGAGTACAGATAGACTTCACAACAAATCGTGTTTTAAGAACTGGCCATCTACATGAAAAAAAAAAAAAGAATCTTGACACAGACGTAATAAACTTCCCAAAAATCAACTCAAATGGATAATAGGCCTAAATGTGAAACATAAAATTTCTAGAAAGTTAGAGTGAAACCTAGATGACCTTGGGTGTAGTGAAGACTTTTTAAGCTAAAACACCAAAGGTATAAAACACGGAAGGAATAATTGATAAGCTAGACTTCATTAAAATTAAAAACTTTTAGAAAAGATAACGCCAAGAGAATGAGATGATAAGCCACAAACTGGAAGAAAATATTTACAAAAGACACATATGACAAAGGACTATTGGTCAAAATACACAAAGAACTCTTAAAACTCAACAGTAAGGAAATGAACCACCTGATTTAGAAACAGGCAGAAGACCTGAGCAGACCGAACACAAAGATGTCAAATAAGCATAGGAGAAGATATGCAAAAGATATGCAACATCAGGTATTATTACAGAATTGCAAATTAAAACAACAGTGAAAACTACATACTGATAAGAATGATCCAAATCTGGAATACTAACAATGCAAAATGCTGATAAGGATGTAGAGCGCCAGGAACTCACGCAGTCATTGCTGGTGGCAATTCAAATTGGTATGGCAGCTTTGGAAGAGAGTCTGGCAGTTTCTTAAAAGACTAAACGTTTCTTACCATACATTCCAGAAGTATGTTCCTTGATATTTATCTAAAGGAGTTGAAAAATTATATCTATGCAAAAATTTTCACAGATGGTTATAGTACTTTTATTTATGGTTGCAGAACCTTGAAAGTAACGAAGCTGTCCTTCAGTAGGTGAATACTTTACTAAACTGTCGTATTTCCAGGCAATGGAATTTTATTCAGCACAAAAAGAAATGGGTATCAAGCCATGAAAAGACATGGGGGAAATTTAAATGCATATTATGAAGTGAAATAAGCCAATCTGAAGAGGCTATATACTATACGATTCCAACTTTATGAATTCTGGAAAAGGCAAAACTATAGAGACAGTAGAAAGAATGGTGATGGTCAGAATGGACAGTGAGGAGAAGAATAGGTGGAACACAGGGTTTTTAGAGCAGTTAAACTACTCTATAGTTCCTACAATGGTGGATAAATCCCATTAGACATTTGTTAAAACCCATGGAGTATACAATACCTAGAATGAATTGTAATGTAAACTATGGATTTTGGGTAATAATGATGTGTCAGTGTAGGATCATCAACTGTATCAAATGTACCACTTTTGGGAGATGTTGATATTGTAGGAAGTCATGTATGTGTGTGGACAGGAAGGATATATGGGAGCTCTGTACTTTCCATTCAATTTTACTGCGAACCTAAGACTAAGAACCTAAGAAAAATACAGTTTTTTAATTAAAATGTATGTGTATATAAATTTACTTTGAGTTATCCAAATTCATTTCACTGCTAGATAGCTTGATGATAGAAATGTGTAAGTAAGAAAATCCAGCTGGTCCTTTATCTTTCTGTCATTGATTCTAAATAGCTGTCTAATCATTATGGAATCTGATAAGCTCTTTTCTCTTTAATAGCTGTGATTTGATTTTTCAGATCAAAAGCAATGTCTAGTGCCTTAATTTCTATGCCCTAAATTAAAGAATTAGGAAATCTGATTTGTATTTTTTTTAATGCAGTGATCTCTTCTTTGCTAGAGTTTATCTGAGTATCCCCAGATTAGTGATCAGGTACCCGTATGTATATGCTTTGAACTGATTTCTTTGGGGGCGGAAATTTGTGATGGATTATAGCTATCTACTTTATAAAATTTCATTTTAGTGATAGATCCTTTGCTTAAGGATACTTATAAGGTCATATCTAATCTTTGAAACTATCTCCCAAAGAACTGATATTAGGAGTTCTTTGCCCATTCTGAAAATTAGAAAATGCAGACATATTCAGTGACTCAGACAACTTTGACAAAAGAGCAATTTAGAGTATTTTCTAGATAGAAATCACTGAAGACTTTCATTTTTGCATTCTTAAAAACATCTTCTTCAAATCACTTTTTATTTATCATGCTACTTACGAAGGTATTTTGCATGGCAGCCCAAATGTAGAAAACTTATTCCCCCTTTTCTGTTGAGTAAAACATGGTTGATTAAGCCTGTTTTGGGATACTTTTGAGATGTAAATTTCATTTGAACAAAGACAGTTGATTTGAGTTTTCTAGTCTTTATATTTGTCTCCTTGTGTAATCATCATTGTGTTTCTGTTGCCTTTATGTAAATGTTATAAATTCATCATCATAAAATTCACCATCATAAAATTTAGTATGTGGAAAGTCCCTGATGTCATCAACTTGCATCCTCATTTGTTTTCATATGTGATCAATCTTGTATTTATGTGCCTTGTGTTCTGGGTGCCCTTTCTTCTCTATAACAAGCAGACATTAAAATAGCATTTTAAAATAAATTATCTTTGCCCCCCAAGAAGAGATTTTGACATTGGTTATTCACAATATTTCCCTTCTGTCAGACATGCGTATGGCAAATATTTATTGAATGCTCCCACAGGCCAGCTTGAAAAATAATATTTATAATGTATTATACACAATATATTATATATAATAATTATAGATTTACATGTAATATATAATATAAGGCATACTATATTATGATGTATATCATTATATATATATATATATATATATATATAAGCCTTTTGTAATTTTTTTTTAAAGATAAAGACCTTCCTTTATCATTCCTCCCAAAAATTCAAATGGGAATTTTTTTAACACTTAGTGTTCTAAAATACCCAGCTGGAGCTTTCTGTCATGGTGGTTTTTCTATTTTAGTTAAAGGGAAAAAGCCATAAAATGTATTTTTATTTGTATGAATGTTTACATTAGAGGCATAAATGACCATATAGGTGAAAAATACAGTACAAAGAATGATAGTGATAAATTTGGGGGAAAAAGACATTTTACACTATTTTGTTTATCAATTTTTAAGATGAATATCTGTTTCACAGATTATCTTGGCCACCTTCATGAGTATAGGAATTTACAACAGCATAGTTAGAAATATCAGTGGGCTTTCTGGTTAAGAAACCAGCAATCTGGGCACCTGGGTGGCTCAGTGGATTAAAGCCCCTGCCTTCAGCTCGGGTCATGATCCCAGGATCCTGGGATCAAACCCCACATCAGGCTCTCTGCTCGGTGGGGAGCCTGCTTCCCCCTCTCTCTCTGCCTGCCTCTCTGTCTACTTGTGATCTCTATCAAATAAATAAAATCTTAAAAAAAAAAAAAAAAAAGAAACCAGCAATCTAAGGTCTCTGATTTTACTGCTCAGATTTGTGAAGAAATTAAAGTTATTGGTCAAATATATGTCAGATACCAAAAAGAATTTCTAATAACCACAGACATGTGGAAGCCCTGAGGAAGAATGACAGAAATGCACTGAAAAGTGTAAACACACACACTCACAGACACATACACACACATCTAAAGAAAGAAACAATCAAAAGAACCCCTCAAAAAAAAATATTGAAGGAGATTTCTCAAAATTGTCAACTAGGTGTACCTACCTTACAAGCATAAGACTTTCAGTGACCAGATGAATGGAGCAAAGCATTCATAACCTCCATAGCAAGCAACCCTCATTAATACTTCTCTGAAACAACTCCCCCAAAACACAAGGCCACTGAATAAAAAATATGTTTGGAATTTTCTTTTATTTCCAGACATAGAGTCAATAGTGGAAAAGAGCTAGGCTGAAAAGATTCTTTCATTTTTAAGAAATTTTCAGTGTTCCAAGATTCATTGTTTATGCACCACACCCAGTGCTCCATGCAATACGTGCTGTCCTTAGTACCCACCACCAGGCTCACCCATCCCCCCACCTGCCTCCCCTCCAAAATTCTCAGTTTGTTTCTCAGAATCCATAGTCTCTCATGGTTCATCTCCCCCTCTGATTTCCCTAATTCACTTTTCCTTTCCTTCTCCTAATGTCCTCCATGTTATTCCTTATGCTCCACAAGTAAGTGAAACCATATGATAATTGACTGTCTCTGCTTGACTTATTTCACTCAGCACAATCTCCTCCAGTTCCATCCATGTTGTTACAAAAGTCAGGTATTCTTCCTTTCTGATGGCTAAGTAATACTCCATTGTATATATGGACCATATCTTCTTTATCCATTCATCTGTTGAAGGGTATCTTGGCTCTTTCCACAGTTTGGCAATTGTGGCCATTGCTGCTATGAACATTGGGGTACAGATGGCCCTTCTTTTCACTACCTCTGTATCTTTGGGGTAAATACCCAGTAGTGCAATTGCAGGCTCATAGGGTAGCTCTATTTTTAATTTTTTGAGGACTCTCCACACTGTTTTCCAGAGTGGCTGCACCAACTTGCATTCCCACCAACAGTGTAGAAGGGTTCCCCTTTCTCCACATCCTCTCTCCAACACTTGTTAATTTTGGCCATTCTAACTGGGGTAAGGTGGTATCTCAATGTGGTTTTGATTAGAATTTGATTCAAATCTCCCTGATGATGATGATGAAATGATGATGAACATTTTTTCACGTGTCTGTTAGCCATTTGTATGTCTTCTTTGGAGAATGTCTGTTCATGTCTTCTGCCTATTTTTTTTTTTTAAGATTTTATTTATTTATTTGACAGACAGAGATCACAAGTAGGCAGAGAGGCAGGCAGAGAGAGAGGAGGAAGCAGGCTCCCCACCGAGCAGAGAGCCCGATGCGGGGCTCGATCCCAGGACCCTGGGATCATGACCTGAGCCGAAAGCAGAGGCTTTAACCCACTGAGCCACCCAGGCGCCCCTATTTTTTGACATGATTATCTGTTTTTGAGTGTTGAGTTTGAGGAGTTCTTTATAGATTTTGGATATCAGCCCTTTTTCTGTAGTGTCCTTTGTAAATATCTTCTCCCATTCTGTGGGTTGCCTCTTTGTTTTGTTGACTGTTTCCTTTGCTGTGCAAAAGCTTTTGATCTTGATGAAGTCCCCAAAGTTCATTTTTGCTTTTGTTTCCTTTGCCTTTGGAGACATGTCTTGAAAGAAATTGCTGTGGCCAATGTTGAAGAGGTTACTGCCTGTGTTATCCTCTAGGATTTTGATAGATTCCTGCCTCATGTTGAGGTGTTCTATCTATTTCGAGTTTATCTTTGTGTATGGTGTGAGAAAATGGCCGAGTTTCATTCTTATACATAGGTGTCTAATTTTCCCAGTACCATTTATTGAAGAGACTCTCTTTTTTCCACTGGGTATTTTTTCCTGCTTTGTTGAAGATTATTTGACCATGGAGTTGAGAGTCCATAACTGGACTCTACTCTGTTCCATTGGTCTATGTGTCTGTTTTTGTGTAGGCTGAAAAGATTCTTGGGAGAAGGATGCTCCATTTCTATCTAGCAAGAGAATTAAGTCTTCTCCAGACTATCACATCATATCCACTGTATAGTGAAGCCTACAAAATTCCACAAAGGAGAACCCAGTTAGTGTCTGTTACCAAACAGAGAGATTTTTAAACATTGCTCATCTAAGGGTAAATAGATAGGTGAGAAAGGGAAATTATAAATCAAGGGACATGCTTAAAAATATAGCCTTCAAGATATGGAAAGAAACTCTTCTTCTGAAAATAAAAGTAAATTATAGATGCTTTGTAATATCAGTAAAATTCAGCTAAGTTCGAGTTCATGAAATAAAATAGATGAAATAGACAACAGACTGATATAACATGAGCTATCTGTTAGTTAAATGGCAGTAAAGATTATACAATGTAAAACGCAGGATTAATGCCAACACAACAAGTAATAAGAAGTGGAATTAAACTGTAGGAAGAAGTATATAATAGGCACACTTAAGCTCTTCCATAATGTTAGAGGAGTGGAGAGGAGACTAAAATGCAAAATATGCAAAAGGAGAAGCTAATATGGTGGGGAGAGAATGATCCAAACATATAACTTTGTTTCTTAAGTTGATCAGAACACATGAGATATAAGTAATAATTAAAGACACAATAGAATAAAACTTAATAAGCTGAGTCATATTATGATTTGTGAACAAAAAAAAGACTCGTTTTATAACAGAGAAAATTAATGAAGTACTGGAGAGAAACAAATGACTTTACTTTCAATAATAGATATTTGTTACCAATGAATAAAAATGAAAGACCAATTATAAAAGAAAAAAAATCAACATTTTTGGGAACATTGCTGCAACACTAAATAAGAGAAGTAACTGTAGGTTGAGCTGACCCCTAGCATTTTGACCCAAACTAGAAACCAAATAATAAAAAAACCAAAATTCAGTAGTTGTTTATTTGTGAAGGAAGAAATAATCTCTTCTTTTTTAAAGGATTTTATTTAAATTCCAGGTAGTTAACAGACAGTGTAATATTTGTTTCAGGTGTACAACATAGAGATTCAACTTTTCCATACAATACCTGGTGCTCATCACAAGTACAGTCCTTAAGCCCCATCACCCATTTAGCCCATCCCCCGACCCATCTCCCCACTGGAACCATGAGTTTGTTCCCTGTGGTTAATAGTCTGCTTATTGGTTTGTCTCTCTCTCTCTTTCGCCCCCCTTTTCTCATTTGTTTTGTATCTTAAATCCCATATATGCGAGTGGGGGGCAAAGGGAGAGGGAGAGAGTATCTTAAGCAAGCTCCATCCTCAGTGCGGAGCATGATGGAGTACTTGATCTCATGATCCTGAGATCGTGACCTAAGGCAAAATCAAGAATCAGATACTTAACCAACTGAGCCACCCAGGTGCCCCAAGACTCACTCATGTATAAATAAAGACAAGATTATCATCTAATAAATTTAATGAGAAAAAAACCATTAAAATACACATAAGCAAAATTAGGAATAGAGACTGAAGAAACAAAAATTCAGAATATAAATGTGAAGATGTTGATGGCATTAATAATTTTCTAGAACAATAATTTTCCAAACATTGACTGAACATATATCAAATTATAATACATAACTGAGGTTTTACTAGGTGTTAAAGGAATGCCTTCATTCCATATAACAAATTTATCTTTGCCTCTGGGGAGGTAAAATGAACCCTTATTAATTGGTCTCCACAGGTAATTGTTTCCCCATGTGTGTAACACACATGGCTGGTATATTCATAGATAGTCATAAGGTTCTGAGAATCCTGTGATGCTGAGCAATGTTCCATTATAGATATCAGGTTTACTTAGGCCACCTTTATAATTAATTATACTTTAAGAAGATCATTCTGACTCACATTTTCAGGCTAAATGACTCATTAATAACTTAGGGATCATATATTAGCCAATTGGGTGATAAGAATATCCAACAGAGGGGCGCCTGGGTGGCTCAGTGGGTTAAAGCCTCTGCCTTCGGCTCAGGTCATGATCCCAGGGTCCTTGGATCGAGCCCCGCATCGGGCTCTCTGCTCACCGGGGAGCCTGCTTCCTTTCCTCTCTCTCTGCCTGCTGCTCTGCCTGCTTGTGATCTCTGTCAAATAAATTAAAAAAAAAAAAAAAGAATATCCAACAGAAAAGCACTTGAAAAATGAAAAAGCATTAGGCTAATCTTTAAAAAAAAAAAAAAAAAACAACTACCCCAAATGGATGTATTTTATGGGGAAATAGTGTTGTTATTCCAGAAGGAGATAATACTATCTTGTTTAAATTACCCCCAACAAAAAGGTTACTAAACATATGAGCCTTTTCAGCATGGTTTAGCAATGGAAACTAATATATTTGGGCATATTCATTTATTTATTTTTGCTTTCATTGATTTCTGATTTGTTTTAGATTTTTATCTATTCAAATTTCCCTGGATTGGGGCACCTGGATGGCTCAGTGGGTTAAGCCTCTGCCTTCAGCTCAGGTCATGATCTCAGGGTCCTGGGATGGAGCCCTGCATCGGGCTCTCCGCTCAGCAGGGAGCCTGCCTCTCCCTCTCTCTGTGCCTGCTTCTCTGCCTACTTGTGATTTCTGTCTGTCAAATAAATAAATAAAAATATTAAGAAAAAATTTCCATGGATTACTAACCATATTAGTAAAAATAATAAGTTAACACTGCTTGAGCATTAAAACCGTGTTAGGCCCTGTGCTAAGTGTTTTACAAGTATTGTCTCATTTTATCTGCACAATAACCCTGCTAGGTATTATCCTCATTCTATAGAAAAGAAAACAGAGACATTTATTTATATGCCAGTTCAGTTTGTGTCTCAGGTATCTTTACAGAGGCTAGTTAATCAACATTCAGTATGAATGAACATACAAACATCTCTGCCTTTGTTATACTTACCTTTTGCAAGAACCATGTTGGAAAAAATAGTTGTGCACAGACATTCAATAAAACTCTTTCTCAGTAAAATGAGAATCTGACCTTGGGTTCCTACTCCAGTAGTGTTCCACTAGAAATCTAATAAGCATAGATTATCAACTGTAATTCAACAACATTACTTTTGATGAAAAGTTACCCCAAGTTAGGCAATTACATCTGGACTGGTTGGACATATGCAGGAGCTACCAGCACATAATGGAAATGCCATATTATGGGCTTTCCTGAGTGTGATGACACTAGTTACTCTGTGCGATCCCTATGTGCTGTGGTCATAGAATTGTTAAAAGAAATACTGGATTCTTTCAGTTATGAGGCTATTAGGATTACCCTTGCCCCTCATCTCCTTGTACCCAAATGGTCCCTAGACGTGGAACTGTTCTAGGAATTGCTTCAAGGACTTCTGTGGAGAAAATTTTTTGATGCTGCCTTGCTGGCCAGCTGTGGTTCTTCAATACCTTACAGCATAGCTAGGTTTCTGATATGTCATGTGGTAGTCTAAACATTATTTAACCCTAAGGAAACTCTCTAGTGAGCATTGTAATAGCGGAAAATGTGCATGTGGCAAGTGGTGATAAGTATTCTGATTAGGAGTGAAAGATAGGACATATCAGAGTGAAGGTTTAACAGTGGGAATTAAAACAAAATTAACAAACAAATAAATAAAAGTGTGTCAGGGAGGATCTCACAAGGAAGGTGATCTATAAATACTTGCTAAATATTAGCTTAAAATTTTAACAAAAATTTCCAAAGTCATGTAGCTAATAAAAGGCTAATCCAGGTTTGGTAATCTAGAAGATGTTAATTAAGCTTATTTTTATTTCCACAAGGACATCTTGGAAATCTGGACAATAATAATGAAAAATTCTCTAAAGCTCCTCTATTGATATGTAGGAGAACATAGCACTATTTGACATGCTGAAAATTACCATTATTTTGCCAAGGTGAGGTCATTGTTCAGTTCAGCATCTCCTTATATTCAAGAGTGTGGTTCATTATCTTCATGTACATGGTGTCTGGTCCAGTATCATCATATACATGTGTATGATTAACATCATAACAGTTGGTTCATTATAATATTCAGGGTTGAAAAGAAACAGTCTCCAATTTTCTCCACAATTTACATCAGATGTTTTGCCAGTTTGAAATTGAACTTCTACTTCTAGGAGTTTGAACTGAATTTCAAAATGTATTTTAAGAAATAGAATGTATACTTCTATAGAGAATATTATTGATAAGCTAGGTAAATTTTCAAAAATACAAATTCATCAGGATGTCAAATATCTGTTTCTAGATTTTTACATGTTATGAATATGGTTTTTGGTATTTAGAACTTGTAATTTTTAAATGAAGTTCCTTTGCATTTAAATAATGAAATAAATACTGATGACATGATAAATAAAATAATTATGCAAGCCAACTTATATAGTTCCATATATATTTAAAGAGTTGTGCTGGGCCGAACATAGGTGTCCTGTAGAGACTAGTAAGGTCATTAGTCTTGTGGGTAAAATTGAAGTCAAATAAAATATAAAGAAATAATTCCCATCATGACCAATTCATAGTTTTCACACTGTTTGATTGATATGTATATATAAGAAGTTATCACTGAAGACACGTAATATAGATGAAACAAGAGCATAATTTTGATCTGAGAATTACTGACTTTTAACAAAGTAAACCTTATGATCTAAGAGGTAATGACTGCAAATGGCTGCTTTAAATGCCATAGCAATAGGTTCATTATTTTTTGTGCATTAAATAATGATTTTAATAAAAGTCTCGAGTTCATGTTCTGAAAGCTATTACCTTTCAGCTATTGCATATACTTCTTTGTCTAGAGGGCAAAGTGAACAACATCTCATATTTTTCTTAGGCACGATATGAAAGCATTAATTTCCTTCTGCTGCTTTGATGGAACGTGGTGCTTTGGGGCAAGTCAATGCAAAATGATCACATTTTCACTTGTAATCAATATAGTTGGCTGACAGTGGGCATCTATTTTTCATTCCAGCATACAGTAAAGTAAAATGATATGTGGATTTTCTTCAAAAGAGGTGCTTTTAGGAAACACAGATGAAATAGCATTTTTAGCAAGCCACTGAGAAAGTTGGTTATTATTGCAACTCCTTGGCTGCAGAGACAGATGTGAGTCTGGCCTTTTCTTTTCTCCTCTTCTATCTCAATGGGATAATTTGAAAATCTGTAACTTTACTTAAGGAGTTGGCTATGAATCATAAATGACAGAATTAGTTTTTAAGGATAATATATTTAGTCCTTGTAGTGTCTCTGTGGACTCCTTGACTTCTAAACACCCATTATGTTTTATGTGAAGAGCATAGATCTGCATTTTCTGCTGAAAAAACGTAATTACCAAATTGCTGCAGGTCCATTTTTTTCTAAGTCATATATTTTCTACTCATGAGATTTTCTAAAATATGAATAAGCTAAATTATAGAAAATGTCTCAAATTGCAGTTAGCTGATTTTGACTGAAAAGCAGTGGATATTTGATGTTGAAGTTGAAATGTTAGAATGCTTGGAGAAAATGACTAACAATAAAAGAACTAACTTTTATAAACTCTATAGGATCCTTTGAATTTCATAGTCTTACCAAAAATGTATATTTTACTTATTTAAATTCTATAAAATTGTATTATCTTTCTATAAATAAATTTTTGCATTTATTCAGATGGTTAGGAAAATGACTCACAGAACAGAAGGGAAAGAAAGGAGGGAGGAAGATAAGGAAGGAAAGGGGGAGGGAGAGAGGAGGAGGCCCTTTAGTGCTGGCCGATTCCATGGGCAGAAATTGCTTTGCTTCTGGAGCCTTTTGGTCATGTTGCCATGGAATCTCTCACTGATATATTGGCCAAATTTTCAGCAATCTTGTTACAGTAGTTTTCAATTGTAGGTGAGGAAAAGGCTTAAAGATGATGTTCTTATTTTATTTCATAAGTGTCCAGATTGTGTAGGTTTGCAAAAATCACTGGGCTCATGGGTCATGACTGTACTTTCACAACTAGAAAGAGGATTGAGAAGATCAACTGGAACAGATTTCTGTAACTGTTCATCATTCAGTTACTTGGAACCATGACTCCTTGGGCAATTCTTTCAGCTTGATTTGTTTTAGTGTCTAGGAACTGACTGATCATATTGTACGTCTTGATTGATTTTAGAATACCAGTTTGGAGGAGAAACGTCATGATTGATTTCCAATTCAATGGAATCACCATACTTTAAAGCATTATCTTTTGTTGTTTTGAAATAATACATACACAAATCCATCATGCTGATAAAGGAGTCAACTAAATTTGTGCCTATATGGAATTAAATGTGAAGACCACTGTTTATCTGCCTCCTGCAACCTCGAGACTCTCTAGAGTTCAGTGTATTTTCCATATTGTGTTTACATTTCCAGTCCTATTCCTGTGCATTTTCAAACCTTTAAATGAACACACAGATATTGAAAAAAAAGTGATCATATTACATGTTATATTAAATGTCTATTGCTGCATAATAAATTACCACAAATATAGTGGCTTATAACTGCCCAAATTTATTAGTCACACTTACATAGATCTGAGATCTGGCATGGCTCAGCTAGATTCTAACTTCTTGGTTTCACAAGGCTGGAGTGAAGATGCTGGCCGGGCTTAGCTCTTACATGGAGACTTGGAGGAAGAATCTGCTTCTATCCTTATTTAGATTGGTGACAGAATCCAGTTCCTTGCAGCTGTAGTTCTGCAATCCTTGTTTCCTTGCTGGCCATTGGCCAAGACCTGTCCTTAGCTACTGGAGGCTCCCATGCCTTTTGATACAGCCCCTCTAACTTCAAAGCAGCAATGGTATGTCAAGTTCTTCTCATGCTTTAAATATCTCTGACTTCCCTTCTACCCTCAGCCAGGACGAAAGCTCTGCTTTTAAGAGTTTTTTTACATTGAGCCCACATGGATAATTCGGAGGAATCCTTTTATTCTCAGGTCAGCTGATTAGACCTACTCATTACATCTGCAAAGGTAAGGACACATATTTGTGGGAGTAATACTAGGCAGACATGAACATGAAGGCCAAGATTCTACCACCACATTTCAGTTTGTGTGCAGCTTGCCTTTTTCACTTAGTAGCATGTCTTTGAAATCTTTCTGTGGATCTAATGTTTCTGTGTTCTTCCCATTTGTATTTCTTTTATATGATGTCACTATATTCTTCCATGGCATGGATATAGCATACAGCATTTAGTCCTTTTCCTACTTGCGGAAATTTCAGTTGGAAGTTGTTTAGTATTATATATGATAAGATGCAATATTAGGTTTCTAAAAATCTAATGGCCTGAGTCAATTAATGGCCCCACTACTTTTCTCAGTATGTGAATTGAGTCAGCTCTTTAACTTCTTTGGACTGCATTCTTTGTTTATTTTTAAAGGATGGGTAATGGTATTTATTTCACAGAGTTAGTAGGGAGATTAGGTAGCATAATAGAGGTAAAATGGTTATCCTGGCAGAAAATATTCACTGAAGTAATGTGAATCATTTCAATCCTACACCAACATGAATATTTCTATGGTGTAATTTCCTAGAAGTAGGATTTAGATAGAAGATTAATGCACTTTTAACTTAGAAAAGACCAAATTGCTTTATGGTAAATCCATCCCTGTAAGAAAGACACAATTTTCTGATTTTTCCTGACCCTCTAATACTAGATTAGGTGCTCCTTATTTAACAAGTGTTTATGAAGTACTTATCATATACCAGATACCAGCTAAGTATCATGCAATACAATTGTGAGCAAAACAGGCATGGTTCTTGCTTGTTGAATTTTACAGTTTCATAATCTGTCAGCAAATGAACAAGATAAACATCTTATTTTACTTTTTAATAATTATTTATTTTTAAAAATATTTTATTTAAAGATAGAGAGAGAGGCCATAAGAGGGGGAGCAGCAGAGGGAGGGGGAGAAGTAGGCTCTCTGCTGAGTAGAGAGCCTGATGTGGGGCTCCACCCCAGGACCCTAGGATTATGACCTGAGCCAAAGGCTGACACTTCACTGATTGAACCACCCAGATGCCCCTATTTTACTTTTTAAAGATTTATTATTTTAGAGAGAGAAAGAATATGAGCAGAAGGGGCAGAGGGGAAGGGAGAGAGAATCTCAAGCAGACTCTGTAAAGAGCGTGGAGTTTGACTCAGGTCTCGACCCCTAAGACAAAACAAAGAGTCAGACACAACTGACTATGCCCTGATGATCATACATTTTAATTATAAATTGTGATTAGTGCTATGTAAATGGATCAGAGAATTAAGGAAGCTTGTAATATGGAACCAGATCTTATCTAGGGAGTGAAGTAGCCATCCTAGAGATTATGTTAATTCAGGCTGGAATAGAAGAAAGACATGATGAGATTGCTTCTCAAAGGAAATAAAATTATCAAGGCTTACTATTAAACTGAAAGGCAGTTTTCAGGACAGGTAAGTTTCAACCTTGCAAAAAACTATATAGATAATAGTGCTAATTATTAAGATAAGGGAAGATGGAGGAAGTTTGAGTTGGGAGGGGAAGATCATGCTTTTGAACATAGGCACATTGAATTTGAGGAGAATTTGAGACACCCCAGGGGAGATGTCAAATATACAGTAAAATATATAGAACACGGAAGAGGTCTGGGCTGGACATAGATGTTTTAGTGTTTGTGTTTTGAAGTGGTAATTCAAACCATAGGGAAATATGATACCATGTACCTCTTTAAAGAACAGAGCTGTACCAACCATTCAATACAGGAACCACTAATGACATGGGACTTCTTAGCACTTGAAATATGGCTAGTCTGAAGCTAAAATTACACCAGATTTTGGAAATTCAGTAGGATACGAAGTATGTAAAATATCTCACTGAAAACTGTTTATGTTGATTGCATATTGAGATGATAATATTTTGGATATATTGAGTTATTAAAACTAGTTTCATCTGTTTCTTTTTACACTTTTGATGTAGCTTCTATAATATTTAAAATTATACATGTGCCATTTATGACTCACATTATATTTCTTTTTTTTTAAGATTTTATTTATTTATTTGTTAGAGAGAGAGAGAGCAAGCACAGGCAGACAGAGAGGCAGGCAGAGGCAGAGGGAGAAGCAAGCTCCCTGCCGAGCAAGGAGCCCGATGTGGGACCCGATCCCAGGACGCTGGGATCATGACTTGAGCCGAAGGCAGCCGCTTAACCAACTGAGCCACCCAGGCATCCCTCACATTATATTTCTATTGGATAGTGGTGGTACAGTGACAAAAAAAAAGTGCCTATATTTGATTTTCTTAAAGTTCAAATCTGAACTTTAAGAAAATCAAATATTTAATATCTTGGTAGAGAATGCTTAGCTGCAAAGGATGTTGTGAAAGAACAGTCAGACTACAAAGAGAAAAATAATACTTAAAAGCAAAGAAAAAGTACACTTTGAAAGAAAGTGTGCTTTATTGAGTATTGCTCAGAGGTCAAAAAAGATATAGATTGTAAAGTGTGCATTGGATTTATGACTAGGGATTTTTACAAAGGCAGTGACATTTATTTCGGTGGAGAGGGATGAGTTGAAGCCACCTTTCTGTATGTTGACGAACAAACCAGATGTAAAGAATTAGAAATTGGGAGGGCAGACAAATCTATGAAATTCGGCTACAAAGGGGAAATAGAATAAAGTGACATGTTTTAATACAAAGGGATTTGAACATATTTAAAAAAAACACAAAATAAGAGAATTATCCAGAAAAGAAGGAAATGTTTCAGATACAGGAGAAATTAGACATATTGGATAGTATATAGATTCTTCAAAGTAGAGTCAGGGAGACCTACCAGAGCACTGATCACATGTTAAATAGCTATGTGTTTATCTGTCTATATGTATCATTATGCTATAGCTCCAAGAAGATAGGAGCTATTTCTTCTTCCTTATCTGACTCTCAACACCTGCCTATGAAGTATTCTATTCCTAATATAGCATCAAGGTATGTTTAGTATGTGAAGAAAACATGAATGTTAAATATATATGTTTGCTATATAGATCATTATCACAAAGAACAGTTCTTAGATACCAGATTGTTGTTAAAGAAAAAAGAATTCTTGATGTTCATAATGCACAATGAGAGGAAAGAAGAGAGGCATTATATACTGATTGTTTTCATATTTGCAGCTTATACTATAGACCCTGTGGATGGCTAGAACCACTGGAAGCTGGGAAGTTTAATAAAAATATATTAGCACCAGTGTGGGACAGGGCCACAGGGCCAATGAAAAATAAATGAATAAAACCCAAGCCACCTTCCCTCTATATGCCTTCAAGTCTAGGCAATTGGTATTACTGAGTTTCTTGATATCTATTATAACTTTATTCTAGGGTCCACGTTAAATTATTTTGGAATTTTCCACTTTAATAATGTCTTTTAGTCAAGTTGCTTCTGGTGAAACAATGTATATACTGAGGTTGTTTGCCAGGACTAGGGTGTCTGTAAGTCTGAATGAATATGAGAACAACCTAATGTTTCGGGATGCCTTAATGGTTGGATTTTTCTTATTTTCTGTTTCCCTGGTGCATTTCCTCTTTTCCTGGTAATATATCTTCTCTGTTGGTCTTAGATAGATATAGTGGGAAATACAAAGTCCAGGAACAGGGCTGTCTGAACAGTGGTCTCATTCTGTTATAGATCAGTGTACCTATTATTTTCTAGAAAATGAATTTGGACAAAATAGAGAAAGTTCAAGGGCTGCTGTATTTTGAGTAGATAACATTTAATGAGCACTTAAATTTTCCATAGATTGTTGAAACATTTTAGAGTATCAATTCATTTAATTCCAAAACCAGCTTTTGGGGTAGATACTGTCCTATTGTTGTTATCAGCATTGTTACCATCTTCATTTCATGAAGGAGAAAGGAAGGACACAGACACTTTAAGAAACCAATCTAAACCCACACAGTTAATAAGTGCAAAGAAAGGGATTTGAGCACAGCCACTCTGACTTTCTAGCTTGTATTCATAAGTTATTTAGCCTGGGTATAGCAAGATGGAAATGAGCAATTAGTAATTATACTCAAATAATAGCAGGAACTTGGTGATCTGATGAAGTAAGTTGAAAGCACTAATTTCTTTGTGTGTGTTTGTGTGTGTGTGTTTTAAGCTATGAAGGAAAAATGGGGCATTGCCTTGAGATCTGGCCTTATATGCGACTGTGGCTTTATCAACAAGTGAAAACTCCATTAGTCTCAGTGTCCTTCATTGCAAAGTCGGTTGGTTAGTCTAAAATTGTCAATAAAGTCATTAAGAACCATTAAATGATGGGATTCTTGAATATCCTTGGAATATTCCAATTAATAGATTTCATGTTTAAAATAATCATATTAGCAAGTAGGCTGCTAGATAGCAAATGATGAATATGTAAGTGGAAAAGGACACTATTACACATTTTCAGTGAAATCTTTATGAGAGAAATCTCTTTAATTTTTCTTTTAAAACATTTTTAGCAAGGGTGATGGATGACTAATTAGATGTTAATTGTTCCTGTCTACTGATTAGGAAATTTAGGGAGGGTTTTTATAGCATTGATTTAATAAGGAATGACACTTGAATCTTACCCATAATTAGCTTATTACATTTGGCTGCTGTTTGAATCTGTGCTATGGGAATGATTTAAAGAGATTAATCCTTTTCAAGGACCACGTGAGTGCTGATACATTACACTACAACACCTTTCAAATGTGCTAGAACAATGATGACCCTGATTCTATGTAATATATTGATACCCTCATTAGGTTAAGGGAAAAAGCAAGAGATCTAGCTTTTGGGTAGACCCCAACTCTCAGTATCAGTTATGAAAATGTTACTCAGTTAACAGCCTTATGTCTCCTCTAATGGGGGAGATTTCACGGTACTTAACAATGGAAAATCCATTTTTCAGTGTGTACATCAAAAAAGAAACTATTCTCTTTCTTGCCAAAACTTGTGTATAAACCCTCCTTTCATCCCAGATTGACAGAGAACTGCCAACAGCAGAGGAAAGAGAATAGAGTGAGAGTGCTCAGCTTAGATAAAGAAAGCTGCAGAAATACTTCCAAGAGTGAATTCATAAGCACTTGTGTGCCTGATGTCCAGCTTAAGAAATGCAACATTGTGAACAGTATTAAGCTCTGGGTGTTCCCTGAGGTTGGAGTACATTATTTTCAGGCATATCTTTATATTTTTACTACATATTTATGTATCTCTAAACAATATGCTTGCATTTTTTCATTGTTGGAATTTTATGAAGCTTAATAAATGACAATCTTTTTCTTTGCCTGAGTTCAGAACCAGTTGAAAAATAGGCTAAGAAGTTAGGTAGCTAGAGATCACTTGATAGCTAGCAAAGAGAGAAAGGCTTAGCTGTGCACCAACAATGAACTCCTGAGATGTGAAGTCCAAAATTAGAGTTATCTATTCATTGCTTAGAAAGACAGAATGATTGCAGACCTTCCTATATGGAGGTAAATCATACTACCCATAGGAGCAGATCAGAATGCCTCTCTGTGAGTCCAGCTAACTCCCAATAAAGAAGTGTGGAGGAAAGTATCTGTAAAAGCCAAGGAAAGAACACAGAATCACCAAGGAATTCCTTTGTCCATAATTAACAAGGGTTATCACCACCTACTTCCATAAGGAGGAATGGAAGTTTACTTAAAAGCCCCACTATGTAATAATGTCAGTTATTGCATAAATTTATGTATAACTTAAAGATCTAGAGGCAGAATTTTATTTCAAGCTTAATCATTATTTTTTCCAATCTTCAGAAAATCCTAAATGAAAAGATCTCTTGAGATAGTGCTGTATCACTGGATTAAGTGGGCTAAATGGACCCTGTTTGTTTTGTAGGGACAAAATTTTTTAATCTGGAGTTGGAAAAGGCAAATATGTAAGACTACTTAAAAAAAATCTAGCCTACCTTACTTTACTACATGCTCCTGTTGGGTAACTCAGAGTCAATCATATTTATTCCTTTCCACAGAGCAATTCCACAGAAATAAAAGCAAAATAATCTGTTTTAAAGTATGTATTTTGTACATTAATTCACAGTAAGAACATATATGTATTTACATAAATAGATTGTACATTAATTCAAAATAAAGTATACACATTTAAAATACATATTTCTTGGGGCACCTGGGTGGCTCACTGGATTAAACCTCTGCCTTTGGCTCAGGTCATGATCTCTGGGTCCAGGGATCAAGCCCCAAATCGGGCTCTCTGCTCAGTTGGGAGCCTGCTTCCCCAGCTCTCTCTCTCTCTGCCTGCCTCTCTGCCTACTTATGATCTCTGTCAAATAAATAAATAAATAAAATCTTTAAAAAAATAAAATATACATCTCAAATTTACTACTACTTATATAGCTTTTGAGTATTTAGACAAATAAAAGCTCATCTCTTTTACATAGTTTCCATGCCACACTCATAATTAGTTTAATGGGGCTGCTAAAGTTTTGAATAATGGCTTACTTACCTTCCTATAGACAGATAAACTCTCTCCCTGGTCCTTAAATAATACCTTAAACTTAAAAATCCATTTCAAAATATAAATCAAATGAGAAAATGCAAGATGATCCAAGCGAATTATAAGCATTTCAGGAAAACTAATAGCACTCACATTTTGGAAAGGGTGGTAGGACAATAACAGAACTTTTAACTATTTGATATATAAAATAATGATTTTTGACTGACTTAGAGTAGAAGGATAATAGGGAAATGTCTTGTTGTTTGAAGAATGGGGAACATGCCAAGGGACTAGCTATGGTTCATGTCTGGTTCATTCCTTGTTTGTTATCATAAGGGGAAAATTTGATGCTATTAAAGGCTATTCTTGGATGTGGTGTTTGAGAATCATCCAGTTCAATTTCTCCTCTGTGTGGCTGCAAGTATGCTTGGATACGTATTCCAGTATTAGAAGACACAATATGTAACAGAAATAATCAAAAAACAAATTCAAATATCCATCAGTAGCTTCTACATTATATATCTGCATATTTTCATAAACATTCTCTCCTTTGAAGTTCACAATAAAAATGAGTAGATATTATCCCATTTTACTGAGGAGGGAAGTTGACAGGGATTTATTCAAGTCGAGGCAGTTACCGTTATTGCCCCCATCATAGAGATGAACAAGCTGAAGCAGAGACTGAAGTGATTTATCCAAGTTCATTCATCTGGGAAGTGAGTTAAAAACTCAGCCAGTCTGACTTTGGAGCCTGTGTGCGTAACTACTACACCATATGAGAGAGGCAAGGAGAAGGCAAACTTCTTCATCTAGGTCAAAATATATTTACCATTCTATTCAATATATACTCTCAAACAACTCTAAAAATACCAATCTAGCGACTTTTCTACTCAGGCTATATTTAATTTAATTCTGCTGAAGCATTTGATGACTTTGGACTAATTCTCTTCTTGAAACTGTCTTCCTTTGGCTTCTATATTGAGAAAAATAATCCGACATTTGCATAGCATTTTACAGTCACTTTTACAAACATCATTTTATTTTATGTATATAGAACTTGGGCTATGTTGGGAAAGTTTTGTGATAACCATTGTATAGATGAGGAAATTAATGCACAGAGACCGTCAATGACTGGTAATAAGTAGAGAAACCACATCTAAAACTCTTACCTTTAGGTTAACTGGTCTTGCACAATTTCTGTTAAAGAATATTACCTCCTGGGACGCCTGGGTGGCTCAGTGGGTTAAGCCTCTGCCTTCAGCTCAGGTCATGATCTCAGAGTCCTGGGATCGAGTCCCTCATCGGGCTCTCTGCTCGGCAGGGAGCCTGCTTCCTCCTCTCTCTCTCTCTCTGCCTCCCTCTCTGCCTACTTGTGATCTCTCTCTATCAAATAAATAAATAAAATCTTAAAAAAAAAAAGAGTGTTACCTCCTTAAAATTTTTTTTCCAACTGGATGAAATTAGATACCCTTTTTTAAAAAGAGATTTATTTATTCATTTACTTTTAGAGAGAGAAAATATGTGAGAGTGGGGGGGAGGAGCAGAGGGAGAGGGAGAGAATCTCAAGCAGACTACCCACTGAATGTGGAGCCCCGTGCAGGGCTCGATCTCACCACCCTGAGATCATGACCTGAACGAAAATCAAGAGCTGGTCGCTTAACTGACTGAGCTACCCAGGGTGCCCTGGATACTCTTAAAGTTATTATTTTTCTTACTCATACTGGACCATATCTAAATTTGTTGATTATGGTTAGGTCTTACTGAGATTGGGTTTAGAATAATTGTTACCATCTTAGAAAAATATTGTGTGTTTGTAGTGTTTAGGAATGTATCAATTACTGCCATGAAACCAAGCTATAGTGTAACACATCAAGGGGATGTTGTATCTATATTAAAAATAAGAGACTAATTTATTCATTAAATTCTCTATTTACATATGTAATATTGGTAATGTATAATTTATTTCTTAGGCTTCCTGATGTCTTTATAACAGCCTACTGCCATCTACTGGGTTTTATTCAGAACAGTCCTGTTCATCACCAAATTATAACTATAAATTTTATGAATTTCATATCTGAGAGCTTGATATAGAGACCTCAGTGATTTTTCACCTCTTTCTTCCTATTATAGATTATGAAATTGTTTTGTGGAAAACTGGTTTAGTTTTTCTTATTTAGTATAATTTACCATTTCACTTCACAAGACGTTTAGAATTCAGATCTTTCCAATAAATTACCTTGAACATCATCACTATGATTTTGAGGTTCATATCAACTTTTTAATTTTATTATATTTAAAACTTAGATTTCACTCTATAAAGTTTTTTTTAAGATTTTTATTTATTTATTTGACAGACAGAGATCACAAGTAGGCAGAGAGGCAGACAGAGAGAGAAGGGGAAGCAGGCTCCCTGCTGAGCAGAGAGCCCGATGCGGGACTCGATCCCAGGACCCCAGGATCATGACCTGAGCTGAAGGCAGTGGCTTTAACCCACTGAGCCACCCAGGAAACCCTCGTTCTATACAGTTTTATTAAAATTTCTCATCCTTCTGTATTTTGAATTATATATACTAGTTATCTCTCCTATTTAAACTGGAAGGTAAAGTCTTAAGATACCCCAAGTCTCTGAAAATTATTCACAGCTAAGGAGCTAATGACAATAATATATAATATTACTTTTTGCAGAAACAAATACAATTATAAGTGAACTTTTAGTTTCTGTATATTGAAAAAAATTATTCCTTGGATACAAATTATTATGTTTTCACTCACATGCTGCTGATAGAATTTAACTAAGTTTAAGTTTGAAATTTTGTTTTTATTTATATTTTATAAGTATTGTTTTGTTTTTAAAATAAGATTAGAAGTCTGACTAGGCTTTATAGGTATTAATTTCTCACTGATTTTAGTTATATAAAATAATGTGGTAGTAATTGTTACTACTCGCATATATTATGTTTCCAAAGCACTTCTAATTTTACCTTTTTTTTTTTAGCCTTCTTTCAAAAGTATTAACTGACATGGAGAAAATGTCTCCCCAAGTCATTAATAATGCTGATACTGATTTTTAAATAGTTAGCAATATTGAAATTATTGCCAGAGGCTTTACTGATATAGAATAGAGTCCACAGTACAATAAACAATGATATAGGCAAGTACTTCATAAATGGATTTTATAATAATATCATCCCAGATGAAATGCCCTTTTCTTTTTTTTTAAGATATTTATTTATTTACTTTTGAGAAAGAGAGAGAAAAAGCGAGTGAGCACTAGTGGGGGAAGAGGCATAGAGGGAAAGAGAGAATCTTAAGCAGACTCTCAGCTGAGCGTGGAGCAGATGTGGGGCTTGATCTCACGATCCTGAGATCATAACCTGAGCTGAAATCAAGAGTCAGATACTTAACCGCCTAAGCCACCCAGGCACCCCAAAAATACTTTTTCTCAACAGCGACATTAAAATGCTGCTCTGAGGTTGCAGGGAAACCAAGGCTGTTAAGCAGGAATAAAACTGGGGAAACGAATGGAATAAAAATACTGAAAAAATTAAAATTATGCCTGTATGGGCTTGAAGACTTAGAAGGGTAGAAAATGCAGTATTTCAGGTACTACTAATAATACCATATTTAACTTGATTGATAAAATATGCGTAACAAAGGTACATCCTAAAGAACTTCTTTTGCAGAAGCCTTGGTATCATCATCACTCATTTCTCCATCTCTCATTAACCCCACGTGTAATCTTTCACCAAGAATTGACTTGTGCTTCCTACTATCTCTGATTTCCATTTCTTCTTGCTAATGGCTCTTTATCTGGCTCCTTTCTTATTTACTATTGATATTGCAGTAATTTTTAATTGGTCTCCCATCATCCAGACTTCTATTTCTCCAGTTCATGTTCCCCACCGTCCAAAGCTGAAGTAGAAGAAAGGAAGGGGGAAGGAGTTAGGTTTGAAAGCTTGTCATTTGCCAAATGCTTCTCTAAACACTTTGCCCCAATTTATTCAACCCTGATGAGATAGATTAGTCCTAATTTGCAGGACATAAAATTGAGTACTGTAGAATTTCCATAGCTAGTCTAAGTTCACTGAGCTAGTAAGTGCCAGAAACAGGATCCACTTCCAGTTTCCCATTCCATCTTTCCTAAACCAGATCCATAAGAAACCTTTCTACAGGTAAGAGCATTGCCACCTTTCAATGTCAGGTTATACTTTAATCATAAAAACAATAACAGTTTATATTACACAACACTTTTCATCTTACCTAGCATTCTACTTAATGTTTTAAGTCTATTAATCCATTTAATCTTAAATATAATCCTACCAGGTGATTAGTATTATTACCACCTTTTTTATGTTGAGAAAGTGAGGCACAGAAAGTTAAATAGCCTAACCAGTATTACAAAGCAAGGATATATGAGAGGAGGGATTTGAACCTATGCATTTCAGCTTCAGAGTCTATGTTCTTTTTTTTTTTTTAAGATTTATTTATTAATTTGAGAGAGAGAGAGAGAGAGCGTACACAGGGGGTGGAGGAGGGGAGAAAGAAAATCCTCTCGCAGACTCTTCACTGAGTTCGGTGCCCCATCCGATTGTGAGAATCACTCTCACAATCCTGAGATCATGACCTGAGCCCAAAAGCAAGAGTTGGTCACTTAATTGAGCCACCCAGGTGCCCCCCAGAGTCCATGTCCTTAACTACCACATAAGACCTCATTGTTTCTTTGCTAATACTTTTTTTTTTTAAGGGTTTTATGTATTTATTTGTTAGATTGAGAGTAAGAGAGAGAGAACAAGCAGGGAAGCACCAGGCAGAGCAGGCAGAGGGAGAAGCAGTCTCCCCACTGAACAAGGAACCCAATGTGAGACTTAATCCCAGGACCTTGGGATCATGACCAGAGGCAAAGGCAGATGCTTAACTGACTGAGCCACCCAGGCATCCCACAAATACTTTTTGGCTTGAAAAGTCTAATAATTGTGTATGAAAATAAATTTTATGAATCAAATGTCAAGTGGAAATAAAAAGGGTATTGAGGTCTTAGAACTAAAAATCAAATAGAAAAATAAATTTTACCAGGTATGCATTTAAGAACTGTGGAAATTTGAGAAGCTGAAGTCCTTATTGAATCTCTCCTCAGTGTGGAATCAGAATAAACAAAAACTTTGAAAGCATAGAGGGAAAAGATAGGGATGGGAACAACAAAATATGGCATGCTTAAGAAAATGGAATAAATCGGGACGCCTGGGTGGCTCAGTTGGTTGAGCGGCTGCCTTCAGCTCAGGTCATGATCCCAGCGTCCTGGGATAGAGTCCCACATCGGGTTCCTTGCTCGGCAGGGAGCCTGCTTCTTTCTCTGCCTCTGCCTGCCTCTCTGTCTGCCTGTGCTCGCTCTCTCTCTCTCTCTCTCTAACAAATAAATAAAATCTTTAAAAAAATGGAATAGATAGTGAAATAAAAATCAGTGATTGTAAAAACTGACCATTTCTCTTAGTCTTGATCATAAAAAATGTATGTTTAAACCTTGTCCGCTTCAATAAGCATTCAGACTTCACATTGTTTTATGACTTCTCAAACTTAGTTGGAGAAAAGTATTTAATTTAGTCTGCTATGAACAGAATGTTTGTGTCCCCCCAAATTCAAATGTTCAAACTCTAATCCCCAATATGATATAGTATTTAGTGAGGGGCCTTTGGGAAGTGATTAGGTAATGAAGTCACTAGTGCCCTTATAAGAAGAAGGGAAAGAGCAAGCTTCCTTTCTTTCTGCACCAGGAGCCCTGCTGCCCCCCACAATTAGGAACTGCATCAGTCACTACCTTAATCTTGAACTTCTTAGCCCCCAGAACTGTGAAAGGTAATTTTTGTTGTTTAAGCCACCCAGCCAAAGATTGTTTTGTTGTAGCAGTCCTAACTGATGAAGACCTAGTCTTCTACCCAAGCAAACTCTGACTGCTTGCAAGGAGACTGCTGTTTTTGCCAAAACTTTGGTTGACTTCTGTTTTCCAAAATGATGTATTGAAGTTTAACCCCTATTAATGCCTCAGAATTATGCCTCAGAATATGATCTTCTTTGGAAATAAGGTCACTGCAGGTGTTTAATAGTTAAGAGAAGTCATACTGGAGTAGGGTGGGTCCTTAATCAATATCACTATGTTGTTATAAGAAAAGGAGAGAGGAAGTCTGAGGGTAGACAGCCGTGTGAAGATGGGGACTCACAGGGAGAACACTGTGTGACAGCAGAGGCAGAGATGGGGAGTGTAGCTGCTAGTCAAGGAGTACTGAACACTGATGGCCACTACCAGAAGCTAGGAAGAGACAAGGAAGAATTCTACCCTAAATCTCCGTGGAAGCATGGCCTTGCTGATACTGTGATTCCTGGACTTGTACCCTTCAGAACTGCGAGGGAATACATTTCTGTTATATTAAGCCACCGGAAGTGTGGCTCTTTGTTATGGCAGCATGAGGAAACTAATATACTTAGCATCATTTCACACTCCGAGGGAGGCTCTTGCTTCCATGCTAGCCAGCCAGCTCTAGAATCTCTTCCATCTGTGGATTTTCTATTTCTATTCATTACAATTATGTGCAATTGCCCAGAATGGTTATATTCAGAACAGGAAAAGCCCCTTTTGAAAACATGTGGCACTTTCCAACACATAAAAGATTTAAGTCATCCTCCGTCCTGAAAAGACCCCCCACCCCCACCATTGGCCCTGCACACACAAGATTCACTTTGCAGTTCTTTCCTTTTCCCACTTCAAAAGGAAAAGGGATGCACCTACTCCATCTGGAATGTTAGCTACAGGGCTATAGGAGGGTGGCAGCCTGCTCTCTCCCTGATTCAGTCAATTCATGGATAAATGATCTGTCCAAAAAGAAAGATTCACTGACTATGCAGTTTTGTAACCTGTCTGAAGACTGTATGCTTCTCAGAACTGGTGCAGATAGTGGTCTTATTACCCACCACAAACCCATCTACATCCTGAATCACTTGAAATAGCTCCACCTACCCTTAACCTGTCATGATGAGCTGAGAACTCAAAATGGGTCTCTCATTCTATCCAACTATAACGTTGTAATCATAGCTTGCTTGCTTGCTTGCTTGCTTGCTTGCTTCCTTTCTTTCTTTCTTTCTTCATCAAAGCTCCAGGAACATTCCTTAATTTCTCATTATTTCCACATATTATCTTGTCTCTTGTGGACTGGAAAACAATAAATCTTAACTGTTCTGTACCTTGATCACCAAAGTGATTTTTCCCCCCATTGGTTTCAGGAATTTGGGAAAATATTTTACTATTCTCATAGACAGATTGCCAAAATTTCAAAATGCACACTGATTCTCAAAATACAAATAACTTAGGGATATTGTTTCTATTCCTCTCATTAAATCTTATAGAACTTCAAAATTCTTAGTATTACCAATTATTCTTCGGTTTCAGGCTTATTTGTCTGCTTTCTTCTTGAATGAGAAATCCCTTTCCATGTCACTCTTCATCAATGGATAATGTATCTGTTGAATGATAGTGAAACTATAGATATGAAATTTGATGCAATACTCCTTAATATAATTTGCCTTTCAGAAAAACTCATCAGTCTGGATAATATTTTGGGTGTTCAGTCCCTTCAGAGTTAGGAAAAAGTCAAATTACATTATATTTGGTCCAGAAGCAAAATAAATTATTTTCAAATAATTTTTAAAATATAATATTCATTTGATCAAGATTTTACAGTTTATTTTGCACATCTGTTTTTTTCAAGTTTTATAGTAAAATACCACTACTGTTTTTTTTTTTAAAGAATTTATTTGTTTATTTGACAGACAGAGATCACAAGTAGGCAGAGAGGCAGGCAGAGAGAGAGGAAGGGAAGCAAGCTCCCTGCCGAGCCGAGAGCCCAATGCGGGACCTGAGATGAAGGCAGAGACTTTAACCCACTGAGCCACCCAGACACCCCAATCACTACCTTTTTATATAATATTTTCTGACTATATTTAGCAGGCAAAATTACTATATGTCACTGAAAAATTTAAAATGTAAAATAATTTTTTCCTTACTAATAGAGTATTTTAAAAATAAATTTTCAATAGACTATTATTGATTGACTTAGGAAATTTTCTATTGAATAAATGTATGTTCAGCGTGAATATATCAACACAATTAACTTGTATTAATCTTTAGTGGAATAATGTCCACAAATAGCACTGATGCTATAGCTTTGCTGGTTTGCTATATTCATAGACTTAAAAATAAATGAAAGATAAAAAGATAAAAAATTGTATTTACTCTTGATGGAAAAACATTAATTATTAAAGATTTATAAAATTATTCTTCATTATCTCCAATAAATAGATGGAAGGAAAAGATTTTAAAGAAGATTTACTAAGGTCCAGTGCAGTTGAATTCTAAACATAGATCTGAAAATCATATTTAAGATAGTAGTGAATGGTAATTTCAATTTGTTAAAAAAATAATAAACCCTTAGGTTATGATTTAGGATTAAACCATGAAAAATATGGAAACTATTATATGGAGATTTCGCTGAAGGGCAAAAGCTTTTGTGTTTAGTTCCTTGACACTTTTGTTGAAAGAACATGGAAACCTTTGCAGAGAGAATTCTTAGAAATAAATGTGTGAGCAGACTTTCAACAATAGCCCCTTATGCTTATCTCACCCTCAAAATTATGGTGAACAATGGGAACTAAAAAATGAATGAAATACGGAGAATGAGTTATTATAGTATCAAAGTACCTGATGTTTTCCCACCATTTGAGCATTATTATATGCTTCTAGACTTTTTTTCCCCCAAAGAATCATCTTTGTTGTTATTAGAATATTTTTGTCAACCAAGAAAGAGTTTACTTTTAAAATTCTTTTTGTATTTTTCTCAACAAATATGAAACTTCTGCTGTTATTATAATCAGAAAAGAATCATTGCGTCCTTTAGTTTTTGTTATTGGTGAGTCATTGGAAGGTAGTGGCTGGTTACTCCTGCCTCTGCATAGTGAACTCCCAGCTCTAAACCACAGGGGGCAGTAAGTGCTGTTGCTATCACACTGAAAATTTGAGATAACAGACACACACACTCCCCACTTGAATAATGAAGACCTTCCTTTGGGAGAAATAGGTAGAGTAGGTACTAATAAAATTACATTCAGTGTGTGTTCTACTTTTCTCTGTAATCTCCCACTGTGTCTATAGGTGGGGCTGATACAAATGTTTATAAATTACTTGCTTTATTTGTTAACACATTACCAAAAAAATGAATAATCATGAGGATAAAAAAGACTCAAATCCCTAAATGCCATTGTTTTGATGCATTCCCTTATGGTCATTAGTTCTAGGCTTCTTTTTATCTAGTAATTTTTTAAAAAAGATTGTATTTATTCATTTGAGAGAGAGAGAGAGAGAGAAAGGGAGAGCATGAGCAGGGGAAAGAGGCAGAGGCAGATGGGAAAGCAGACTCCCTGCTGAGCAAGGAACCCAACATGGGGCTTGATCCCAGGACGCTGAGATCACAGCATGAGCTGAAGACAGCTCATCTGAGCCACTCAGGCACCCCTATTTTAGTAATTTAAAGAATAGTTTTATGCAGTTTCCAAATTGCTACTTGATTTTCATTAATTTTTCATTTGTTACAATGAATTGAATAACTATGTCATAATAATGGATAAATGATAGACCTAGATAGACCATTCCTCTATCATGGACTATTACATAGATTTCTAGAATGATCCTCTCTGTATAGACTTTAAAGATTATTTGTTTAAATTTGACATTGCTTAATTGATAAATCTATAGCATGTAAAAATATTTGAGTTTTTTAATACATATTGCCAAATTGCCATCCACAGTGGTGCTGCTGATTTTTAGTAGGTGAGGTGGACTCTCTTTTTGCTCATAACTCAATAATCCAACTTCTTTGGCTGAATGTGAGTGACTCTGAGCAAAGAACTGATGAATACCTTATTTTATTAATTGCTTACAATTTATTTTTCTTCTTATAAAAAAGTATAGTTCTAATTTAAAGTGAATTTTAAAGAAACTTTGTATCCAGATGAAATTATCTTGGAGCCTGAGAATTTTGTGAGCATCTAAACTTTAAGCATTTGATGTATTTTCATGAAATTAATACTTTGGGTATTACTAGTAGAATGAATGGATTCAATCCAGAAAATGTTTCATGTTTTGTGATTACTAGTTATAACTTTTCAATGAAGGAGTCATATTAATAAAAATGATATTATTCATAATAGCAACTGTACAACATCAACTATTATTTAATGGCAGTTTGTAATGGAATCTTTATTAAATTCTTTATGTACATGATTTCATGTACTTCACAGGAGCTTTCAAGATAATTATCACTATTTTGAAAGATGAGGAAATTGATCATTAAAATGAACATTAAGTGATATGACCAAGAGCACCCAACCAACCAAGAGGTGAAGCTGAAGACCCAGAGAAGCTATACTTTAGAGTGCATGTTACTTTGACTTTATCATACTACAAATTCATTATTTAGCTTCTGACAAGAGTAAGGGGCATGATTAGTGTAATCTTAGAAAAATAATTGTCCCTGAAATACCAATTTTTATGAAGTGATATCATGATCATTTGTGAGCGCTACCACAGATATTGAAATATCTAAAGGCAAATTTCTTGGGCACTCAGAATATGACATTACCAGATGAGTTTTGTTGTTATGTGACTAAACAGGATGACTTTCTGTTCAGAGAGGTTATGATTTATGATAGTTCTTAGATTTTATTCAACTAGATTTTTTTTAAAAGATTGTATTTATTTCTTTGACAGACAGAGATCACAAGTAGGCAGAGAGGCAGGCAGAGAGAGAGGAAGGGAAGCAGGCTCCCCGCTGAGCAGAGAGCCCTATACAGGGCTCCATCCCACGACCCTGGGATCATGACCTGAGCCTAAGGCAGAGGCTTTAACCTACTGAGCCACCCAGGCGCCCCTTCAACTAGATTTTAAGTGACTTGCTCTCTCAATGTGACGCAGGCTTGTCTGAAACTAGTACGCGGATACCTCATACTTTCCACCAAAGAACCATGTGCTTCTTTGGAGACTGTTGTTCTTGAACTGATAAGCAAAACTTCTGGACAACATGGATGTTGTAACCCACTTATGGAACATTCTCTGTCCATGTATTATGAACAACCGTCATATTAAAAGCTGGTTATTGGAGTTTTCTGCTGTATAATGATGGATTACTACAATTACTAGTATTAGGAGTCTTAAATATGATCTCCACATGCTTTTTTTGTTAGCCAGTATCCCTTAAAAGTAAGTTAAGGATTCAAGTTTTTAAGAATTTCATTTTGAAAGAAAAGATTTCCCTGAAATAGCAATAAACTAATAACTTTCATTAGAAAACTCAACTTTAAGTACATCACTATAGGATATAAAGAGTAAGCACACAGTTTGAATTGTTACTCTTTCTGAAATGATACAAGCAGGATAGTTAGTCTGTTTAATACTAGCCCCTGACATTAGCATTTCTACCTCTGATTAATCCACTCCTCTTGCACAATTGGTGGTTTATAGGCACCAATCACAAGTTAAAAATGACAATGGCAGATGAGAACAATACAACAGTTAGTTGTGTTTTTTTATATCTTGCATTTTAATTACCTAAAATGTTTTCATCCTCATCGCTATGGGAAGAATCCCGTTAACTTTCCAGGCAAAGATTTGGATTCAAATTCAGGTTCTACAGTTTGTGAGCTGGTGAGTTTAAAAAAATCTGTATTTTCTTCCCCAGTTGTTTTGTGTGTAAAACGGATATAAAAATAGATCCCTCCATATGATTATTATAAGATGCAAATGCAATCACATATGTAAAATATTTAGCAAAGTGAATATGATGATTAGTATCATTAATATTAGTAAATCTAGCATTGCTCTGAAAATTTTTAAATAAATAAACAAGTTCTGATTGTTTCCCTAATGGCTCTTTGTAGCATCAGCCATGGGAAGTAGCTCTTATGAAATTCAATGCTTCTGCTCTTGTGTCATCCACATGGACATCTTGTACGTGAGTTTCAGCAGCTATAGATGATGACAGCCAATCTCTTTGATGTGCCCCTGGAACAACAGCATGGGATTGAAAGTATGCTATGCTGCATGCATTTCAAATTATGCCATTCCAAATGCCTCCAAATTTGTTGGAAAGTCATACACAAAGTTTAATTTAGATTTTTAAAGATTGTACATGTCTATCTCACTTAAATAACACTGTTAACTGGGTGTAACCAAGATCCCCAAATAAGTAGGGTTAGAACAGGTCTAGATTTTAGGGAAATAGAATAGCACGGGCTCTGAAGCTAGCAGCTTTTGTTCAAATCCTGGCCTTGCCCCTCTCTTCCTAGATGACCTTGGGTAATTTACTTAACCTCTCTGTGCCTGTCTTCCTCAGAGTATCACTAGGATTAAATTAGCGGATTTTTACATTAAATGTGTAGAGCAAGAGCCCCAGGTGCAGTGCATGTGCAAAATGCTATTTTCTGTTATTTCCTGTCTTCAGTTAAGTATTAGTTCTAGTTTCCTTTCCTTGCACATGGTCTTAATGGAATCCTCTAACAGTCAGGGGGATAGAATGGATTAACGTGTATAACTGTTGCAGTAACTGTGCTATACTCTTTCTACACATTATTTCACTGAATATTAGTAAACTACTTCGGAGCTATTAATATCCATGTTTTCCTTTAACTTAGAGGGTTAGAGCCAGGAGGAAAACCTAGATCTTTTTCATTTTTAAGTTCATTCTATTTTTATGGCTTTATCTAAGCCTTGACACGCAGAAGATTTTAGACTTCACTGTTTTTATAAACATTTTAGTTTTTTCAGATCTTAATCCTTCTGCTACTGGATTTGAACACTCATGACTAATATGCTAGCGTTGATTTGACCTTCAGTTTCTATTTTTTTTAAAGATTTATTTATTATTTATTTGAGAGAGATAGAGAGAGTGTGTGATCATAAGTTTGGGGAGAGGGAGAGGACAGAGAGAATCTTCAAGCAGACTCCCTGCTGAATGTGGAGCCTGACTTGGGACTCGATCCCACGACTTCAGGGTCATGACCAAGAGTTGGCCACATAACTGACTGAGCCACTCAGGCACCCCTTAACATTGTTTCTTTGATACCATAAACATTTGAGCAATGTCCATGAACTTTTTAAAATGGTTGTACAGATGTCATACTGTCATCAGCCAGAAGTTTCTACTAAGTTATTTTGTATGTGTGTATGTGCATGCACACATGAGCACAGCTACTTTCCTCACCTTTAATTTGGTTGCCATTTTTATTTTTATTTTTTTGATTTGAGTAACCTATGAGTTTAGTGAAAAAAAATTTTTTTAAGATTATTTATTTATTTATTTATTTGATAGACAGAGATCACAAGTAGGCAGAGAGGCAGGTAGAGAGAGAGGAGGAAGCAGGCTGTCCGCAGAGCAGAGAGCCCGATGCGGGGCTTGATCCCAGGACCCTGGGACCACGACCTGAGCCGAAGGCAGCGGCTTTAACCCACTGAGCCACCCAGGTGCCCCAGGTTTAGTGAAAACTTATAAGCAAAAGCTTCTATTGCAGATATTAAGGTTTTGCCCTCAAGAAATGATCCTAGCTTGTAGGTTCCTTCTACCAACCTCTGAAGCTTATGTCAGTATTCAAAAAATTGAAAAGAGAAATAGGTCATGAAATATGGGCTAATGAGATACTTTAAAATGCTGCTTTTAGCACTACTTATTTGAAACATTTAATAATAGTTAGCTGTAAAGCAAAACTTTTTTTAAAAATCTGGAGTAGAGTAGATATATAGTGGGTAGATGATGTCGGGATGAATTTTTTTAAATGTATGGAGAAGTTCCACAGGTAAGATCTAATGTCCCAGCATATTTTATGTATAGTAGGGTCAGTTCTGGAAAGCATCTGCTTATTTTCATTGTTTTGCCATGAGAATAATGAAATACATTTTTTAAGTCCATTATTATGGCTATTTTAATAAACAACAAAGTTGAAGGAATTATCTAAAAGAGTTGGGCTCTTTCATGTCTCACTTTAACTCATTTGAGAATATAGAATATTTATTGAACATAGCTGGGGTTAAACTGGTACAGAGATTATAGAGAGTTTGTGGTTATTGTTTACAAATAGAAGTTCAACAATTCCTCTGTAGGCACCATTGAAAGTTAACCAGTAATGATGAATATGGCATGTGTATGTAAACTAGGCCAGCACATTGATTCAATAGTGTGTCTGTTCTTTATATGGAAATTTTTGTATTCTGTGGCTAAGGTATTTTGTTTTCCTCTTCTAGTAGTTTCATAATATCCATCATTTCATAAACACAGATATACTAGGTTTTGTAATTCAGTAGTAAGAAAATTTTATGTTCCTTGCTCTCCTGAAATTTATATTCTAGTAGGGATAAACCTCCAGCTAGCTTTATGGGGTTTCCCTTGTAGTTTAAGGACTTCTTTTATCCTGCTGCTTTTAGGACTTTTTCTTTATCACTATATTTTGCAAATTTAATTACAATATGTCTTGGTGTTAGTCTGCTTTTGTTGATTTTGATGAAAGTTCTCTGTTCCTTGTGGATCTGGGTATCTGTTCCATCTCTCAAATTAGGGAAGTTTTCTGTTACTATTTCTTGAGATAAATTTTCTGCCCCTTTTCTCTCTCTTCATTTTCTGGGACTCCTGTAATACGAATGTTATTATGTTTGTTGGAGTCATTGAATTCCTTAAATCTGTTCTCATGTTGCATAATTCTTCTTTCTCTCTTTTGTTCAGCTTCATTATTTACCATTATTTTTTCTTCTAGGTCATTAATTCCTCTGCTTCTTCCAGCCTGCTGTTCATTGCATCAAGCCCATTTTCAATATTGTTTATTACATTCTTCATCTCTGATTGATTTTTTTTTTTAAATTCCATCTCTGTTGTAAGAGTTTCATTGATGTCTTCTATTCTCTTCTCAAGCCCAGTGAGTATCTTTATGATCATGGCTTTAAATTCTCCATCACGCATGCTGCTTATATGTGTTTCATTTAGATCTCTGGTTGTGGCCTTATCTTCTTTCATTTGGGAAAATTTTCCCTGTCTTGGTATTTTGTCTAAGTCTCTGTCTTCTTCTATGTGTTAGAAAAGCCAGTTAGTTTCCTGCTACTGAAAGTAATGGCCTTCTGAAGGAGAGGCCGACTCATGTCAGGAAGTGTCTCAGGTGTGTGCTACGTGTGCTCTGCTGTTGTGTACTGACTGCTCTATCCATCAGGCTGGTCTTTTGCAGAGACTCTCCTTGCCTGCTTTGAGCAATTTTGTCCCTGGCTTGAATGTGGTGAGTTTCAGCTAGGTGTGCTCTGGTCTGCTTGTGAAGTGAGACTTGATGCCAACCCCACTAGAACTGATGCCCTGCAGAACTCTCTGGTGAGGAGAGGTAGTGTGGGCAGTGTGGGCAGGGGCTTGTGCTAGTCCTCTGAGAGAGGGGACTAACACACTAGTACTGAGGCAAGTTTGACAGAAAGGCAGTACTGCTAGAGCACAAGGGAGTTGGGACTTTATGTGAACAACTTTGGCAGCCAGTGACAGTGCTCTCTGCCTCCTGCCAGAGGGTCTGTGTTTATGCTGGTGGGGAAGGGGCAGGGAGGGAGATGGTGCCAGCCAGCTCCTTTGTTCCCATTGAGGCATTTCCCTGAATACTGCCTCTCAGGGAAGCACACCTAGAATAGTGAACAATCTCCCCACTGTGTACCCCAGATGGTTTTCAGATCATTCTTTCTGCACTGCCTGCCCCCAGCTTGTTAGCAGGGAGAAAGATGTCAAAGAGAAAGGACTCTAATAAATTTTAAGTGAAAACTATAAGCATTTTATAAATTCCATAAATATATTTGGTAAATACATTTTATTCTAAAAGATAGAAGTGACATAGTCTCAGTGGCCAGAGAAAGTTCCCTTGAGACCCGAAAGAGGTACAGCAAGAGCAAAATATATTTTTTTTAAGATTTTATTTATTTATTTGACAGAGAGAGAAAGAGATCACAAGTAGGCAGAGAGGCAGGCAAAGAGAGAAGGGGAAGCATGCTCCTGTCTGAGCAGAGAGCCCAAAGTGGGATTCGATCCCAGGACCCTGAGATCATGACCCGAGCTGAAGGCAGGGGCTTAACCCACTGAGCCACCCAGGCACCCCATGAGCAAAATAATTTTTTTTCGTAAAATAGTTAAATATAAAAAATGATAATGTTATTAACATTCTACTGACTGTGTAAGAAGTGAGAAATAGAGAGGAGGAGGGAGGGAGAGAAAGGGAGGGAGAGTTTTCAAGTGCAGATAAAATGGAATCCTGCTTGGAGAATCCTCCAGAAAACTTTATCCATTATTTGTAGCAGTGGTTCTCAACTGTTATCTTTTATGTATTCCTGTATAAGTGATGGAAAGAACTCACTATACTTAATTTGTGATTTTATCAAAATCTTGGTTTGCTTATTAGTGTTGGGAGAGGTCTGTTTCTTTTTTTTTTTAATTTTTAAAAATTTTTAATTTTTTTAAAGATTTTATTTTTTTGTCAGACAGAAAGAGAGAGTGAAAGCAAGAACAAGCAGGGGGAGCAGCAGCCAGAGGGAGAAGCAGTCTAACCACTGAGCAAGGATCTGGATATGGAACTTGATCCCAGGACCTTGGGATCATGGCCTGAGCCCTAGGCACCCCTAGGTGCCTCTGTTTTTTTTTTTATTTTATTTTTATTTTTTTAAAGGTGTATTTATTTGAGGGAGAGAAAAAGAGAGCAAGTGTGGGGAGAGGCAGAGGAAGAGAATCTTCAAGCAGACTCCCTGCAGAGCTTGGAGCTCAATGGCTCATGACCTGAGCCAAAATCAAGAGTTGGATGCTTAACTGGACTGAGCCACCCAGGTGCCTCAAGAATTCTGTCTCTTGAAAGAGTCCCTTCAGATGTTTAATGCAAAAAGATCATGTAGTGTTTCCCCGAAGGAAACAATTAAAATTTGATGAAAATGAAATTCTCAGTTCCTTTCCCCTCAGAGCTTTTCAGATGAGGACTCATGGTAAAACTCAGGAACACCAAGGATTGTAGTAGAACTTCCCTAACTATTGAATCATACTTGATCCAGACAGTTACATATGATGCACAGTTAAGATTGTAGCAAAGAAAGAAACATTCCATTCATTCATCTTTAGGAAGTTTATTTGCCTGTTGCTCTTAACTCTTCCCACATAAAACTGTATGTGTTTCTGAAAAATGTAACTCATTTTAGCAAAAAGAATTTATGGCCTATTTAAAGAGTTATCAAGGGGCGCCTGAGTGGCTCAGTGGGTTAAAGCCTCTGCCTTCAGCTCAGGTCATGATCCCAGAGTCCTGGGATCGAGCCCCGCATCAGGCTCTATGCTCAGCAGAGAGCCTGCTTCTCCCCTCTCTCTCTGTCTGCCTCTCTGCCTACTTGTGATCTCTGTCAAATAAATAAATAAAATCTTAAAAAAAAATAAAGAGTTATCAAGTACAAATACTATTACTACTATTATCATTAATATTTCTAGTGCTATCATCAGTAACAATAGCTTTGTCAATGTAGTCCACTAGAACTGAAAAAAAAAAATGGTGCCAGTTTCTATGCCATATAGAGAATGCCAGATTTCTTTGTTCTTTCAAAATATAGAGCAAAACTGTTTATGTTACCAAACTTACTTTGCATGGAAAATCATGTCTGTAGGGAAAATAGAAGAGAATCTCCTTCAGATGCTTTTTTTTTTTTTTAAAGCAACTGCTCTTGGGAAATGAATATAATATGGGGATGTAGTGGTTAGAGAGAGAAAAATAATGTATATAAGTTGTTTCTCACCATGTACACCTGAACAAATGAACTGTGTTAAATTGCTTATGTAAAGTAGGAGGACTGTTGTCATTCATGAATAAATAGCATTTATAACATTGCTGTTCTAAAGTAATAAATGAATTTGCTGGTGGCTCATGCACCAAATCAATTTTGGATGGTTCAAATGAACTAGACATTACACTATTATAATGGCTTGTTCCCCCTTCAATTCAAAGAGAAACAACAGATAAAACATTTTATGCTGTGAATAACTTTCATAAAAATTTTTGACTATAGTTCACTTTGTTAAATATTTCTTGATTTTTATGGGTAGATGACAATAAGATTACAAATATTTCTAAAATTTTTCATCAGCTTATTCAAATTATGAAATTAAGATTATTTTGTCAGAGTTATATGTTCATTAGCATATATATTTGGTTAGTGATCACATAGAATATTAAAGGTTTCATATTATTATTGAGTTAAGATCATTCATAGGAATTCAGAGGCAAGCATAGGGTTAACGTTCTAATAAGCAGTTAGACTTTTAACATTTGCAGAATGTCATATTATTATGGAAAAAATGATATTCAACATTTTATACCAGCATACTCTCTGAGAATCTTCACTGGATCATCAGTCACAGAGTCTTTTAAAGACCGTGTGTATATACCCTATCTTTTTCTTTTCTCTCTTTCTCTCTTTTTTTTAATCTTTAATGTTGATATTTAGCACTTTCAGATCTCATCCCTGGTACTCCCCAACACATATTTGAGTGGTGGAACAAGATCAAACTTATGTTTGCAGGATCACATAGTCCTATTAATTTTAGTATTTAATCTTTTGCTGACATTAAACACATGATTGTTATTTAATAAATGTAATTCTATTACCTCTGTAGGTTGTTTTTATGTGAGTTAAAATGTACTTCACAAACTTTTAAATTCTCATTTAAAGTACTTATATGGTTTAATTAATGAATGGCTTAATGTCTCTTTTGCCTCTGTGATTCCTATATGGGGCACCACTTTACCCTGAGGAGTAACCACATATTAATTATATGGGGAGCATTTTTTATATACTTGTAGGATGACAAATTTTACCTGCTTTGCATCTCCTAAACAAAATACCTTGTCACTTTGAACCCATGCGAAATTTCTGTTAATACTCCTCCTAAGGTATGTAAAGCATTGTGTAAGAGTTCTTTCTGTAGTATTCTCTTGCTTTCTCCTCTCTTTGTATTTTTCTCATCCTCCATCCAAGCCAGAGCAATGCTTACCTGTGATAGAAATACTTGTTTCCTGTAGCACCTACCGGATTGATGGCCACATAGGAAATAACCTAAACTTCTTGAAGGAGTCAAACTGAAGAGAGTGCAGCAGGGATAGACGAGATGGACAAGAATTTGATGGAACTTTTTATCATTAGACATCTATTTCAGGATAAAAGACAAGCCATGAAATTCTTGCAACTCTAAAAGAGGAAAATGATGACTACTCCACTAAGGGTCAAGCTAACCATTTAATGAGAGCAGCAATTTCGCAATCAATGGAACAGAGTGCATATGACAGAATTACTTCCCCAGCAGTAGCAATTTGGGTGATTACTGTCTTTAATATGTTGGCTTACATTTACCTTTCCTTGTTCAATTTTTAGGTTCAACATAATAAAGAAGTGTTATTGGATAGTAAGGAAGGAGAAGGCAAATAATTGTTTAACTGTAAATAGCAAAGCATCTGTGTGATTCATTTCCAAATTCTTCATAATCACAGAAAATAATTACAGTATTCTGTTCTAAAAATGGTACAGAAATAATTATTAGGCAGATGTACAGCTACTTGTCATTGAGGTTGGACAATTTCATTTATAAACTAACGTGTTTATGTAACAGCCCTGGATCAAACCTACACCATCTGCGTTGGTTAAAAAAGCTTATTTGGGACATGTGCTGCCTACAGTACTGAAACAATTCTTTTGTTTCACTAACAATTGGGGATGTTGTTCTGTGTGATTGGAACCCTGGCATTTTACTCTTCATTTACCCTGGGGAAAAACTCATTGTAATAGTTATCCTATTATCCACATGTAATTCACTGAGGGCCATACAATGTTCTGTGATAAATTATTTAACCATCATGTCATGAATACTAAGGTGTGGGTCTTACAGAACTCTAGAGCTAGACCTTGGAGGCCAACTACCTCTGTGGCTAAGGCTCCGGCCAAACAGACTTTCTGGATTCAGATTCTGCCTTGAATATTTAGACAAGTTAGAGAAGTTATTGAACTCTCAGGGCCTCAATTTATTTTCCTTTAAATTAGGCATAGTGATTTTTAACTCATAGAATTGATGTGAGGATTAAACATAATGCATGGTGAAAAACCTGTGTAATATTATATGCCCTGTTGTAAGCAGTCAAATACCAGCTCTTATTTTTTTCACTTTACAGATAAAGGAAGCAAGGCCCTGAGGCTTTGGAAGGCATTGATGCCAAATGTAAAAAGAACAAATTTGGTGTCAGTCAACTGAGTTTAAATTCAACTCCTCCCTTTACTAGCTATGTGGCTATTACCTCAAATGTTACCAAATGTAAAATGACGGAAACAATTCTGTATTCTTACCAGATGATTTGTTGATAGTGTCCCAGAAAGTATTTAGGGTATCCTTGTTGTTACTTTTTGTATATTTTTCAGTCTCATGTGGGATTTCCTTTATGACCCAGAGATCTGTTTTTTTTTTTTTCCCCCAGAAGTTTTTATTTGTTGTTGTTATTATTATTATTATTACCTTCAGAGTGATAAAAGAGTGCATGCTATTTTCTGCTACTTTATGGAATTTATTAAAGTCTTCATGGCCTAAAACATTTCTATTTTTTATAAACAATTAAGGGATGTTCGAAAGTAGACTGTTCTGTTCCCTTTTCAAGATACAGAGCTTGGTATATACTATTAGATGTTTCTTAGTTATGTTTTTTTCGGTTTTACTTATTTTTGTCCCTTTAATTTTCATGGATAGAGACACAAGATTAATGCATTTGTCTTTTTTTCCTTATATTTTCTCCCCAGTTTGCATTATGCCTGTTGATACTATGGAATTATTGGCATAGGTGTTCTTCATGAACTGCAACTTACAACAATAAAAAAAATACCCTTCTTCAATTTGTTTGTGCCCTGACTTAATGTTTGCCTGATAAAAGATTTCAATCATGGATTTCTTTTTGTGGTGAATCTTTTGTATACTTTGACATCTTGGTTTTTATTTTCTAAATTATATGGTTAATGTCTGTTTTTTGTAGAGCCTGGAGTTAGCTTTTACTCTAGGCAAACATATAGGGAAGTCTTTTATTTATTGTGTGATAGTTTGATCTTAGTTCTAACATGTTATTTTGTGTCTTACAACATTTTTAATTTCAGTTTCTGTTTTTGTATTTATAGTTATAATTCTGTTCTGATGTTTATCACTATAATTTTATAGAACTCTATGTAATATTGTTAATCTCATGTTTTTAGATAATCCCTTCTTATCTGACCATTGATAAAAATTAGTATATTTATCCTTCTTTGTCTACTTTTTCCTTCTCTGTCACCTAATTTTAGTGGATTTATTAGCTTTCTTAGTGTCTACATTTATAATGGTGAATATACTTATACATCTATTGCTTGTTAGCTTTAATGATACGTTTTTACTTCAGTTACTAAAGGTTCGAGATCAGTGAACTGACTTTCTTTTCACCTTGCTTCCCCATTCCTCCTCTCATTTTTTGTTATGCCATTCCTGAAATGCCAGTGCATGTTAAGATCATTTATTTACATTCCATTCTGAAACTCTAGACCCCACATTTCTTTCAATTATGGTAGTTCAGTTAAAAGATTCAACTTTCTTTCACAAATACTTTTCACCTTTTGAAAGTGGGTACCCACTTATATTTGATTTTCAAATAAATATAGAATAAATTTTTAAGGATAAGCATGTTTCATGAAATATTAGGAATATTAGGCATCTTGTTATTTTATCTGGTCATCCCATGTGGAGTTCTTTCACCAAAGATTTTGTCATTCCTAGATTGTTTGGAATTTGGCCTCTATCAGATCCCTAAAAAATGACTCAGCAACAGTGTGCAAGTTCAAACTGTGTGTCTGGTAACTTTGTACTCGGAAAACAGGTCAGCTGTGTAAAAACAGTTTTCTTAACACTTTAGGTTTAAAAAAAAATATTTGTAGGTATTTTCTCACTATCCTATGATACGTGGATGATGCTGAATAACCTAAGACCAATCAGATTTTTCCTTCTTTCATAAGACTTAGTATTTTTCCTTTCTATACAAAGCATCTTTCATTTGAATTTATACACCTTTGCTAGGATTCCATTGACTCTTCTGTGTCCTTTGTACCTAGAATAAAATGTCCTCTTTTAATTTTAGAAGTCTTGTCTTTTGTTTCTGAAAAATTTTATTATATTTTTATATTTTTCTTATGTTCTCTTATTTTGATTTTCTTTTTTAGAGAGATCAACCAAGCTTATAATAAATTTCCTTTTATTTTTTCTATGCCTGTCATTTTATTTTATATTAGTTATTTGACAGAGAGATCACAAGTAGGCAGAGAGGCAGGCAGGAGGTGGGCGGGCGGTGGGGGGGCGGCGGGAAGCAGGCTTCCTGCTGAGCAGAGAGACTGATGCTGGGCTTGATCCCAGGACCCTGGGATCATGACCTGAGCTGAAGGCAGAGGCTTTAACCCATTGAGCCACCCAGGTGCCCCAATGCCTGTCATTTTAATTCATTTTTTTCCCTCTTTTTAAAAAATGTCTTTTCATTTTAACTATTTCTATCTCTTATTCTTTTTCAATTTCTGTACTCTTTGTTTCTCAGTATTATTTTAGTCATTCATGTTCTTTCCTATGCTCCTTTCAGATTCACTTTATTTCTATAATATTTTAATATTTTCTTCCATTTTTTTTACTGAACCCCCCAGCTCAAGTTTTAAAGCTCTCTCAATTGTTTTGTCACTTATTCCCTGAACTCTTGGCCTTCTGCCTTGTGTTCTTGACTAATTGAAGCAATTACTTTTTTTTAACTCATGGTAAAAATATATGGTCACAATTTTTATCTTCTCCCTACTAACAATTTTTCTGTTGGAATTTTTCATTTTCTGTACATGTTTTCTCTCTTATTTTACTCCTTTAAAAAATGTTGTGCATATCTTATTCAAGGTATTTTTTTAATTAATTGTCATTGAAGGGATGATATTTTCCTATCAATAGGGTCAACTATTCTTCAGGCAGGGTGTTAAGGCTGAATTCAAGTCTAATTGCAGTTTTTCTTATAATACTGAGTTTCTTCTGTGTAAGTTCAGCTATCACTTACTTCCCATCCAATGAGTTAGGCAACTTCATGGGATTTTTTGTAGTTATTTCTTTGTTATTGCTGTTTGTTTAATTGCTTTTATTTTATTTTATTTTTTTAGATGGCCATGTTCTCTTTTCTTCTGCAGTCACTATGACAATCTGGTTAACTGGTTTCTGCAAGATGACTTATCTATTAATTCTCTATTTAGCTTTATTTCCTCTGTTTCTTAGATATAAACTGAATTTAGTACTCTCCTGCTACCATGTGGCATAGTTTTGTCCTTACTTTTAAAAAAGAGAATTCTCAGTTTGTTTCTCCAAGAGTGGCCCTCATCTTGAAGAAGTTCATTTTTGCTTCCTCTCTCTGAGATGCTTCATACTCAGTTTGTATTTTCTGATATATTATCTTTTTCCTACAACTTTTCCTACTAGATCCCTGTTGCTTTTGACCACATTTCTACGCGTGTGAGTGGGGGTGGGCATTACATGTTCCCAGTTTTGCCAGGATACAAAATAATTTTGTTGTTGTTGTTGTTATTGTTACCCTCTTGGTTTTTGAATGACTTCATAGAAATCCTTATTTTGTGCTAAATGTTTAAACCTATATATTCACTGTTGTACCTTTTAGCATAAACTTGTTCAGTGAAGAAAAATATTTGCTAACTTAATAAGATTTGTCTTAAAAATAACGAGGTATTTTTTCCTTGTTTAACCAAACGGGATTAAAGTCAAAGATGTATAAGAAAAATCATTATGTTTAAAGCTAAAAGTTGTTTTTCTTGAAAAACAAAACAAAACAAATTACCTAATTGGAAAATGCAGAAATTATTCAAGGAAGCCAAGTAAGGAAGCTAATTCAGGTTTTGAAGAGCTTCTCTATATCTAACTACTATTTCTGCTGTCCTCTTAATTTCAAGGAAATATTTTTATTTCGTTAGCTTGAATGACACAACTGATTACTGAGATCCACTGGGATTATTTATCTTATGATTACTCTTAGTACTTCTTTGATGGTAAGTCCATCCAGTATTCTGTACTCCTACTGTCCTAAGATTTGCTTTTTGTAACTATTTGTATGCTAAGGTTGCTTGTCATAAAAACATCAGGGCAAATTCATAGCCTATCCTACACATTAAATTAGGAACCAGAATAACACTTACCATACATTTGCACTCTCACTATTTGATATAACATTCAGGGGACAGCACAGTCAATGGAAAAAAAAAAAATTCTGTACATTGTTTTTCAGCTTCTCTAAAGTCCACTGATGAGTAGTATTACTCTTCATTAGCATCAGGTAGAGGTGTATGCAGTGAGATTTTAGTAAGACATACCAATTTAGTTCACTAAAGTAGGGTCAAGGTGAATTCTTTCTTCAAATGAACCGAGAAAAATATTTCACAATTAAAACTCAGTGTCTAATTTTATATATTTTTTTCTGCTTTGAAGAAAAATCTGTAAATAATTTGTAATGAAATTGACCAATCTAAACACAGCAACATTTTTAAGTTAGGATTGTAATTTCTGTCTGGATCTTATACTCTGTTACATCACCAGTGTTCTGACATTTTTCCTTCATAAACTTAGGTATTCAATTAAACTTAATGTTTTTTTTATTGTAAAGTACTGTGTTTTAGACCATCCAGATAATTTTAAAGGAAAAAATAGCATTGTCAGCATTTAGCATCAAGAAAAAGGAGTAAAGCAGGCTGTTTGTTTTTAAGTTTTAAAAGTGTGATTATCTGTCACACAAATAATAATTTGAGAGTAGGAGTGTTAACATAGGGTAATCTGCTGATTTGCAATTATCATAAAAATTATACTTCAAAATGAAAAGATTTAAAATTTTTCATTAACATATTTATTGAAAAGGCAGTGCCTTCATGACTTATTAAACTAAGTTTAAATGATGAAAATAGAAATAGAGATATAATTTTCATGTTGGATGGGGTTAGGAACCACAGTCTCCTAACTTTTGAGAGAACATAGTATTGCATGCAAAGTATCCCTAAATTTAGATGACCTCTTGGATATTTATTATCCTTAAGCCTTATTACATACCTGCTATTTATAGATATACAGTAAAAGGTATTCTTGGTTAACACCCAGAATGGTGGGAGCCTAGTAATCTCTATCTGGCTTCATTAGCTTGGGAAAACAAAAGATTCATTTGGCACTGAGCGTCTGTTTAATATATTGTTGTGAGATGGCCAACCACATGTTCTTTCCTTGTCTGTTATCAGGAAATTGTTGATATATGATTAAGGGTAAATGAAGGAGGGACTCTGTTGTGGCCAAATTCTATCATCAAAGATTCTTAGTCATAGTGAGAGAACTTAGATACTCAGAACTTCATGAAGCAAAGCTTTTCCTCAAAAACAATATGCCACTATGATTTCATACTTACTTGGGGAGAAATCGCCAGACTTTGGGAAGTTTGGATTGATTCACTTATACCAACCTCAATGCCAGATACATCTCTATCAGCAATGGCTTTCAAGGCCACTTCTAGAAGCTGAAAAATCTACATGCTGACCTTTTCACAAAGTTAAATCTCATTTTATTCTTTCAGAGCTGTCAAATTAATAATCATAGCTCATATTGTAGGAGAACTATTTTTTGAGATGTGTTTAAAAGAATGAGCAGCATGTTGTTTATTACTACATTGAAAGGATTTGTGTAAATTGTCACTAAATTGAACTCCTTAAAACAAATAGGCTAGACTGTGGGATATAACTGTTATCTAACACATAAAATTTTGTGAAATAGAAACATTTGAAGAAGTTGACTACTATGGTACAGTTGGACATGTTCATATGGAAAAACAAATCCTTTTCTACAAACAAATGGCTACAGGTTCTCTTGAATATGATTTGAAGTAAAAACAAGTAATATCCACTGAAAACACAATGCCAAGATAGTAAGTTGAAATAAATAGAAGAAAACCAATGAGTGAACACGGTCCATTATCAAAGTGCCTTCTACACAGTTTTTAGGACTATGAGTTCATATAGATTTTAATGCAAATTGCCATGTCATATCAATAGCAAATCTGTTTTATAAAATTTCTCTGAAGCCTGGGTACTTTCAAAAGCAGAGGGTAAAATGATCATTACAGAAGTGTATGTTTTAGAGCATTCTTACTAGGTAAAGTAGCAACGCTGAAGTGTCATTTACACACAATATGCAAGTGTGTTTGATTTGTTATGCTTAACAGAAAATGTGGCCTTCATGGCAAACAGGTGTTCAGGCTTCTCTTATAAAAAAAGAAGACATGAAGAGGATGAGACTAAACACAGAACTGCACAGTTCCTAACCTTTGGAGGAAGAGCACATAAATCTTTCCTCTCAAACCAGTGACATTATATTAATTTACAGTAACTGTTTTCCAATTCAAAATCTACGTTGGAGAAACCTTTTAGGAAATTATCTTGCCTCGCTGAAAAGATGAGATCTCTAATAAGTAGCCATTGTGTCTAAGGAAAGTTGATTTACAGGCCATTCTCTGCCTGAAGGAAAGGTTATCCTTAAGGGTGTGAGTGTGAAAGAGAGAGAGAGAGAGAGTTTGTGTTTATATGGGTTCTCTGGAAGAGAATCTTAGTCATACCGGAAATTTACATACAATCATGTTGTTTGGGTGATCTGGCTCAAAAGATCTTCACTTCTAACATGTAGTCAAGGGTTACAGACTGCTGCTTCACTGTTACATTGTACATTTATCGAAATAAAAATAAAAGAGAATTTTAAAAATACTCATCCAGTGCTTCAGTGCATCATTCCTTGGAAATCATTTGCATTATTTTCTTTGCAGAAAAGGAATGACAATGGTGATTGTGATTCAAGAGTTTGCATGTACAGGAAGAACTTGTGAATAATCATGGTTTGTAGTTATTGTTCTTCTGATCTTCAGAGCATTCAGAGATACCAAGAAATTCATTGCTCTAAGGGTATACTCTATGAAAACACAGAACAGAATGAAACAAAAGATTTGTCGTTTCAAAAAAAAAAAATCTCTAGATCAGTGGATTTTTTTCTCATTGAAATTTGAAAGTGTGATTTCCATAGTTGCATTTTTTGTGACTTTGGCAAGGATAACCTAGTTCACATTTCCATCTATTGAGGACCAAAGCTTCTGTTCAAATGATGTGAGAAATATTTTCTGGCATCTATAGCACCAAAGTAAAAAGCAAACAATTTGCTGCTACACGCTAGGGAATGAGATGGCATACACTTTAAGGAAATTAAACTCTCATTTTATACAGGATAATTCCAGGGTGGATTTTGCTTCAGTATTCATAATCTTAAAAGAAATGTGTTCCCTTCTTATATTCAGATGTGTCTTTGTAATTGGAGGCCACTTGAAGTACACCACTCAATCTCCTAGAGTTTAATTCCAGTAACACTAGGTAATGAAGATAACTCCTTACATTTTTCCAGCGCTTTAGAATACACATGGGTGCTTTCACATTTATAGCTTTATTTTTAGGACTGGGCTGAGTTTAGGAAGGAGAATTCTTCTCATATGCATTTGAAAAGTGGTTAAACATGTCCAGTGAGGCACTGTGACCGCTAAATCCAGTAGCTAGAGAGGTTTATGTGCTAAAAACTAAGCATGGTTCTTTTTGTAAGAGCAGAAAAGAAAAACCTAAAATATTTAGAGCTGTGTCTCTCGAGCCAGTAACTTTGACAACTGAAGTCATTCCTCAAATGCCTGGAAGTTTTCTAGAGCATGGATTTAATTCTCCTTGATATCAACTGACAGATTAGTTCTTGAAACTTGTCCAACCACAAGGGTATTTTTCTATCTTCTGCCTTACCTCTAAATTATCTTGATGTATTTTAGTTGGAAGTCTCTCTTATGCTGAAAGACCTAATGCATCTGAAGTGTAAAAATAACATAAACAAAAAGAAATTTTGGAAACAAATATATGAGAAAGTTCTCAGCTGCTAGCATTGGAGAATATACTACAATGGCAATGAAATACTATCTTTACCCTCCATATAGAAAAAAACAAATTAAGTCTGACAGTATTAATTTTGGAGGTGTTCTGGAGACATGGGTACCTCCATATGTGCTTGCTAGGAGCACAGAGTAGTGTAGTTCTGAAGAGCCAGTTGCCAGTGTCTAGAAAATACATGGACATGTACATAGATTATGCCCCAGAAATCCCATACTAGAAACTCTTGTCCACAAGAACAGGTTTAGATTTGCATTTATTTCAATGTTGTTTATAATAGTAAAACCATTGAAACAATGCTTACGCTTGTATTGCTATAATTTTATTTGATAGACTGTCTCTCAGTTGAATGGAAATATATCTACATAAAAATTTGAGGAAATATAAAAGATGTACATTACAGAGGATATGATATAATTTATGTAAATTTAAAGAACTTACTATATATACATATACATTTGTATATACATATATATGCACATGTATGTATATATGCACACACACAAGTATATATACATAAGTATATTATGTAAGTGTGTGTATATTTTTATATATATAAATGTATATGTAATGTATATATATAAATGTATATATAAACGTGTATTTATATATATACACATGCATACATACATACATACAATGACCTTTGAACAGTGCAGGGGTTAGAGGCACTGATCTCCATGCAATTGAAAATCTGCATATAACTTTTGATTCACCCAAAACTTAACTATTAATAGCCTACTGTTGACTGGAAATCCTACTGATAATCTGAGCAGTCAATTCACACATATTTTGTATGTGTTACATACATTTATACATACATACATTTATAAAACTGTACTGTAAAAAAATCCATGAATAAGTGGACAAAACTCATATTATTCAAGAGTCAACTGTGCGTTCTGCATTCAGGGAAGGAAGTCAAAAAAGTAACACTATTAGCCCTTTTGCTGATACCTCCTTACTCTTATTGGGCACAAACAGGCCACATGGCCATCAGTAACTATAAAAGAACCTGGAAAATCATTTTCTTTCTTTCTTTTTTTTAAAGATTTTATTTATTTATTTGACAGAGAGAGATCACAAGTAGGCAGAGAGAGAGAGGAGGAAGCAGGCTCTCTGCCAAGCAGAGAGCCCGATGTGGGACTTGATCCCAGGACCCTGAGATCATGACCTGAGCTGAAGGCAGAGGCTTAACCCACTGAACTACCCAGGTGCCCTGGAAAATCATTTTCTAAAGAGGAAGAGGGTTATTATCATTGGCTGGTACTAGTCATGAAATTCTTTCATGTTTCAAACCAAATGAGGATTCTATAGGCAAAAAAGAAAGACTTAAGCAACCAATAGTATCTAGCACTTAGTAAATCACACTGTTGCATGCAGTTCTATTATTTTAGTTATTACTGGTGGATATAACCCTTGAATCCCATCTTGATTTCAAGCTCTTTGTGTAGAGATCCTATATTTAATGTTTCTCTCATGTCCCCAGAACGTTCACTGATGGCATATGGAAAGAATTTAAAAAATACTTGTTGATTACATAAGCATTAAAAGAGGAGGATTACAATCTTGTAAATGAGAAATTTAACTTACTATTTGACAGACATTTTTGGACTGCAATTGTCATATTTTAAAAAGTCATAATTCATTTATATAGTACATTATATTATTTATGCTAAAATTTAAAAGGTAATTTTTTACTATTTCTTTTACATAATTGCTTGGTATTGAAAAATCTGCCTATGATATGCTATTAGATCGCAGCATAATATCTATTCGTTACAGTTGACTTTATGAAAGGAAGATCATGCTTCAGCTTACCAATTTTTAAATTAGAACTTCTTCTATAAATTGAAAGACATCTGGGGCACCTGGGTGGCTCAGTGGGTTAAGCCTCTGCCTTCGGCTCAGGTCATGATCTCAGGATCCTGGGATTGAGCCCCGAATCAGGCTCTCTGCTCAGTGGGGATCCAGCTTCCCCCCTCTCTCTTCTTGTCTCTCTGCCTACTTGTGATCTCTCTCTCTGCCAAATAAATAAATAAATAAAATCTTTAAAAAAATTAAATTGAAAGATATCTTGAAGATCCAGGTAGACTGTTTCCTTTAAAAATTTAACAGACTTTATATATTATGGCTTTTCCTTAAGTTGGGTTTCCTGAAAAAAGAAATCTGAGGTAGAGATTTGTTTGCAGGAAGTTATTGGGGAATAAGCTGAGAATTAAACCCACATGGAAGTGAGGGTAGCAGGATTGGGCACAGCAAAAAATTGAATGACCATATGTGGTGAGGCAGTGTTACCTTTGGCAAGGGTAGTTCCAAGGGAGGGGACTCAACTGAGACCTGTCAGCAACTGATATTTCTGGAAGCTCAGTCTTAAAGAGAATGTGGGCAGAGGGCTACAATAGTTTCTGTAGATGTAGTTTCCCTGGCCACTTTTAGTAAATACCCAACACAAACAGCAGATGAGTACTCATACTCTTCCACTGATTTTTATATCTATTTTGATATAAAGTTTATCAGTACTTCACATTCTTTCAAGCATGGTTGTAACAAAATTCTATTATTCCCAATTTAGTGATTCTATGCACAAAGTTTTATAAAGTGCACTGATTAATAATTATTTTATAATCATCTCCATCAAATAAAATGTCCTTATTGATTAAGGATTACAGTGATTCCAATCAGGAAAATTAAAGCACAGTGATACATAACCATATTATCACTAACAAACTTGAAAAATAACTAAATAAAAGCAATTATGACAACGAGGAGCCTTGTGAAAACTCTTACGGCCTCCTGTATAGAGAGTCCCTGGGACAAGTCAGTAGGAGGCATCACCAGGACTCATGACAGCTGTTTCATTACCGCAAAGGGACACACTGCAAAAAAAATGTTGACTACCAGGGAAAGGCATTAGAGAGCCAGTGTACAAGTTCTTTTTCTTTTTTTCTTTTTTAATGTTTCTTCCAATGTATTTAATCATTAGATTTTTCTTTCATTCTTTCTTTATTAGACTTGATGTTTTTAGAGCAATTTTAGGTTCATAGCAAAATTCAGGGGAAGGTACAGAGATTTCCCATTTATGACCTACCCCCACATATACATAACCTCCCCTATAACCAACATCCTTCACAAAAGTGGTCCATTTTTTATAATCGAAGAGCTCACCCTGATATATCATAATACCCCAAAGTCTATGATTTACAGTATGATTCACTCTTGGTGTTGGACAAATGTTCAATGATATATATTCATCATTATGTTATAATACAGATTATTTTCACTATCTCAAAAATCTCCCATGCTCTACATACTCATCCCTCCACCCAACCAGCCCCTGGCAACCACTAATGTTTTTACTGTATCTGTATTTTTGCCTTTTCCAGAACTCATATAGAGAAATCATAGAGTATGTAGCCTTTTTCAGATTAACTTTTTTCACTTACTAATATGCATTGATATTCTTCCATGTCTTCTCATGGCTTCATGGCTCAGTTCTTTTTAATGGTGAACAGTATTCCTTTATCCAGATGTACCACAATTTATCCATCACCTACTGAAGGATGTCTTGGTTGCTTCCAAGTTTGGCAATTATGAATAAAACTGCTATAACATTTATGTGCAGGTTTAGAGATGTTTTCCATTCATTTGAAGAGAACATGATTGCTGTAGACATGTTTTCCATTAATTTGTAAGGAGCATGATTGCTGTATTATATCATAAGAGTATGTTTAATTTTATGAGAAACTACCAAATTGCCTTACAAAGGGACACCACCAGTAATGAATCAACACTCCTTTTGCTTCACTTCTTCATCAACATTTGGTGCTGCCAATGATCCATATTTGGACATTCTAATAGATATATAGTGGCATCTCATTATTTATATTGCATTTCCCGGTTGACGTATTTTTTGAAGCATCTTTCAAAAGCATCTTTCAAAGTTATTGCCATACCCAAGGTCATCTAGGTTCTTTCCTCTGTTGTCTTCTAGAAATTTTAGTTTTGTATTTTATATTTAGTTATGTGACCCAGTTTGAGTTCAGTTTTGTCAGAGGTGCATGATCTATGTCTAGATTATTTTTAATTTTTAATTTTTAAAATTTACTTATTTTTTGCACGTTTATGTTCAGATGTTCCAACATCATTTGTCAAGAAGAATGTCTTGGCTGCATTCTATTGCCTTGATTCTTTGTCAAAGATCATGTGATTATACTTATGTGGCTCTCTTCTGTGTTTTCTCTTCTGTTTAATTTATTTATTTGTCTACATTTTTGCTAATATTGCAGCATATTGATACTAATGTCATTCCTCAAATTTGTTGGCCATTTTGTGTGTTTTACCTCCCTATATGAACTTTAGGCTCAGTTTGTTGATATCTATAAAATAACTTTCTGGGATTTGATTGGGATTGCACTGAATATCTAGATAAAGATGGGAAGAACTGACATCTTGATAGTGTTAATCCTTCCCATCCAGGAACATGGAAATTTTCCTCTTATTTAGTTCTCTTTGTTTTTGTTCATCAGGGTTTTATATTTTTATTCATATAGATGTTCTGTATGTTTTATTAGACATATATCTCTATATTTCCTATTTTTGCATGCTAGAATAAATGATACTGTTTTTAATTTCAAATTTCACTTGCTTGTTACTAGTATATGGGGGAGCAATTGACTTTTGTATATTAGCCTCATATTCTGTAACCTTGCTATAATTTCACAATAGATCCACAACTTTTGTTGTTGGTGTTCTCAATTCTTTTAGATTTTCTGCATAGATAATCATGTCATCTGTGAACAAAGGCAATTTTCTTTCTTCCCAGTCTATATAGCTTTTATTTCTTTTTCTCATCTCACTGAACTAGCTAGAACTTTCAGTATGTTGTTGGAAAGGAGTGTAGAGAGGGGATATCCTCACCATTTATCTAATTTTAGAGGGAAAGCTTCTAGTCTCTTACCATTAAGTGATGTTAGCTGTATGTTCTTTGTAGATGTTGTTTACCAAGTTGAGGAATTTCCCTTTTCTACCTAGTTTACTGAGAGTTTGTATCATAAATTGGTGTTGGATTTTATCAAATTCTTTTTCTACATCCATTAATATAGTCACGTGATTTTTTGTTCTTAGTCTGGTTAGAAGCTTTTAAATTTTACTGATATTTTCAAAGAACCAGCTTTTGGTTTTAATGATTTTCTCTATTGATTTTCTGTTTTCTGTTTCATTGATTTCTGCTCTATTATTTATTTATTTATTTATTAAGCTTACTTTGGATTGTTTGCTCTTTTTATCCTAGTTTCCCTAAGAAAATTGGTTTTAGTTTTTTTTTTTTTTTGAATTTATGCGTTCGAGATTTCTAAGCACAGATTTGCTGCATCTCACATATTTTATAAGTTGTTTTCATTTTCATTTAGTTTAAAATATTTTTTTAAATTTTCTTGAGATTTCTTCTTCAATTCATTTGTTTTATCTCCAAGTATTTAGGGATTTTTCCAGTTATCCCTCTGTTATTGATTTCTAGTTTAATTCCACTGTGATCTAAAAGCAGATATTGTATTATTTCTATTATTTTAAGTTGGTTAAGGTGTATTTTATGACTCAGAACATGTTATATTTTGGTGAATGTTCCCTATGAACTTGAGAAAAATGTCTATTTTGCTGGTATTGGATGAAGTCTATAGATGTTCATTATACCCAGTCATTGATGGTATTTTTGAATTCAACTATATTCTTACAGATTTTCTGCCTACTGAATCCATCCATTTCTGATGGAGTAGTGTTGAAGTTTCCAACTATGTTAGATAATCACCATCTGTTTCTTTTTGCAATTCTGTTTTTTTTTTTTTTTTTTTCTTCACGCACTTTGGCACTCTTTTGTTAGGTGTATACACTATAAGGATTGTTATGTGTTCTTGGAGAATTGAACTCCTTATTTCTACATAATGCACTACTTTATCTCTGATAACTTCCCTTGCTTTGAAAACTTCTCTGTTTGAAATTAGTGTAGCTACTCCTGCTTTCTTTTGATTTGTGTTAGCATGATATATTTTTCTCCATCCATTTACTTTTAGTCTATGTGTCTTCACATTTAAAATAGAGCTCTTATAGACAACATATAGTTGGGGATTGTTTATGAATCCATTCTGGCAGTCTTTATCTTTTACTTGGCCTATTTTGATCATCATTGTTCAAAGTGATTATTGATACAGTTGGATTAATAAATGCCATTTTGGTTACTGTGTTCTATTTGTTGCTCATGTTCTTTGTTCCTATTTTTGTCTTCTACTATTTTTCTGTGTATGTTCCAGGTTTTTATTTGGCCTGGTCACATAGTCACTCTGCCTCATATACCTAAATTCCAAGATAACAGAAAGAAAGCAGATGTTTGGCATAAACCACATTGTACAAACACTTTAGGCACAGTAAACCATACTTACTAGTTAGGGAGTGATGAGTCAGGACTTGTAGAACTGGGAATTTCTGAAATGCAGGTTCCCAGATGCCAGGCAAGGGCCAAACTTGCAGGCAGGCCTTTATAAGAATAGCAGTTATGCCAGCTGTGTTAACTCTTTTCTGATAACTTTTAATGTTTTATTAGTATGAAGCCCTTTTATTATAATACTATGGGAGGTCTTCCCCTAGATTTTGACCCTCTTCTAAAATGTATAGGCTGTTTACATTTTTCTCTGACTAATATTGTCACTTTGCTTATGCCAAATGAGAAGCCACCAAATAAATATTCCCTGAAAATTATAGGAAATATGACTTTGTCCTCTTTTTTTTCCTTCTGCATGGTTGAGGGGAGTCAAGGGAAGGAACATCAGAAAAAGTCCAGCATATGCAGTATTGGAAGCAAGTGAGCTAGGAGAATAGACACCATGATGTATGGGTTAAAAGCGCAGACAGTCCAGTTACAACACTGATTCTCTTGGGGCTTCCATTCCTTCACCTGGAAAATGGGGCTACAAACAGTACATACCTCATATATTAGTTTTTGGAAATAAGTTGTTTACATTATTATATTTACTTCATTGCATTTTAATCCATATACTTGATATCTCATGTTACTTTGTGGCTCTTTGTAGTTTTCCTAGTTCATTGAAAGTAGTTCTAATCTCTTTCCAATACTTGCTACATAAATTGCTACAGTTTTGTTGTCAAAATTTTTAGGTTTGAACTATTTCAGAGCTCTTTAAAGGTGAAGCATAATATTTATGTAGGTAGAACTAGTATGGTACTTTTGTATAATTTAAGAAATTCTCTACGTATCTTTTGATGATTCATTAATACATTCAACATATAGATTTATTCAATCAAAGACAGGAGCTAGAAGTTGGGACACAAACATGTATAATGTATCACATTCACCCATGAGAAGATAACCCATAAGGAAGTCACCATTGTTCTGATTTTTTTCAGAAAACAGATCAGTAGTAGACAATATTTTTTTACTTGAAAAGTTAGCATGTCTTGTTGGTGGTTGAGTTGAGGCTAGAACTTAAGTCCCATGACTTCCCAGTTATTTTCTCCTAGTGACTAGGAGTTCATGTTTTGTAAAGTGATACACTGTCTCTTAAGTAGCACTTTAGCAGGCTTCAATTTGAATACCTCAATATATTTCAATATGACAAACTCCAGGGATTAATTTTACATATGTTAAAGAGAAAATATTACTTTGCAGATATGTCTAACTGGTGTTGTTTATGAATATATTTATGGTACTACAGCATAATTTACTTACAAAAACAATACTATAATGTAAAATTTAAAATGTGGAACTGATATCTGGTTTGATATTTATATAGCTCATTTTTAAAATCACTGGAATAGGAAGAAACTAGTTTACACTTTGCCATTTGCCACCTAAATGCCTTAGAAAATAAAATACTCTGAATTTTAGTGTTCTTACGTATTAATTGGGACTCATACTCTCTTGACAGCATTGTTGAGGAGTAATATTGAAATAATACTTATTGGTTTATTTCACACAGAGTTTATTTGTATTTTTTAGTTTTTTGTTTTGTTTTGTTTTTAAGATTTCATTTATTCATTTGACAGGGAGAGAAGCAGGGGACGGGGCAGAGGGAGAGCAAGAAGAAGCAGGCTCCCTGATGACCAGAGAGCCTGACATGGGGCTCGACTCGAGGCTCCAACATGGGGCTTAATCCCAGGACCCTAGGATCACCACCTGAGTTGAAGTCAGGAACTTAACCAACTGAACCACCCAGGTGCCCTGCTTACACAAAGTTTAAGTATTAGCTTCCCTATCTCTAAAGTTGGCCGTGCTGTCAGAAGGAAACAATTGTTTTTCTGCCTTTTTGGGATCCTGATATTTCAAAAGAAGCTTCCTTCCATGTTTTAAAATCATGCCCCAGTCTAAACAATTCTATTGATAGAAAACGGCGTAAGATAAAAATTATTCAGAGACTGGTGGCAATGAGGAAAATGAAAGAGGGAAAAAAAAAAAAACCTTGATAGTGATTGGAAAATTTTATCTCTTTTATGATTTTCTTAATTTAGGGTAAGTTTGGAAGAGTGGGAAGGGAAGGAAAATGTCTAAAAAGATGTCAAATGTTATAAAAGGAGTGGAGAAAGAGGAGATAAGTCTATTGCATATCAGTGTATATCCATTCATAATATATAATTTTGTATTTATACCTCATGAAGGTTTCATGATGACTTAAAAAATTTTAGTATAGACTAAAATGAGTAGTTGAGGAAAAATAAGACAAAGGAATAAGAAGATTGGATAACAGTAGTTAAATCCAGTAGTAAATTCAGTATAGAGAGTGACTGCAGAAAAGCCTTAACGGTAAAGTGATCAGAAACAGGCTAAAATTAATGCTCCAACTTTCTAGGCACCAGCACAAAAATGATCAGTTATAAAAGTCGGTCCCATAAAAGCACGTTTCTCTCCAAAAATCTATAATGTAGGAAAAAAGCAAGTCTATAGTTAGATGTAGTAATCGGTTCTCATAGAAAGAAGTTGCTGAACATTTAACAATTTGAGGGAGAATGAAAAACTCTTTGATTGTGTGTTAGTTTTCTACTACTGCTAGAACAAATTTCCTCAATTTCAGTGGCTTAGATTATATAAGTGAATTAATAAATCAGTTCTGGAGGTGATAAGTGTAACATGGGTCTCATCAGTTTAAGACCGAAGTGTTAGTACTTCTTTCTGGAGGTTCCAGGAGACACTGTATCCTGCCTTCTCCAAGTTCTAGAGGCTGTCTGAATTCTTTGATTCATGGCCCCCTCATCTTTAGAGCAAAGCCAGGTCTTCTTCTCATTCCATCTTTCGGATCCTTTTGTCTTTACTGCTTTCTCTGTAACTAAAGCCAGGATGGATTCTCCACTTTTAAGAATTAGATTGGGGAAAAAAAAAAAGAATTAGATTGGGAAGGAATGAACATTTATTAAGCACCTACTATGTGCCAGCTTCTGTGCTTGTTTTTTTCCTATTTTCAAGCTTCCCAGTTAGAGTCCCAAAGATAATTGCCAATATACAAATGAAGCAACTGAAGCTCAGAGATGTTAAGTAACTTGTCTGAAGTCGCCTAGCAGCCAGGGACAGAAACAGCATTTGGAGTCTAAAGTTGGGCTGTGGATAAGGTAGCCCCAAGCCACATGAAGTGCCTGAGATTTACAAGTGTAAAATACACTGGATTCCAAACACAGTCTGATAAAGAAGGATGTAAAATATCTCATTAGCAATTTTCATATTACTACAAGTTGATTTAATAATATTTTGCTGATATATTGGGTTAAATAAAATGTATCCTTAAAATAAAAAAAAAAAAAA
>ML106306.1:0-222610 GCA_003697995.1 Taxidea taxus jeffersonii | reverse complement strand
AAAAAAAAAAAAAAGAATTAGATTGGGCCCAGGGTGCCTGGGTGGCTTGGTGTGCCGGGGTGGCTCAGTCCGTTTAGCATCTGCCTTTGGCTCAGGTCATGATTCCTAGTCCTGGGATCAAGCCTGGCATCAAGTTCTTCATTGGGCTTTCTGCTTAGCCAGGAGTTAGCTCCTTCCTCTCCCTCTATGAGCTTTCTTGCTTTTGCTCTCTCTCAAATAAATAAATAAAATCTTAAAAAAAATTTAGATTGGACCCACTGGGGTAAAACAGGATAAGCTCTCCATCTCACGATTATATTCTTAATGATATCTGCAAAATATTTTGCCGTGTAAGATATTACAATGATTATGACTAACATTCCTGTGAATATTAGTCAAGGGATAAGGGCATAAACATCTTTGAGGCCATTATTCTGTCTACCACAAAAAAACATGACTATCACGTTGTCATCATGTCATTGATCGTAGGTGGTTTGGAAAAAGATAAAAAATATTTTAGTCTTTTATAAAGAACTATAATTAATTGAAAATGCCAAAGACCCATCAAGATATGTGATACCCAAGTAACTGGATTTTTAAATTACCTACAAGACAAATAGAAGTGTGGCAAAAGTACTTTTATTTCATGCATCAAAGAGTCATACTATTTTATTACTTACAAATGTGGAAAATGAAAACAATAAAAGATATATACGTATATATGTTGAACTTGAACTAGAACATAAAAGTATTTTATAAAATATAGATGTATAGTGAACTAGATTCAAAATATATATACTTGCATCACATAAATGAAAGGAGAAATAACTTATAAGAATATAAAATTCAAGAAAAGAGAGATTTATTGTCCTTTAAAAGGGAATCTGATGTCTAGGATGATGTGATGGGCTAAAGTTTTCAGTAAGATTATCTGAAAGTTGAGATGTGGGCACCTCTTTTGTAATGTTCCTGGAAGCTTACTTCAGGCAGTTCAAGCTTTTTCAATCAAGGAGGAAATTAACACATGAGACAATGAGACACTTTGTTCTTTTGGGTAAGCTATCTAGTATCTACTAGTTTTCCTCAGAATCTAATTATTTGTAGCATTATAGTGAAATCATGTAAGAACTCTGAGACCTTATCCTTATTTTAATTCTTTCCTATATTTGAATGCCATTTTCATTTTATTACAAATTATAGTCTTTATAGCATATCAGATGCATCTATTTTTTAGAATTTTCAGATGAAGTTTTCAAAGTTCAGTAAAGCAGAGTTACCTGAAAGGAAAATCCTTTAATTGGTCAGTGGTCCACCTGGGTAAACAAATTTACTTATATGGAATTTGCTCCAAGAATGAGCCACAAGAGAATGTTTTGGCAAGAAATGAGGCTTGCCTCTGATTTCCCGATAAAGATTTGAGTTGAAACAGTGTGTGTTCACTTAATCTTGTTAAATGTAGCACAAAATACTAAGTGTATTAGAGCGTGTATTTAAATGATAACAAACCCTGCTGTTACAGCTAATAGGAAACAGTTCTGTTCTCAATGAGTTTCCACATTCAAGCATTCCTTTAGATATCATCATTTACTCTGACTTCTTATGGTTGACTACAATATGCTTTTGAGATGCATTTTTAAGCCTTTGTCTTTCCTTATTGCTAAGCAACAGTTTCTTTTTTTGTTACAGTGATAAAATTTGGGACAACACTCTATTCAGAGGAATATCTACTAATGTGAAATGCACAAATATTTAAACCTAATTAGATCATTATGTTTGAAAAATAATAACTGAATTTAATGATGATAATAATAGACATTCCAATATTGAGACTTTTTCTATTAAGGATTATTTTCTATATTTAAATTAATAATCACATCTGAAGCTTGCTATGTCTCAATTAAAATACAGAAATTAAATTAGCTTTGCTCTTGTGTGCATACCCTTACTGAGGTGGGTTCGGTTTGTGGGAGCAGGGGCAGGGGGTCGAGGAGGTTAGTCCTTCAGAAGAGTAGTGGAATATTTAAATTCTTCATCTTTTTCCTTTAGGAGACTTTAGGTTCACTCTGCCTTAAGGCAGGGTGATGACCTCTCAGGATCCCTTCCAGCCTCAAGCACCTGTGAAGTAAAAAGCATTTATAAAAACTTCAGAGCACCTCTTGAAATATATAGTTATAAAAGATAAAGAGTCCCAGAAGCATATTCTGCATGAAGAGCCAATATTGTTTATTACCTCTCTGTTAAATTTAACAAGAAAAATGTCAGGTAATACACTGAGAAGTTTGTTTCCAAGTAATGGAATGGCCATATTCTCCCAAGCATCGGCTGGATGTGTATCCAAGGCTTAAGAGCTTGTTATAGAACGACCCTCACTGAATCTTTTTCATGGTCGTTATAGAGTCAAATGCCATATGTCTGTCTTGTTAAATTTCATTCTAATTTATTTGAGCAATAAAACCGATATAAATAGCTAACTTATGGCACCGTTTTGGCTTTTTCTCCTTAATAATAATGGATATGGGCTATATTTTATTATGCCTTGATCAAGCAACTTTTTACTATATCAGCTGACAGTAATGAAGTAAAAGTAAGCCTTACAGACAATCTCAATTTTGGAGAACATAAGTGAAAGATGAAGTGCGTTTCCATAGAGCAATTACGACATGGTTGAATATAAAATATTTGGAATACCTTAAACCTATTTTCATATTACTGCATTAGAGTACAGGAGCTGGATAAATAAAAAAGTTGAAGATCAACTACACCATTTCCAGTTTTTTGGGCAGTAAAAAAACAAAACAAAACAAACACAAAGCCTAAGGATAATAATAGCGAGGGTACTATATTCTAGACACTATTTTATTTGCTTTATTTTCATTATATAATGAAATCTTCACACCATCTTGTTATTATCTTCATTTTACTGATGTGGAAGTAAGCCCAACATGGTGAAATTGCTGAGGTAACAGTAATATTAAGTGGTAACATCAAGGCTCAAATACTTTTGTCACTTTGGAGCCCACCCTTCAAACTTCCACCTCATATACATCCTGTCAGTAAATTAGCTGTGCCTTTCCTCAGACTCTTCCCTGTTAACAGGATGTCTTCCTCCGCAGTTCTACAGTTGAAAAGTCTGTCCAAAGTTAGAGAAGTAGCTAGTGGTGATCCTAGGGAGAATACTTAGATTTTTTTTTTACCTTATAATTTCATTGTATTTCCTATTATGTTTCAGTGTGTCTAGATGCCCATTCTAGTTTGAGGGTGGGAGAAAAGGAAAATTGATGAATTGATATTTTGATTATGATATCATATCTTCATTACTGGTCTTTGTATCAGGACTTTATGGAATATACTGTAGCAGAAACAACAATAAGAACTGCTGTATTGTAATGGGGGGGGGGTAAGACTATTACCAAAACAATTAAACTCTCAAATTTAACTTGGAAAATTGACAAGATCCATGTGTGTGTGTGTGTGTGTGTGTATATAATGAATATATATATATTCATTCCAGACATTAAAAAAGATATTCCTCTGTATTTACTGACCGTGATTTAAACAGAAGTGATAACCAATTCAGGCCTTAAAAATATGTATAATTCTGACAGAATTCTAATCGCGGGGAGTTTTGTGGAAAAGCAGAAAGCAAACAAACAAACAAAAACACCAAAAAAAAACCAAAACAAAAACCAAAAACTTGGGGAAAGGCAACTAGTAAGGTTTAATAAAAGCACAAAATAAAGGAAGAGAGTTAAGTTAGAAAATAATTTGAGGGATGCCTGGGTGGCTCGGTTGTTTAAGCAGCTGCCTTCGGCTCAGGTCAGGATCCTAGGGTCCTGGGATTAAGTCCCACATTGGGCTCTTTGCTCAGCAGGGAGCCTGCTTCTGCCTGCATGCCATTGCCTGTGCTTGCGCTTGCTCTCTGTCTCTCTCTCACTCACTCTGTCAAATAAATAATAAAATCTTAAAAAATAATAATAATTTGAAAAGCTAGTTAACATATCTGATTATGTCTAATTTTAGAAGTTAAGGCAAATTATTTAGGCTCTGTGGAATAAGCAAGAGGTTGTAACTAGATTTTCAGAACTAAGTGGTATCTGAGTCCCAGTGGAGAGACCACCTGTGGCTAAATGAAACATCTCAAGGTTGGTTTGGGTGGGAGTAGGAGGAGACTAGCTTTGTCCAATTTGGGTTTTTCATGAAGGATGTTATTTTCAGCAAATAAATAAAAGAATTGAATGTGAATTAAACTCCCTGAGAATCTGAATTCAACATTTTACTCTGAAGGGAGCACTATGATGAATTTTGCAAACTTTTGTATCCTCTGTCCCTGAAGATATGCCTCTTCCATAGAAGACACTGATACATGCTGGTTAAATGAATGACTAAGGACAAAAGTTTTAAGCATTGCATAAAGCATACCGAAACTGGAAGGGTGTCAACCATTTAGTAGCTGAGAGGATCAGACCTAAGATACATGTGGAATAACAAATGGGTTGGGCAAATTGTTCAGAAAAGAGACATTGGGAAGATGTTATAAAATGCCCAGTTCTATTGGCTGGTTGTTCTTAATACATAAGACACATAACAGGCACTCAATAAATACTGGCTGAATTAAGAAATGAAATGAAAGATTCTCCAAAAAATCAGCAATCACATTGTTAACTGTGGCTTAAGAGGATTAGTGTGGTTAAAGTGGAAGGGGAATTGGGTGTGGCAGAAGACACCCCAGGCAGTGAGAGTAATTAGGTGACCATTGAATGTCCTAGGGGGAACACCCAGGAAGGATTGGGAGGGTAGGACCCACAGAATTTGACAATTAATTACATGGAGATGAGAGCATGGTAGAAATCAGATACTCAATTGAGTTAAGGAGGACCGTGTTGATGCCATTAACTAAATAAGGGAAGAGCAGTCTTGCTGGGAAAGAGGTCCATTCTGTTTTTAAAATGCTGAGCTGAGGCCATTGTGGGACATCTGTGGATAAATTGGTAGGAAGAAATGCAAGAGCTGAATTGAAGAGTATTAATTCAATGCCGGTGATATAGGTTTGGAGGTCACTATTAAAGGCATATATTAAATCCATGCAAGGAAGTGAGACAATCAGGAAGGAATGATGTAAAATATAGAATGAAAAGGGAACTAAAGGGGCAACTCTTAAGAATTTGAACATTTAAGGAATAGTGGGAAAACAAGAGGCAAAATATAGCTAGAGAAACAAAGCAATTAAAATTATCTGGCGTCAAAAAACTCAAGACACTTGAAAGAAATTATTTATCAGGGGCGCCTGGGTGGCTCAGTGGGTTAAAGCCTCTGCCTTCGGCTCAGGTCATGATCCCAGGGTCCTGGGATCGAGTCCTGGGATCAAGCCCCACGTCGGGCTCTCTGCTCAGCAGGAAGCCTGCTTCCCTGCTTCTCTCTCTGCCTGTCTCTTTGCCTGCTTGTGATCTCTGTCTGTCAAATAAATAAAATAAAATCTTAAAAAAAAAAAAGAAATGATTTATCATCTCACATTTTTATCCCTTTGTATGTGCATTGTTTCAGTCAGTTTTCAAAAGAACCTTCATTATCTGAGGCTGATAAGGGAAAGAGTTGAGGGGAAAATCTTGTTTCCTGTGACTTTAAGCCCAGATTCTTAAAAGGTATATGGTTCTGAAGCTGAACCAAATGGAGACTGAATAGATGTATGGATTTAGGGATCAGGATGTCACCGGCAACCTTTGAGAAAACATATTCTGTAGGAAAATGGAACTGGAATGCACGGAGTGAGAATCATTCAGCAGTGGGGAAGTAGAGGCAATTATTAACTCATGCGCACACAAATATTAGAGACTTAAAAAGACCTTTCTAGGTGTCTATGAATAGAAAGTAGAGGGAGGAATGTGTTAGAGTTCTTAAGAGGAAAATGATAGGCCTCAATATCTGAAGTACTTTAGCTATTTATGAATTTCATGAACCTTCATTTATGAATATATTACAGCAAAAGGGAAGGATTTATCAGATAGTGGAAGAACTTGTCTCTGAAAAAGTACAAAAAATAGATTTTACTTATCACTAAGCTCTTGGGCCCATTTCAACCAGATATGTAAGGAAACTAAGGTAAAGCCATTTTACTCAGACTGGTTGTTGCATCCCCACATGAATTAATTAAAGGATTTAGACACTGTTGAATTTTTAACATTCATATGCATTGTTGGAGATCTTTAGATTATGGGAAAGAAAATGAATAATTCCTTGGGTGGTCGTATTTATTGCCATACTTACAGTTAATTTATTTCACAGTTCAGCCACTCTGAACTGAAGAGCAGTCATGTTTTCATTTTCAGGGTTTTTAACCTCTGGCATTGGATGGGCTTCCTTTGGGCCCCAGGACTCTCTGGAAATTAGCACAGAATGTTGAATGTATGTACATTTTTATAGGGAAAAGTTCCCTGGCTTTCATCAGGATCCCACACTGCCCATCGACTTCCTTGTTGAGATGAGCATTATCTACAGTTACAGCTGGCTTTCAAAAGTAGTAATTTTTAGTGCCTCTTTAACTTGGTGAAAATGACCTTGTCATACAGCTGTGGCTTAAAAATAAAAAAATAAAAAAAATATATTTTCATTTTCCACAGCACAATTTTGTTCCAAAATCCCTCTCTTTATTTTTAAAATCAAAGCGGTCCTACAATTCCTGTGGTAGATGATTTGAGGTACTTTGATTTCGTAACTTGTAAGGAAGAGAAAAACTGGCTTTGAAATCATAAGGTTTTTATTTGGAGAGCTGGTGAAAAATGATTTTCCCTATGTAATAAGCAAAAGAACTTTCTAACCTTGGAATCTTTTTTTTTTTCCTATTCCACATGCTAGAAATAGCAATTTTTAAGTCCTTATAAACCTTTATAAGTTTTTGTGAATTGTTAATTTAGAAATACAGGCGTAAGAGAAAACAGCTGCATCAGAATATATAACCTGTGGGTTCTGAACCTGGGTGTTCTCATCAGACACCATGGTGTTAAACTGAACAGATCAGGTGAAAACTATGAAGGAGACCAGTCAGATTAGTAATTTGTCATGACCCCAATGAATTGACTATTCATTATTTTGTCTCAATAGTTTGTGACTAGCTATATTTTTACAGGAAAATAAAATTGATGTTTATGTAAAAGAGATGTTATAGTCTATGAAACCAGAAAATTTTGTGTATGAATACAACTATAGATAGATGGATAGATATAGAACTATTTACCTAAGTATAATCCATTAGAAATAGAACTCAAGAAATTCTTACTCTGTTTATTCCTCTGAATAGAAGTCTGTATTTCCTATGTGAAGTAAAATGTTATATTCTAATAAACTCAATTTTTCAAGCTAATTAGGCATCCCTGAGTTGTTGGTGTTTACCAGGCAGACATTCCCCAAGTTTCAGTCCCCTGTTCATTCAAAAATATCACTTATCCATATTTAACTTCCACATACTAACCTTTGCATTTTTGCATCTTAGAACCTGTGAATAGTAACTCAAGGAAGTTACAAGGGAAAATAAAGAAGTCCTTCTATCAAGATTTTACTCATTTTTTTTTTTTTTTTTAAAGCCTAAAGCTGCAGCATCTAGGTACAGTGTGATTCTGGGGGAAAGAGCAGACTTTGGAGTTTGAGACCTGCATTTAAGTCTTACTTGTAGTGTGTTTTAGCTTTAAGACTTGTGGCTTTTTGGGGCACCTGGGTGGCTCAGTGGGTTAAGCCTCTACCTTCGGCTCAGGTCATGATCTCAGGGTCCTGGGATCAAGCCCCACATAGGGCTCTCTGCTTTAAAAAAAAAAAAAAAAAAAAAAAGACTTGTGGCTTTTCATCATTATCTTTGTGCCCTATTCCCTCATTTTAAAAAAGTGAATAGTAATATTTATTTTACCTTCCATAGTAAAGTCCAAGACTACTAAATGTGATTAGATGAAAATGGTTGGTAACATCCCCACCGCTCAAAGAAAATAAGTAAATGTACCCTGTGGCTTTTTGTAACCATTTTTGCAAAACATTTTTAAAAACCATCTCACCTCTTCTTGTTTTTCCTTCTCATTTCCTATCCTCTCATTTTCCTGTCATAGCATTCTCTGTCATAATCTTGGCAATAATCTGCAATGCAATTTTTAAAAGTTCTTTATCTTTCTCAATATTTGTTAATATGAAAATGAAATAAAACATTTGTATATGGAAACATTTTCTTGGATCCTTTGATCCTGTCAAGGAAGTCAGTGGAAACAGGATTATAGATTTATAGGGGTGCAAATGGGTGAGTAAATCTTTGTTGATGCTTGTTCTATAAACACACCACTTTTAGACCCAGGCAAATGATGGAAGATAGGGAAAAGCAGGAAAAGTTAAGACCAGAAGCAGGAGTAAAGCCCTTCCTGGGTGTGGCCAGTGTTCAAACCTGCGGACACTTTTTTTTTTTCTTTTCTTTTTGTACGATTAAAGGCTTAAGAAGTTTCTAATTCATGGAAATTTATCAAAAAGAAAACAGTGTTTACTTCAGACTTCTTAATAGAGGCATGGATTATCTCATACTGTCATTGGATTTCATGGATTCTTAGATGTTAAACAATGCCGTTTAATTTTTACTGTTCATAATGGATTAGAATCAAGTTGCATTTGTACATGGTCTATTTGTACATCAAGGAATTTCTCTAAAGGAAAGGCAATAACACTGGATTGCAGGCTGCTTGGATTTTGGTTTTTGTCTTGCTATTATATGTTCAGGAAATCTTTAATCATTTTAGCTGTAATAGCTATCATATAACTCTGAAATTGTGTTGTGCAAGACGCAATGAAGGTGGTTGTTAAAAGACAGACTCTGGAACGGGACCCCTACCCCCCTGCCCCAGTTTTAAATCCCAACTCTGGATAAAATGGGCTCATAAAATACCAGGTTCATAAAACTGACAGAGGTTCAAACAAGCTGATAAATGGAATAGACTCATGGAACATGAAGCTACTATAAATAATCACATGTTAACTAAGATTGTAATTCCTACCTGGCTGAGTTCTGGCACTATTTTAAATACTTACAGAACCTGACAGTGTATCTTTACATGAGAATTAGATTTGTAATCATCCATTTTTGATACTGAGATTTGGTTCGGTGCATGTATTTAAAGTGCTGTAAAGTTATAGATGGAAGATAGGATTACAATTAGTGGTGGCTGCTTCTGGCCATTTCCATGAAGGACACATAGATGTTTTCCAGAGTACATGTGTTCCCCACTGTGATGTAGCCTTTCTGGGAATTGATACCTAATTTTGGGCTGAATCCTCTTTATCAAAGACTTGGCAGTTCTTTGAGGTAAAATAAAAATATATTTTTTAAAGATTTATTTACTTGTTTGGAGGGGAGGGGCAGCGAGAGAGACAGACTTGGTATAGAGCCCACGTGGGGTTCGATCTCATGACCCTGAGATTATCACCTGAGCAGAAGCCAAGAGTTGGATACTCAACTGACTGAGCTACCCATGCACCCCCAAGGCAAAAATGAAAATATTGTAGGTGAGTTTCTAACAATTTAGGAAAACATTTAATTTTCTTGATTCTCAATTGTCAAGTTTGCTCTGTGACTAAAAAGCACAAATTATGTTTGAGTCTCTCATGTGTTAGACATTATTATGTATTTCTTTTTTTATTAGTTATTTTTATTAACATATTATGTATTATTTGCCCTGGGGGTACAGGTCTGTGAATCGTCAGGCTTATATTATGTATTTCTTTTTGGTATCCTGCCCTTACCATTGGTAAATATGGCTAATGAAAAAAATATATAGCTTGAATATTAACTTTTCATTATTTATTTTATGATGGAGTAGAAAAATCTAATTAGACTATATATTCATTCGATAGAGAATGCTCCAAATAGCAAAACTGAAGCTTAGGTTTACTTGGCAAGCTTGATCTGTATTGAAAAAATACCAAAGGGAATGAAGAATAGATTTGGAGTTTTATTAGCAGAGAATAAAAATTTTTAAAAATGTTCACAAGCAGAGGGTCAGCTAGAAACATATCTTCAAACATGCAATTCATAATGAGATAAGCACATGTCAGAAGTACTTTATAAATTTTATAACATTTACATATAAAGAAGAATTCAGATTCTGCTATCAATAATTTGTGGTTACAAATATCAAATTAGAAACTAAGAGTTAAAGAGTTCTTGGGTGGCTCAGTCGGTTAAGCATCTGGCTTTGGCTCAGGTCATGATCTCAGGTTCTGGGTTCACTCTAAAACAGGCTCTACACTCAGTCTACTTGTCTTTCTCCCTCTGCCCCCCGCCCCCATCTCAGGCTCTGTCTTTCTCTCACAAATAAATAAAATCTTTTTTTTTTATTTTGAACTTTATTTTTTATTTGGTTATGACAACACAATGCTGTGAATGTCCCTTATCAAGCTTTTTGAAAAATATCACTGTGTACCTAGAACTAAGCATTTTCATGTAATGATGCTGAAAAATCAATAGAGAGTAAGGAATTATTCTGAAACCTTCAGAGTTATTCCTTCTGAGAGTGAAATTCAATCATTTTCATTTGATTTTTTTTAAAATATTTTATTTATTTATTTGAGAGAGAGACAGTGAGAGAGAGAGTCTGAGCGAGGAGAAGGTCAGAGGGAGAAGCAGACTCCCCATGGAGCTGGGAGCCTGATGTGGGACTCGATCCCGGTACTCTGGGATCATGACCCGAGCCGAAGGCAGTCGCTTAACCAACTGAGCCACCCAGGCGCCCTTTCATTTGATTTTTATACATTACACACTATATTCCTACAGTCTTGACATTTTTTTATAAAGAGATTTTTAAAATTTATTTTTATTTTTATTTAAACATATAATGTAACCCCACCCCCCTCTCCCCCAACCCCCCTCAGTTTGTTTTATGACATTAAGAGTCTCTTTTGGTTTGTCTCCCTCCTGATCCCATCTTGTTTCATTTATTCCTTTCCTACCCCCTTAACCCCCACCCCCGTTGCATCTCCACTTCCTCATATCAGGGAGATCATATGATAGTTGTCTTTCTCCGATTGACTTATTTAGCTAAGCATAATACCATCTAGTTCCATCCATGTCGTCACAAATGGCAAGATTTCATTTCTTTTGATGGCTGCATAGTATTCCATTGTGTGTGTGTGTATATATATATATATATGTATATAAATATATATATACCACATCTTCTTTATCCATTCATCTGTTGATGGACATCTAGGTTCTTTCCATAACTTGGCTATTGTGGACATTGCTGCTATAAACATTTGGGTTCACATGCCCCTTCGGATCAATACATTTGTATCTTTAGGGTAAATACCCAGTAGTGCAATTGCTGGGTCATAAGGTAGCTCTATTGTCAATTTTTTGAGGAACCTCCATGCTGTTTTCCAGAGTGGTTGCACTAGCTTGCATTCCCACCAACAGTGTAGGAGGGTTCCCCTTTCTCCATATCCTCGCAAGCATCTGTCATTTCCTGACTTGTTCATTTTAGCCATTCTGACTGGTGTGAAGTGGTATCTCATTGTGGTTTTGATTTGTATTTCCCTGATCCCCGGTGATGTGGAGCACTTTTTCATGTGTCTGTTGGCCATCTGGATGTCTTCTTTGCAGAAATGTCTGTTCATGTCTTCTGCCCATTGCTTGATTGGATTATTTGTTCTTTGGGTGTTGAATTTGCTAAGCTCTTTATAGATTTTGGATACTAGCCCTATATCTGATATGTCATTTGCAAATATCTTCTCCCATTCTGTCAGTTGTCTTTTGGTTTTGTTGACTGTTTCCTTTGCTGTGCAAAAGCTTTTGATATTGATGAAGTCCCAATAGTTCATTTTTCCCTTGCTTCCCTTGCCTTTGGCATTGTTCCTAGGAAGAAGTTGCTGCGGCTGAGGTCAAAGAGGTTGCTGCCTGTGTTCTCCTCAAGGATTTTCATGGATTCCTTTCTCACATTGAGGTCCTTCATCCATTTTGAGTCTATTTTCATGTGTGGTGTAAGGAAATGGTCCAATTTCATTTTTCTGCATGTTGCTGTCCAATTTTCCCAACACCATTTGTTGAAGAGGCTGTCTTTTTTCCATTGGGTATTCTTTCCTGCTTTGTCGAAGATTAGTTGACCATAGAGTTGAGGATCTATTTCTGGGCTCTCTATTCTGTTCCATTGATCTATGTGTCTGTTTTTGTGCCAGTACATGCTGTCTTGATGATGACAGCTTTGTAGTAGAGTTTGAAGTCTGGAATTGTGATGCCACCAACTTTGGCTTTCTTTTTCAATATTCCTTTGGCTATTGGAGATCTTTTCTGGTTCCATATAAATTATAGGATTATTTGTTCCATTTCTTTGAAAAAATTGGATGGGATTTTGATAGGCATTGCCTTAAATGTGTAGATAGCTTTAGGTAGCATAGACATTTTCACAATATTTATTCTTCCAATCCATGAGCATGGAACATTTTTCCATTTCTTTGTGTCTTCCTCAATTTCTTTCATGAGTACTTTATAGTTTTCTGAGTATAGATACTTTGCCTCTTTGGTTAGGTTTATTCCTAGGTATCTTATGGTTTTGGGTGTAATTGTAAATGGGATTGACTCCCTAATTTCTCTTTCTTCTGTCTTGTTGTTGGTGTAAAGAAAAGCAACTGATTTCTGTGCATTGATTTTATCTCCTGACACTTTACTGAATTTCTGTACAAGCTCTAGCAGTTTTGGAGTGGAGCCTTTTGGGTTTTCCACATATAGTATCATATCATCTGCAAAGAGTGATAGTTTGACTTCTTCTTTGCCGATTTGGATGCCTTTAATTTCTTTTTGTTGTCTGATTGCTGAGGCTAGGACTTCTAGTACTATGTTGAATAGCAGTGGTGATAACGGACATCCCTGCCGTGTTCCTGAGCTTAGCAGAAAAGCTCTTAGTTTTTCTACATTGAGAATGATATTTGCGGTGGGTTTTTCATAGATGGCTTTGATAATATTGAGGTATGTGCCCTCTATCCCTACACTTTGAAGAGTTTTGATTAGGAAGGGGTGCTGTACTTAGTCAAATGCTTTTTCAGCATCTATTGAGAGTATCATATGGTTCTTGTTCTTTCTTTTGTTAATGTATTGTATCACATTGATTGATTTGCGGATGTTGAACCAACCTTGCTGCCCTGGAATAAATCCCACTTGGTCGTGGTACAAATAAATAAAATCTTAAAAAAAGAAAAAAGAAAGAAACTAAGAGTTAAAATCAGTAAGAGAAGAAGCTCAACTTCTCACTCTAATTCTGTTGTAGATAGAAATCAAACTATATAAGTCAGCTTTAATAGCTTTTGTGCTTTCTCTAAGGCAGAAATACAGAAAACATATTTTTTCCTCTGGAAACAGAAAATACATATTTTTTTTTTCTCCAGCATCTTGACTCTTTTCTCTATCTGCTGTCCTTTTTAGAGCTGGATATTACTTATTTCAATTTGAAGATATGTAGGAAAATACTCGGATATTACCAGATTGCACCTCAACAGGAAACTCTGTTGGTTTTTTCCCCCCCTCAAATAAAGAAAAAAAATAGATATGTGTTAGGAATTATTTTGGCTAATTTTGCAACTCAAATGTGATTTATTGTTTTCATTTATTTATTTATTTATTATTTTTTACATTAAAAAGCGCTCAGGTAGGCCACTGGGTTTGGTTTAACAGTGTCACAATGGCAGAGTGGATGTCTCAGAATTTTCTGGGATTGGGCAACATTTGCTTATCTGGGATGCATACTGGCTACTACACCACCATAGGAAAAGGGGGTAAACAAAAAGGAAGCACCAGACACATTTGTTGCCTTTTATGGAGAAAGCAAGTGCTTTCCAGAAATCTCTTTAGCACTCTTCTCCTTGAATCTCCTAAGCCAAACTGTTTTATTTTGTGTATTAGTTTGCTAGGAATGCTATAACAAAATATCACAGGCTGAGTGGCCCATTTAAGAGGAAGGGATGACATCGGGTGTATATATGGTGGGAACAGAATCTTTTTTTTTTTTTTTTTTTTGGTTAACATATAATGTTGTATTTATTTATTTCAGGGGTATAGGTCTGGAATTCATCAGTCTTACGCAATTCACAGCACTCACCATAGCACATAACTTCCCCATTGTCCACCACCCAGCCACCCCATCCACCCACCCCCCTCCACTCCAGCAAACCCTCAGTTTGTTTGCTGAGATTAAGAGTCTCTTATGGTTTGTCTCCCTCTCCAGTTTCGTCTTGCTTTCATTTTGTCCCCTTTTTTCCCTATGATCCTCTGCATTCTTTCTTGAATTCCACATATCAGTGAGATCATATGATGATTGTCTTTCTCTGATTGACTTATTTCACTTAGCATAATACCCCCCAGTTCCATCCACATAGTTGCAAATGGTAAGATTGCATTTTTTGATGGCTGCATAATATTCACACACACACACCCCACATCTTCTTTAACCATTCATTTGTTGATGGACATCTAAGCTCTTTCCATAGTTTGGCTATTGTGGCTATTGCTGCTATAAACATTGGGGTGTTTATAAACATGCCTCTTTGGATCACTACATTTGTATCTTGGGGGTAAATTCCCACTAGTGCAATTGCTGGGTCATAGAGTAGCTCTATTTTCAATTTTTTGAGGAACCTCCATACTATTTTCCATAGTGGCTACACCAGCTTGCATTCCCACCAGCAATGTAGGAGGGTTCCCCTTTCTCCAGATCCTTGCCAACATCTGCCATTTCCTGACTTGCTCATTTTAGCCATTCTGACTGGTGTGAGGTGATATCTCATTGTGGTTTTGATTTGTATTTCTCTGATGCTGAGTGATGTTGAGCACTTTTTCATGTGTCTTTTGGCCATCTGGATGTCTTGTTTGCCGAAATGTCTGTTCATGTCTTCTGCCCATTGCTTGATTGGATTATTTGTTCCTTGGGTGTTGAGTTTGATAAGTTCTTTATAGATTTTGGATACTAGCCCTTTGACATGTCATTTGCAAATATTTTCTCCCACTCTGTCAGTTGTCTTTTAGTTTTGTTGACTATTTCCTTTGCTGTGCAAAAGCTTTTGATCTTGATGAAGTCCAATAGTTCATTTTTGCCCTTGCTTCCTTTACCTTTGGCAATGTTTCTAGGAAGAAGTTCCTGCAGCTGAGGTCGAAGAGGTGGCTACCTATGTTCTCCTCAAGGATTTTGATGGATTCCTGTCTCACATTGAGGTCTTTCATCTATTTTGAGTCAATTTTTGTGTATGGTTTAAGGAAATTGTCCAGTTTCATTCTTTTGCATGTGGCTCCATTTTTTCCCCTATGATTTCTCCAATTTCCCAACAGCATTTGTTGAAGAGACTGTCTTTTTTCTATTGGACATTCTTTTCTGCTTTGTTGAAGATTAGTTGACCATAGAATTGAGAATCTATTTCTGGGCTCTCTATTCTGTTCCATTGATCTATGTGTCTGTTTTTGTGCCAGTACCATACTGTCCTGATGATTACAGTTTTGTAATAGAGCTTGAAGTCTGCAATTGTGATGCCACCAGGTGTGGTCTTCTTTTTCAACATTCCTCTGACTATTAGGGGTCTTTTCTGGTTCCATACAAATTTTAAGATTGTTTGTTCCATTTCTCTGCAAACGTTGATGATATCTTGATAAAGATTTAATTAAATGTGTAGATTGTACTATGTAGCATAGACATTTTCACAGTATTAGTTCTTCTAATCCATGAGCTTGGAACGTTTTCCCATTTCTTTGTGTCTTCCTCAATTTCTTTCATGAGTATTTTATAGTTTTCTGAGTACAGATTCTTTGCCTCTTTGGTTAGGTTTATTCCCAGGTATCTTATGGTTTTGGGTGTAGTTGTAAATGGGATCGACTCCTTTATTTCTCTTTCTTCTGTCTTGTTGTTGGTGTATAGAAATGCAACTTATTTCTGTGCATTGATTTTATATCCTGACACTTTACTGAATTCCTATATAAGTTCTAGCAGTTTTGGAGTAGAGTCTTTTGGGTTTTCCACATATAGTATCATATCATCTGCAAAGAGTGATAGTTTGACTTCTTCTTTGCCAATTTGGATGCCTTTAATTTCTTTTTGTTGTCTGATTGCTGAGGCTAGGACTTCTAATACTGTGTTGAATAGCAGTAGTGATAACGGACATCCCTGCCGTGTTCCTGACCTTAGCGGAAAAGCTCTCAGTTTTTCTCCATTGAGAATGATATTTGCGGTGGGTTTTTCATAGATGGCTTTGATGATATTGAGGTATGTGCCCTCTATCCCTACACTTCGAAGAGTTTTGATCAAGAAACGATGCTGTACTTTATCAAATGCCTTTTCTGCATCTATTGAGAGCATTGTATAGTTGTTTCTTTTATTAATGTATTGTATCACATTGATTGATTTGCGGATGTTGAACCAACCTTGCAGCCCAGGAATAAATCCCACTTCGTGATGGTGAATAATCCTTTTAATGTACTGTTGGATTCTATTGGCTAGCATTTTGGTGAGAATTTTTACATTCGTGTTCATCAGGGATGTTGGCCTATACTTCTCCTTTTTGATGAGGTCTTTGTCTGGTTTTGGAATCAAGGTAATGCTGGCCTCATAAAATGAGTTTGGAAGTTTTCCTTCCATTTCTGTTTTTTGGAACAGTTTCGAGAGAATAGGTATTAATTCTTTAATTTTTTTATTTTTAAACAATATTTTATTTACTTATTTGACAGAAAGAAAGAGCTCACAAGTAGGCCAGAGAGGCAGGCAGAGCGAGAGGTGGAAGCAGGCTCCATGCTGAACAGAGAGCCCAATGTGGGGCTCAATCCCAGGACCCCAACTTATGGTTAAGCCAAAGGCAGAGGCTTAACCTCCTGAGCCACTCAGGTGCCCCATTAATTCTTCTTTAAATGTTTGGTAGAATTCACCTGGGAAGCCATCTGGCCCTGGGCTGTTTTTTGGGAGATTTTTTTGATGACTGCTTCAATCTCCTTAGTGATTATGGGTCTGTATAGGTTTTCTATTTCTTCCTGGTTCAGTTTTGGTAGTTTATAGGCCTCTAGGAATATATCCATTTCTTCCAGATTGTCAGATTTGCTGGCATGTAGTTGCTCATAATATGTTATTATAATTGTTTGCATTTCTTTGGTGTTGCTTGTAATCTCTCCTCTTTCATTCATGATTTTATTAATTTGAGTCCTTTCTCTTTTCTTTTTGATAAGTCTGGCCAGAGTTTTATTGACCTTATTAATTCTTTCAGAGAACCAGCTACTAGTTTCATTGATCTGTCCTACTGTTCTTTTGGTTTCTATTTCATTGTTTTCTGCTCTTTATTATTTCTCTTCTCCTGCTGGGTTTAGGGTTTATTTGCTCTTTTTTCTCCAGCTCTTTTAGGTATAGGGTTAGATTGTGTGTTTGAGACCTTTCTTGTTTCTTGAGAAAGAATTGTATTGCTATATGCTTTTCTCTCAGGACTGCCTTTGCTGTGTCCCAAAGATTTTGAATAGTTTTGTTTCCATTTTCACTTGTTTCCATGATTTTTAAAAATTCTTCTTTAATTTTCTGGTTGACCCACTCATTCTTTAGTAGGATGCTCTTTAGTGTCCATGTATTTGAGTTCTCTCCAACTTTCCTCTTGTGATTGAGTTCTAGTTTCAGAGCACTGTAGTCTGAAAATATACAGGGATATTTGAATATATCATAATATATATATATAATATATAATTTTAAAATACATTATTTTTAAATAATATATATTTTTATTTATTTAAATAATATATTATTATTATTATTTAAATAATATATTATTTTTAATATATTTTAAAAATATTTTTTAAAATATATATATATAAAATATATAATTATAATATATTTTAATATTTTGGTACCCATTAGATCTATTCTGGAGAATGTTCCATGTGCACTAGAGAAGAATTTATGTTCTGTTGCTTTGGGATGGAATATTCTGAATGTATTTGTGAAGTTTCATCTGGTCCAATATGTCATTTAAACCTTTTATTTCCTTTTTGATTTTTGCTTAGATGATATGTCCATTTCAGTGAGAGAGATGTAAAGTCCTCTACTATTATTGTATTATTGTCGATGTGTTTCTTTGATTTTGTTATTAGTTGGCTTATATAATTGGCTGTTCCCATGTTAGGAGCATAGATATTTAAAATTGTTTGATCTTCTTGTTAGATAGACCCTTTAAGTACGATATTGTGTTCTTCCTTAACTCTTTTTATAGCCTTTGGTTTAAAATCTAATTCATCTGAAAGCTTTCTTTTGATGTCCATTAGCATGGTAAATGGTTTTCTACCCCATCACTTTAAAGTTGGAGGTGTCTTTGGGTCTAAAATGATTCTCTTGCAGGCAGGATATTGATGGGTCTTGTTTTTTGTTTTTTGTTTCTTTAAATCCAATCTGATACCCTGTATCTTTTGATTGGGGCATTTAGCCCATTTACATTGAAGGTAACTATTGAAAGATATGAATTTAGTGCCATTGTGTTGCCTGTAAGGTGACTGTTACTGTATATTGTCTCTGTTCCTTTCTAGTCTATGTTACTTTTTAGACTCTCTCTTTGCTCAGAGGACCTTTTTCAATATTTCCAGTAGGGCTGATTTGTTGTTTGCAAATTCTTTTAGTTTTTGTTTGTCCTGGAAGCTTTTTGTCTCTCCTATTTTCAGCGACAGCCTACCTGGATATAGCATTCTTGGCTACACATTTTTCTTGTTTAGTGTTCTGAATATATCATACCAATCTCTTCTGACCCTCTAGGTCTCTGTGGATAGGTCTGCTGCTAATCTAATGTTTCTACCATTGTATGTTATAGACCTCTTGTCACAAGCTGCTTTCAGGATTTTCTCTTTGTCTCTGAGACTTGTAAGTTTTATTATTAGATGAAGGGATTTTGACCTATTTTTATTGGATTTGAGGGGGGTTTTCTATGCCTCCTGGATTTTTATGCCTGTTTCCTTCCCCAAATTAGGGAAGTTCTCTGCTATAATTTGCTCCAGTATAAGTTCTGCCCCCATATCTTTCTTCTTCTGGGATCCCAGTTATTCTAATATTGTTTCATCTTATGGTATCATTTATCTCTCAAATTCTCCCCTCATGATTCAGCAGTTCTTTATCTTTCATGTTCTCAGCTTCTTTATTCTCCATATCACTAATTCTCTCTTCTGCCTTGTTTATCCTAGCCGTTAGAGCCTCCATTTTTTATTGCACCTCATGAATAGCCTTTTTGATTTCAACTTGGTTAGATTTTAGTTCTTTTATTTCTCCAGAAAGGGATTCTCTGGTATCTACTATGCTTTTTCCAAGCCCAGCTGGTATCTTTAGAATCGTCATTTTGAACTCTAGTTACAACATCAAACTAATATCCATATTAATTAGGTACCTGGCAGTTGGTACTGCTTCTTGTTCATACACACACACACACACACACACACACACACACACACACAAATAAGTGTAAATACAATGAATGGATGAAATAAGACTCTAAAGATGAAAATTTAAAAAGATTAAAAAAAAAGGAATTGATAAGAAGTTGATTGAAAAAAGAAAGGGGAAAAGAAAAAAGGAGAGAATGTGATCAGGGAGGAGACTAGAACAAAACCATACACTAGATTTAGGTATATTTTGGTCTGTCAGAAGAAACTGCATCCCAAAATTTTAAAGAAAGAACAACATATATATACAAAAAATCAGGTTAAATACAATGAAGGAATAGAATATGACTGTAAAATGAAAGTTAAAAAAGATTTTAAAAAAGGAATTAATAAGTTAAGATGTTGGCTGAAAAAGGAAAGATGAAAAATTAAAATAAAATAGAAGAAGAAAAAAATGAAAATTTCAAAAATTAACTTTGAGAGACTAAATAACCATGGGGAAAAAACCCATGAATTCTGTGTTATATTCCCCTAATACTGGAGTTTTATAGTTCTCATTGATCAGTAAACTTGGTCTTGGCTGGATGTTCTTATGGGTCTTCTGGGGCAGGGGCCTGTTGTAGTGATTTTCAAATTTCTCTGCCTGAGGTGGAATTGCACTGCTCTTCCCAGGGGCCAGGCTAAATAATCTGATCGGGTTTGTTCTTGGTAGCTTTTGTTCCCTTAAACCTTTTCATACAGCTTTGGAAGACAAGAATGAAAATGGTGGCTTTCCAATCTCTGGCCCTGGAGAAGCCAAGAACTCAGGGCCCCACTCCTCAGTGTGCCCTCAGAGAAAAGCAGTCAATCACTCCTCTCTCCTTGGTCTCTGGCCGCACTCTGTGCTCATTGGCCTGTGACCCAGCATTTCTGTCTCTGGCACATGACCCTGTTTTGAGTCTCCAAACCCAGCAGATTCCTGTGGTGCACTCTCGTGCTGCTCCTCCCTGGGGAAGGAAGGGAGTCTCCCCATATCTGGTGCTTGTTGGAAACCTGCTCAAAGAGTAATGGTCTGGCTGTGCAGCAGATCATGGTTTATGGCAACCCTGAGCTGAGAGCCAACTACTGGGCTCCATCTTTGCAGCTGGCTTCCCTGCTCTGATACCTGGGAGCTCTGCCACAGTCAGGCACCCCCGATCTTTCTGTGACCCTGAAGGTCTCGAGACCACACTGTCCCAGGGAGGGTTCCACCCCCTGCTTAGTCACTGGAGCAACATTCCTCCATGGAGCAGACTTCTAAAGTTCTGATTTTGTGCTCCACTGCTCTCTCACTTTGCCAGTAGTGGCCTGATGGAGGCTCCCTCCCCCCATGGTCTATCAACCCAGATATCACCTTGGATTCACCTGTCTACATGTCCTGCCTTCCAGAAAGTGGTCGCTTTTCTGTTTATAGAGTTGTTGGTATTTTTTTTTCAATCTCTTATTGAGTTTGTAGGTGTTGAGAATGGTTTCATAACTATCTAGCTGAATTCCTGGGACCAGATGAAATTTAGGTCACATACACCTCCACCATCTTGCTCCTTCTCTGGTGGGAGTGGAAACTTGGTACAATGTGAGAATTCTGTCCTTACCACTGACACCTATTGGCCAACATAAAGACAGAAAATTTGAGTAAAAAAAGTAATAATTATAGTTAACTGAAGCAACTGAGTTTGCATCATGAATTCATAATGCACACTGAAACTTAAAAGTCAGAATATAGGGGCACCTGGGTGGCTCAGCTGGTTATGCATCTGCCTTCAGGTTAGGTCATAATCTTGGGGTCCTGGGGTGGAGCCCTTTGTCAGGCTCCCTTTTCAGTGGGGAGTCTTCTTCCTCCTCTCCTTCTGTCCCTCCCCCCACTCATGCTCACTGGTACTCTCTCTCTCAAATAAATAAATAAAATCTTTTAAAAAAGTTGCAGGATGCATAGAGGCATCATGATGTAAACATAAGTGAATATAATGAACATGTTAAACTTTTTATTTTAATAAGCAAAGAGTTTTACATATACATATACATGTATATGTATGTATATATATATGTGTGTGTGTATATGTATATATGTATGTATATATATATGCTTATTTTGTTTCTTCTATCTTTGAGTGTTTACAAAGTACAAATATGTCTTATGTCCAGGTAATTAGTAAAAAACTTTCAGAAAAAATTGTTTCTCATCTTCTATCTTATGAAGCATTCAACAACCCCCAGTTCTGCTCACATTTCATAATCTTGTGTCTTACTTCAATGCAAAAATAGAATTAATTCAGAGAAAATGGACTTCCCCCCTCTAAAATAAGCAAACAAACAAACACAAACTAGATCTACCTGCCTTTCTATGGATGTTCTGCTCCTTTTCCTTCTGAAGGATACCTCTTCCACATGCAGACTCTGTCTCTTCCTGTACCGTCTGCTGGAAGAGTTTTGCCCCTTTAATTACCTCAGTTCTCCTCTAAATCATACTTCTCTTTGTATAGGATAAGCTATTTATCCTGCCAGCATGATATAGTATCTCCCCACATAAACACCACCAACAACAAAAGCAATCTTTCCCTTCCATTATACTCCTCTATTACTCTGTTCCCTTTTATAGAAAATTTCCCAAAAGAATCTAAAATACTATCTTGTTCACTTTTCCAATTTCATTCTTTAGCCTAGCTCAGTCAGACTTTTATCCCCGTCAACCTTCTAAAACCTTCCTTTCTCATCACTAAGAACCTTCATATTGACATCTCCCAGTATTTTATTCTCAGCCTTGTTTTACTTGAACTCACTGCCTTATTTTAATAGGGGAGTAAAGAGTTGATTCCTCTCTTCTAGGAAGTATATCCTTCACTTGAATTTTAAGATGCATCATTCTTTCATTTCCTCCCATACCCATGGCTTTCCCAATTCCTTCACTGTATCCTCCTCCTTGCCTGTGACTGCTTCAAGCTGTGTTCCTCTAAGGTTCAGTGCTTGGCTTTCTTCTCACTTATTTATACTCACTCTAAATTATCTCACTGAGTCACCTACTTTTATTTTGTATATACCATTTATATGCTGATGGCATCCATATTTGTCTCTCAGCCCTGAGCTCCAGTTTTAACACATCCAAAATGGAACTCTTGATTCTCTGCCCCCTCAAACCTGTTTTTCCCACTCCTTTAAGGGCCATCAAAATTCATTCAATTTCTTGTAAATTCTATTTCTTCTTCTCTTCTTTTTCTCTCATCATATATCCAAGGTATAAGAAATTTGTCAATTCTCCTTTAAAATAGAACCTGGATATGGTAAACAATTTCAACCTCCATAAACACCCTTCTAGTCCAATCCCACTTACCTGTTCTTCTCAGGATGTTTAAAATGTAAATCAGAATATTATCACTGCCTGCTTAAGCCTGGAAAGACTGCCTCTATGACTTTAGCTCCTCTCTTCTCCTTGCTCACTTTGATTTTGAGCATATAGAAGGCATTGCCACCTTTGGGCCCTTGCACTAGTTGTTATATCCATCTGAAACACACATCCTCTAGGTCTCCACATGGGCAATTCCTCCTTTTCTCAGGTAGCTGCTCAAATATTACCTCATCAGGAAAAATTTTCCCAACCAGATATTAAAATACTACTTTCTCCTGAGATCATACTATAGCCTTTCACCAGTTTTGATTTTTTCTTCAGGGTGCTTTTCCCCTACTTTTCATCTTTTTATATCTTAATCAGTTTACTCGCTTATGATGTCTTCATAATTAGAATGGAAGTCTATGAATGTGTCTTGTCTTCACTGAGTTTCCATTCTATAGGAGACTGCCTGCCTCAAGGTAGGTAGCCTGTAAATATTTGTTGAATGAATGAATAATAGAATTTAACATAACATAGAATAGGAAACTGCTTTAACTTGAAAGTCGTATAGCTATTATTCCTAAAAATTCAAGGCTATATTCCTGTAAGGTTCCTGAATTTCACCATGTTGCTGGGCCAGTCTTCCCCTTTTCTGTATCTTCCTTCTTTTCCGTTTTTCTTCTCCCTTTCCTCTCTGCTGTAGTCAGAGAAAAGCTGCATAATCCCTACCACATTATTAGAAAATTATTTGCCATATCAGAATAGTTAGTGAAGCCTTTGTTTTTTATAACTAAAATGCCCCATTAAGAAATCTTCATAAACAAAACTCCTCCATCCCTAGTGGGGATTATGCTTATCTCCTGGTAATGCTCATGTGGAAATCTTAATCTTTCTCTCTCTCTTGTTTTGTCTTTCCTTTTCACACTAAAATGGGATGGCATTATAATAGAGATATGCCAAGTCTGGCTGTTCAGGGAGGCACCAGAGCCACCAGGGCATGCTACCTCCTAAGGCAGCCTATTTCAATTTCCAACAGCTCTAATTTTAAAAATGCTCTTTTTATATGATGAGCTAATATTTGCCTGGCTGTAACTTTGATCCATTGGTACTATTTCTGCTGGCTAGGGCTCCTAAGCATAACTATTTCCTGAGTAGAAATAGAACAGCTGCTTAACACCTCCCATATGCTATTGCTTTATATAGCTGAACATTGTAAATCCCCCAGCCTCCAGCACCTCCACCATACACTTTGTCAGCCTTCTGTTCTCCGTTGTAAATAAATTCGGCTCTGTAGCCTTTCCTCAAATGACCCATTTTCCAAACACTTGATTACTTCTGAACTCAAGAGAGAGGACAAAGCCTTTTCTGGGAAAACCAGCCATTTCTGGGACATTTCATTCAAGGAGGAATATATAGTATAATGTAAAGTGATTGTGAATTCCGATTTTAGTAACTTTATTTAATTGCAGTTTATTTAAAGTAGCACACGTCTATTGATTTATTCAATAAACTTTATCAGGTGTCTCACTAGGTGTAAAGCACTACACCAAAAATAAAACAAGCATGAGACATTGCCATGGTCTTGAAAGTTTGGTTCAGTTTGTGCAATTAGTACATTTTCTTTTGAGATTTAAAATACCTTTCTTCTATGCCCAATGCTCTTGTTAAAGGATGCAAGGGGCTTTAGTAGCATTTTTAATGCGCCTTCAGGGTTAAGGTGTTCCAAGTCTGAACTGAAAGGAGCTAAGTCACTAGGCTATTTCCCTGGTGATGAGTCCTGCATTTTGACTACCTCTGGGTAAATGGTTGCTGCATTCATTTCATTAACTTGTGGGTTATAAGTTAATTTAGGGGGAATATGCTATTACAGATTTGGATGAGTTCCATTAAACTCCATTAAAACTTTGACTGTAGGAAGCATTAATAGAGCTTCAAAGTCAGTCAATCAAAAGATTGATGGAGTATATAGAATGGAATGTTAAATGGAATATTTGATATGAACTATTAAATCTTTCAGAGGAATTCGTTTTCAATTTTAGATAGGGATTTGGGGATTGTCCTTCTAATGTATGTATCTGTGTTAATGCTGTGCATGAAAGTAGTGTAAGATATTTAATTAGGGTTTTCTGTGATTTTATTGTAATGAATTAGTTTATCAATCGAATTGCCTAACAGTGATAAATAAGAAAGATTTCTGAAGATTTTTGAAATTCATAAATATCTGTACAATTTCAGAAGGAGAGCTAACCTCTCTTTTGTCCCAGGAAGTTGCCAGATGGTTCTAGTCACATTTTTACTTAGTATAATTTTTGAGGTACATATTACTTTTTACTATCCCCATTTTTCATTTGAGAAAACTGAGACTCACAAATTTATGCTAATTCCCAATATAATTGAACAACACTAGTATTTACATCTAGATCTGCTTTATTCTAAATCTGAGAGATAAAATAGCTGTTATTAATGTAATATACCAGGCTGTCTGTTGAGCAGTAATAATTATAATATGATACTCCAACCTCAGTTATTAGACTATGTTGTCAGTTAACTATGAGTAAATAATATGAACAGTGAATGGGTTGTTTCTGGATTCATGAAAATCCAGTTAAAGAAGTACAGGTCAGGGAAGGAAATTACATAATTATGCTCTTGATAGGGTTCGTAGCATTCAGGAAAAAATATTTTATTTCCAATGTAGAGGAAAGAAGCTATATATCCCAGAGAGGTTAAATAACTTGCCCACAACTACACAGCTGGAAAAATGCAGAACTGAAATATAAACCCATGTCTGTCTGCCTTCATAAACTGGCTCTTTTATACCAGAAGAAATGATTTATATTTGGCTTCAGTTTCATTTGAAATCAAATACATGGACAGCCAAACACGAATGAGGAAAGATGACCATCTTTTGTCTTGTTTTGTCTTTCTTTTGAAGATGCAATGGAAACATAACCAAGGGCAGTACCCTAAAGCAAAATATCTCCTGTAATTTCTTCTAAAAATACAAATGGCACATATTATACCATTTGTTTGTTTTAGTTGGAATGAGTGATGCTAGGTGTTGCAAAAGACAAATTGTACAGTCCCCATGGCTTAACACAAAATATGTTTATTTTCCCCTCATGTGTTATCAAATGGAGATCAGGTCTTTCCTCTCCAGTGACTCCACTTCCATTTTTAGCTATGTTGTTTGAAACCTGGGCTTCCAACATCTCCATAAAGGGATCAAAGAGCGTGGGCTTCGTGTAGGATGATTTTAAGCACCAGGCCTGAAAATGGTTCACATCACTTTTATTTACATCCTGGTGGCAAGAACCTGATCAGGTAGCTGCAAGCCCATTGCAGAGGGAGCTGGTGCTTGCGCAGGAGTCTAGGAGAATATGGATGACATTTTGAGTATGTGCCACACTCAGTAAGATTTTGGTTAACCCATTCCTTCCTCTTGCCAGACACCCGATACACACTCACAGGTGAACGGAACCCATAGCTGAGCCATTATAAAGCAGCCAGAACTGAGTGGGACAGCATGATAGGTAGGAAGAGATTTCCCTGGCCAGCAGGGAAAAAAATTCCAATATTGTGTTGTAAGTGGAAAGCAGAAAAGATGAAGTATTTTAAGAGGTAGGTTGGAGAGATGTGAACAGGCATTTCAAGATCAGAGCATTGCCTTTTGATCCTGCCCAAAACAGCAGCAACTTCCCCAGAGAAAGAACTTGATAAAAGTTTGGTTTGCTTTTTTCTTTTATTGTTTTGATTCCTCATCTCTGGAAAAAGCTATGATGAATTAAAGGTTTATTATTTGAAATCACCAGGCTAAAACTAATATATTTGTGTAGCCGTACAGACATTAGTGGAATGAGTCAGTCAAAATTTCAGTAATTTTTAGGATGATCAGACTACTTGGAAAGATTAGATGGAAAAGTTCAAAGAGCACAATAGCCCTAACTAATATAATAAGGGAAAGATTTCAAATTGATATAAATATGGAAAAATAAACAGAAGTGTAAGAGAAGATTTTCATTGTCAGTGACAAGATAGCTGTTGAGAAATTATTTTGCCAGCTGAGCCATTTCCAGATTAGATTATTACTAAAGAATAGTGGAGGAGTTGAGATTTGAGTATATTTGATTTTCTTTTTTTCAATATACTTTCTATTATATATAAGAAGAGAATCAGCCTGTTATTAGGTCACCGAGGATAAGTAAGTGAATTAGGCCACAAGATTGCAACTAGTCTTGAAGCATTCTAAAAACATTAGGACATTTAACCACCTCCTCTCTTCCTTTTTAATACAAATAAACATTTATTTTTTCTAGGCAGATAAATATGTGTTTTAGGGGTAATGACACAAAATGATTTCCTTTTCAGCAACTGTTGACTTTTTGGTTGATTTTATGCAATATACTACTTGGACAAATACATTTTGTAGTTATTTCAGTATCATGATTGATAGCTTGAATAAAGTCATGCTTGGTTGAAAACTCAGAAAGAAATTTGAACTGAATGGTTGAAAAATGCCATATTAAAGATGTCTGAAAAAACTAGGAAATAAAGGAAAATACTTATCCTGCCTTTCCTACATGAGCTGTACTACTAAGTAAATACTACCTGAGAAACGTCTCTGTAAAAATATCAAAAGTAACATTTTAAAATAAATGTCAAAATTAGAATATCACCATTTTTGCAACCCCAACAAATTAACAGAGTCTAATAAATTAATAGAGTCTAATAAAATTAAAAGGTCTAAGTGACTGATGGTTTTTAACATCATAAAAGGGTAGACAGCCAGACATTATGGGTCTCCTGATGCCAGAACATAGCACTACCTATATAGTCTCATAAGAGAGAACCTGAGTCTGCTCCAGCTTCTAATTTGAAAGATACACAGAGAACAGAAGAACATACTGAATTGCACTCTGTGATTGCACCTAGCAGAATCCAGACTATAGAAAATATCCCTGGAAAAGAAAACTATATCCTGGAAGGAAACATTTGATAAAAACAAACAAACAAAAACAACTTGAATGATGTAACAAGATTTTAAAATGAGCAAAATAAAATTACATTGTTCACGTAAGTACATTTAGGGATTACAATTAAAGTCAGACAGTGATCACTTTAGGAGGGAGAAGAGGACTGTGAAGGGGATGGTGGCCCATGGAAACAGCTTCTAGGATGAGTGGCAAAGTTCTATCTTGAAGTGAGCTGTGGTTACAATTTTGCAGGTCTTGAACCGGTTTGTTAAATCATATGTATCTTTCTGTTAGGTCTACTTTATCTTACCATGATAAAGTTTTTAAATATTCAATATATATTCAATGTAAGGAATATCTGAATGCTTCCGAAACATTAAACAAAGATATATGTGAGTAGATATAACTAGTACTTGAATATATTGCAAAGAAAACCTAATTGTAAAATTACTTGGAGTGCATTGCTAACCACTTTCACTGCAGACAATTTTCTTTTCCACCTTTTACTGTCAAACAACTTGGTTACACTTTTTCCCCCCAATCCAAAAGACATATTGATTTTACTAAGAGGCTAAACGATACCATTTTTGCTTCTCCCAGCCTATTTCTTTCTAAGGTACTAAATTTCAGATCTATCATTTTTGACAGTACGTTGTTTTTTGTTTTTGTTTTTTTTGTTTTTTTTGTCTGCCTTACCATTTCCCCCTGCTAGCTTAAATGTCCTTTAGGATTACTTTCTCTGAATCAGAACATCATAAGTGTTTTATTAAATACATATAGAATGAGATGAGGTTTTAAGATAGCAGCCATGTTTACGTAAGAGAACCATACACTGAAAATAAGAGGAAATAAGAAAGTAAGGGGAAGATTTCTTCAGGTGCTTAAGGTAATAGAAAAAAAAAAAGCATTTCAAAGGTTATTTGTCTAGGCTACACAGTACAGTTATTTATCAAACAGCAAAAGTAGCCATACAGGTACAAAATTTAACAAGAATAGTATATTTATTGATATGTTTTTGTAGATATGTTATAGACTCATTACACAGGCCCGTTCTGAATTGGAATCCAGAATGGGAATTTGTAAGTATAGATCAGTTTCTGACATCAGATAACCGAGGCATATAAAAATAAGTTGACTCTACGTCTGTGCTAAATGCAAGGTAGAAAGGTGAAAGGGATAGATAGATGCGCCTGTCAATACAAAGATCTTATCGCATGTTAGGCCTTAGGCAGTGCTCCATAACTATAGAATTAATGAATTAAGAAGAAATCTGTAATTGAAGTGTGCCTGTTTGTGTGTGCTCATGTGCATATATAATATTCTTATTTGTGAGCAGAGTGAATTGGTATTTTCCAAGCCCAAGGAATGTTCATTTTTCTTAGCCTCAGTATCTGACCCCATTCATCTGTAGAATTTCTTTAACATCTTATGAATTTATAAATAAGGCCCTATGTCCAATCTAACTTTTATTTATTTTTTTAATTTTTTTTTTTTTTAGATTTTATTTATTTATTTGTCAGAGAGAGAGAGAGAGAGAGAGAGCGTGGGAATGAGCACAGGCAGACAGAGAGGCAGGCAGAGGCAGAGGGAGAAGCAGGCTCCCTGCCGAGCAAGGAGCCCGATGCGCGACTGGATCCCAGGACGCTGGGATCATGACCTGAGCCGAAGGCAGCCACCCAACCAACTGAGCCACCCAGGCGTCCCCCAATCTAACTTTTAAAATAGGATTTGTTAGTAACACTTTGCTGACTTAAATGAATCTTCTACTTTTTTAGTTCAAACTTTTGAGGCGATGTTGTCTGTTGCCTATAGAGACCTTTTCTAGGGCAGCTAAGAGATTTGTGGGTCATTTCAGCCAGGACACAGAATTGGGTTAAATAGAGTATTTTTTTTTAAGATTTTATTTTATTATTTATTTGACAGATAGAGATCACACAAGTAGGCAGTGAGGCAGGCAGAGAGGAGAGGGGAGAAGCAGGCTCCCCACCGAGCAGAGAGCCCGATGCGGGACTCGATCCCAGGACTCTGGGATCATGACCCGAGCCGAAGGCAGCGGCCCAACCCACTGAGCCACCCAGGCGTCCCGGGTTAAATAGACTATTATGGGCCAACAAGTCAATTAACTAAAAAGTGAAAGTATTTATTAGAGTATAGTAATCACATGTGTGTAATCTATAGCTTTATAATCAAGAATTTATTGTAGTTCTATTTTCAAATGAAATGCACTCTATACTAGGTTATAAAGAGACATGTAATTCTGAATATTTGTGGAATCTTTACCTAACGTGATTGGAGTGTATTCCAGGGTCATATAGGCATCTCTCCTCCTTAAGTCTCATTTTGATATCTGCCTTTTGTGGGAACAACACAATTTCCAGTAGCTTCCTACTGGAAGCTACTATTAGGTGCTTCCTAATTTTTGAATATTTTTTCTTTATCATATTGGCTATGATCTTTTGGTGAAGAAAACCTTGTTTTTACTCCCATATGTATAACTACCACTTCTCAACTATGGATTCCTTGAGAGGAAAGTCATGTCACTACATACTGGAATGTTTGCCTCTTCTCCTTTCAGAACCTGAGGCCGGGCAGAGCCTCACATCTACCACCTCTGACATAGCATTCATTCTCTTTCCCTCAAATCAGAAAGCACCCGTAATTTTTATTTTTTGTGTATTTATGGTCTCTCAAAGAAGCTCTCCTAACTAAAATATATTAATTATCTCAGGGCCACGGGAACCAAAAAGATAACAGTGAGAAGTTTGCTTTGTATTTAAGATAGTTTTTTCTGTTGTTAAGCAACACACACACACACACACACACACACACACACACACACTCGGTCTCAGATCATGCTGGAATTGTCCTGAGAATCACCTGAGCCTGGAGCCTGGGAGTCAGCTATTTTACCTCACTGATCCCACGATCTTCTTTCAAACCTCTTCCCCAGATGGTCTGTTCTGCCTCCTTAATGTTCGTTTTCTTTCTTTTTTTTAAAAAGATTTTATTTATCTATTTGAAAGAGAGAGATCACAAGTAGGCAGAGAGGCAGGCAGAGAGGCTGGCAGAGAGAGAGGGGGAAGCAGGCTCCCTGCTGAGCAGAGACCTTGGGATCATGACCTGAGCCAAAGGCAGTGGCTTAACCCACTGAGCCACCCGGGCGCCCCTAATGTTCTTTCCATCCTTTCTATTCTTGCCTTAACCCAGGCCCCCTTAACTCCTCTTTCTGACTTTCGGCTTATGTTCTTATCAAATCTTAGACCCGCAGTCCCCAAAGAGAGGTGAAAGATACTTCAAAAGACCTAAGTCCAAATATTTATGGCTCTAATACCTAAAACCTTTATAAACCGACATAGTTGCATTTTTAATTATTTCCACTCAGTCTTTTTTGACACTATTTGATAAGTGATCAAATAGACTGAACAACTACTGATGATTCCTTTGAATGGAGAGGATGGAGTGAAGTGTTTGGGGATTTGCTAGCAAATGAGTGATGGGAACATTTATATATTGGGTTGGATATATATATGTAGAGAGAGAAAGAAAGACACAGGCATACAGACAAACATGTGGCCCTGCATTCTTTGTCTTTCTCTCTGGAAGTTGGAAGTTTGGTGAAAAAGACTTGCAACAAGTAAACTACCCTTGGTTAGAGGTTCTAGGATACTTTTTGTGACAAGGATATTTTCCTGAGTCGGTATCATGGGGAATTCTATTATACAGTTAGATTATAGAGTCAGATATAATATGTTCTATGTTGCTTTATGTGTAAAATTCTGTAGAGTAATTCTTATGCACTGTGAAGTTTGAGACTGCTAGATTAAAAGAAGGAATAACAAAAATTCTTTATGCAGAAAGCGTGGGGTCATTTAAATAATTGGTCCTTTAAGACAATTATCATATTTCTGGAGGAGAATGTGAGATGTTTTCAGTGTTCCTCCTTGCCTACATAGTTAACTCCATTTTATCTAATAATTTGCAACCAGTTATCTTTATAAAAGCTAAAGACCTAGATTTTGTTTGATAAGAGTGGAAGCTTAAAGCAACTAAGATTGAGTTGAAACTCTATTCTTGCTCTCTGGATTTGAACATTTGTGTGTCCCCAGATACATATTTTGAAGCCTAATCCCAATATAATGGTATTTGAATGTGGTACCTTTGGAGATAATTAGGTTTAGATGGGATATAAGAGGTAACGCCCCCCATGATGAGACGGCTGCCTCTGTAAAGGGATGTAAGTACAGAGCTCTCTTCACCCTATGAGGACAGAGTGAAGAGTGCCACCTGTGAACCAGAAGAGTAGTCTTACCAGAAATCAACTCTGCCAGTGCCTTGATCCTATACTTCTCAGCATCTAGAACTATGATAAACATATGTTTGTTGTTTAAGTCACCCAATCCATGATCTTTAGGCTTTATTGACTAAAACAGCTATATTTCCGTGGGAGCCAGACAGAATCACTGTAAATCCTTGCATGCAGACCATGAAGTGCATGCTTAGACAGTATCAATTCTCTTGCTAATAAAAAAAGTCTCATCACTCCAGACATTCCTTATCTGAAGCCAGTGATAATATTTCACCTGTTTACTTATTAGATTTTTACCCTAAACCTAACAAAATAGAGGCTTTAAGAAAACAGGAATTAAGTTTCAGATTTGTAAAGTAATTTTTTTAGACTGCTATTTGTAATATCCTTCAGTTTAGAACATTGGGTGTTATTAAAGGGCTCATGTAAGGGACGCATGGGTGGCTCAGTGGCTTAAGCGTCCAACTCTTGATTTCAGTCCGGGTCATGATCTCAGGTTTGTGAGATAAAGCCCAGTGTTGGGCTCTGTGTTAGGCACAGATATAATTCTGCCTAGGATTCTCTCTCTCCCTCTACCCCTCCTGGCTCATGAGCACTCATGTGTGCTGTCTGTCTCTCAAATAAATAAATGAATCTTTAAAAAAAAGGGGGGAAGTTATGTCAGAAATTGGGCTCCAGGTGGGAGCAGTTATCACAGAAATGTGGAGGTCACTGAGGTAAAGGCCTCAATAAACACCTGCAAAGTCTAGCCTAGGTTTGCCATTGTCTTACACAGACATTTAAATTTCACTGTGAACCTTTTCTTGCAATGATTCTGACATGTTAAATGAATTTTTTTCATATAATTTGAAACTAACAGGCTACCTTTATAACTAGTGCTGTCAGTGCATTTAGTGAGTTATGTGAATCCATATTAGAGTTTCTACTTCTTCTAAATGGCAGAAGTTGCACAGATGTAGCATTCACAAAGCAGAACTGGATATCTTTTTTGGGTGGTATTAGAGCTCCTTTTCATTCTTAGCCAAGACCACTTAATATTTTTTAAAATATAGTAATTTTGATGATAGAAAGGGTGAAAAGTCAAATAATAAGTTTAGTGGAATATACTAAAATTTCTAACTGAATCTGATCCCGCTGGGGAAAAAGTTTTAGAAAATGTTCTTATTTTGTTTGGCCTTATGCTATGTTTGTTTCATTGGGTATGGTTTTATTTTCTATAGTGACTCTGTTGAACATTTGTGTGTCAATTTAATTAAATCTCTAAAACATATCATTGCCCAGTAAAAGTGAAACAGGTTATGGTGAGTGCTGTGAAGTGTGTAAACCTAGCGATTCACAGACCTGTACCCCTGGGGCTAATAATACATTATATGTTTATAAAAAAATTTAAAAAATATTTAAAAAAAGTGAAACAGGTTGTTAGCATATCTGAATGTGAGCTAAAATGTTGACTGTTTCAGGTTAATATTATATCATGTCTCCAGACCAGAGTCTCATGAAGGATCCTGCTTACTGTAGTGCTACGCTGCCCAGTGAGTAAAGGTCATTGGAGACACAGGGCACACTTCTTTTTATCTGATGTAAACTTGCTCTTCTCGTTCTCCTTTTCTCAGAAAAAACCTATTTTATAAACTTCTACTGACCTCTCCCCAGGCATCATAGTGCATTTTCTTCCCCCTTTTATCCAAATTGAAGCTCACATGCTGCTTTCCCTGTGCTTTCATGGTGCCCTTGGTTTTACTTGGTTATAGACTTTATCATGTGTCATTGAGTTTGTGACTTGTATCCATCTCCCGTATTTGATTTTGAAATGTTCAAGAACATGATTCCTATGCCTGTCTATCTCAGTGTCTGTCACACTTCTTGATACTTTATGTGCACTTGAGCACATTAAGTGAAAGAGTGAGCTCTGCAATTTCATTTGTCTCCATCTAAATTTATATCTCATCTAAGTAAAAAATATATAATATTTAATGTAGTTTGATCATGTTATGTACAGTCTTTAGTTTGTTAGACTGGAGTTCCAACTACACTGAGTTACTACTGAAAAGAAGTCAAGTTTTGAGTAATTTGGACAGAAATTGAGAAGGGAGATACAAGTGGAAGTACTTCTTTCCTTGATAGCTCAAATGTTCAATAAAGATTTATTGGATGCATGCTATGTGTCAGGCAATGTGTTAAGACATGGAGGGTACAAAATGAGCAAGAGAGCATACTATCAATCCAGCACAGCAGTGAAGATCAAGAACTTGAGGGTTCTTAGAGGGTTCGTAGAAGTGTCTTTGATTTGGCCTTTCTCTTTGGCATAAGTAAACTACTTTATTGTGTTTTATTGTTTTTTTCTGCATTACAGACTTTTTAGAAATTAGAGAAATTGCTTGTAATCTTATCTCAAAACTTAATTATTCGTGGCATAATTATTATTCTCAACAGCTTACCCCTTCTCTATGTATGTCAATTCCAAAACTGGGACCATGACATATATGTAGTTTTGTATATTGGTTTTTGTTTGTTTTACTCAGCATCTCCATATTATTCCTTCATGTTATTATACTGACTTCAAAAATATTGTGGTAAAAAAATCTCTCTTATTCCTGAGTGTTTATATTATTTTCTATTTTTCTTTTGATAGTGCTGTATAAAACATACTTGACTATATAATACTTGATCATAGCCATGATTGATTTTGTGAAATGGATTATTGGATAACAAATTTGTGTCAAAGGATTTAAGCATAGGAAACAAACCCATCAAGGTTGCTGAAATTTTCAGTTGGTTTAAACAGTTGGAGGTTTTCTTCATGAATGTTGAAATTAGCTGAAAATAGTAATAATTATTATCTTTCTTTCCTTTTTTTTTTTTTTTGATCTTACTATTTTGCCCAGAAATTCTAATGTCTAAAATGTTAAAAATAGTGGGCTTGGGGCGCCTGGTGGCTCAGTGCATTAAGCCTCTGCTTTCAGCTCAGGTCATGATCTCAGGGTCCTGGGATCGAGCCCCACATCGAGCTCTCTGCTCAGCAAGGAGCCTGCTCCCCCTGCCCCCTCTACCTGCTTTTCTGTGTACTTGTGATCTCTGTCTGTCAAATAAATACATGAAATCTAAAAAAAAAAAAAAAAAAAGTGGGCTTTCTTAGATCTTCAGCCACCAAATTTTAATGTTGAATCCCCTAGTTTTTATTCATAAATATAATTTGGGTATCCGTTTAAGAAGATTTTATTGATAAGGTTAGGAACTTTTGACTTGTTGATGTGATAGAGATTTTCTAATACTGAAAATACCAGAATTCTCATTATAAACTAATTAATAATGATGAGATATTATAATGTATTAAAATTAGTCTTACAGAATTTTATTTAGAATTTTAATAGTTATTAATATTTCTAGTTGATCTATATTATATGTATTATATACATATGTAAAATATATATTTTTTGTTTTGGCTTTGGTACCACTACATATTTATTGTATGAATTATGAGTTTTTAAGAGATGAGCAATATTCTATTATAACTTGAAAGGCCATCTTCTAAAATCTTAAGCTTTAGTAAGCTTAAATTATTTTAAACCATTTTAAGCTATAACATTCAGTTTATACCATTCTCTCATTTTCTTTTTCTCAGAGAAGTTCTCATTCATCATCGTCATCATCATCATCCAATTTTCTGATTCCTTCAATAAACCATTGTCTTTCAACCTCACTTTTCTCTCCCATCTCTATAGAGCTAGTCACCTCAACCCCTAAACTAATCCAAATTTAGCCTGATATCCCTCTATCTAATTCCAAAATTTGGGCAGTTGAAAAAATTCCAGCTTCTTTCAGGGAATTTCCAGTCATACTTAAGATGGATTCTCAGGGCTACCTACAAAATAATGGAGTAATCCCAGCATAATACATACAAGAACATACTAGAATGTAAACTTAAGGAGGGTATGAATTTTTGACTCTTGTTGGTGCTTGTACCCCTGCACATAGAAAAGTACTTGTACATAGTATGTTGGTTGAATAAATGAAAGGACATGTTCCCTGAATTCCTGCTGTGTTAACTGTCTTCCTTCTATTAAATTTTCTCCTGTTTCACCATTTTCGTTCCTAACTTGGCCTGACCTGTGCCCTGATTAAATCTTCAATCTCAGGGGTCACTATGCTCCCTTTACACCCTACTTGAGGATTACTGAATTAATTCCAGTTCCCTGAATCCACCCTGCATGCTCACAGTTCCATGCTCAGCTCAAGAAGTTTTTAACGCTTCCTGGAATAATCTTGGTGCCTTTTTTTCTTTTTCTTTTCTTTTTTTGTCCATTCAGCTCCTCTTCCTCCTCCAAACTCAGCTTAAAAACTAGCATTATATGGAGTCTTCCCTGACCACTTCCCTCTGGATTAAATTTTCTTCTTTTTTCTCTCATCATATGCCATGCATCCTTCTCCTGCAACATTTATACCACCATGTCATGCATATCGTGCATGCTTTCTTACTTTTCTACATCTTCCTCTGATTTGTGAACACCTCAAAGATAGAAACTCTTTTCAACTTTTGGGTCCCTACCACCAAACACAATGTCTGTCATTCATTATTAATGCATCAGTACGAATTTCAGTTATAAACCAGCATACATTCATTCATCTCCTTTGCTTTATAGCATTGTTCTCCTTTTATGATATCATTTGATTTTTTATATAAAATAATTGCATTTCTGACAATGTTGCCTTTCTTTACATATTTTCTTTGAAAAGTAAAAGTTAAATATCGCTTAATAGCAACAGATATGTGTCTAAAGGAAACTAGGACCCCAAAATAGGTGGAGAGGTTTAACTTGTGAGGTTTTCAGTTGAACTTTTTTTTCTGTTTATGTAGCATCACTGCTGTCTGCTTCAGTGTGTGAGCAGAGTGTTTCTGGTGGGTTGGGAGTCAGTGAACAGAGGCTCCAGATCTGATGGATGACTCACTGGTGGTGACTGCGGGCTCTGCTGATTCAGTGAACAATTTTAGGCAAAGTAGATGATCCAGTCAACCTTGGACTAATTCATGCTGTTTTCTACTTCTTTTGCCTTTTTTTTTTTTTTAATTGCCAACCTACTCATTAACTGCTGAATAGAAAGAAACCTAGGGAGAAAGAAATGAAAGAAATGTAAGTTAGAGCATAGTTAGGATTGACTCTGATGAAAAATGATTCCAGAGGCATTTAGAGTAAACCTATGTCATCTCAATGCCAAATTCAAATTAGCATATGTATCTTGTCCTCTTATTTTCTTATTTCAAATAAGATTAGGTAATCTCTTCTGTCTACCAGTTTTGAACCTAATGGGTGATGTTCCCAGAGAAGACAATATCCTTGAATTACTTTTTTTTTTAATAACCTGTATTTTGGTTTAATTTCCCTTCTCTGATCCATTTTTGTCAAAAATACTTGACTCTTTCTTTGATACTTTTTTTATATTAATCTTTCTTTTCATTGTATTGGTAATGTCAGTTCTCTTCAGATAGTAGTCTTTTCATAAATGGTAAGTATGGAAAATGGAGTTTCTGGCTATAACTTACTTTATTATGCTTAGGACTCATCACCCCTCAGAAACCCAGATATCCTCATAAAATGGATCTATATTCTTTTATCTGTAGCACTTTTGAAGGTTAATCATAGGAAACAAACTCTCTTTAAAGTACCATATACATCTTGACTAAAAATGTAAACCATAAGAATTATTATTAAAGTGCTTTAATTTTACATTTTAATGTTTTATAACTGGAGGGAGTAACATATATTTGTAGGACAATGTAAAAATTGATGAATTCTTTAGTGGTCAGCAGAATAATAGTCTCATAATGTAAATTTTGAAAATGGATAATCTGGGGGCAGCTGGGTGGCAGTTGGTTGGGCAGCTGCCTTCAGCTCAGGTCATGATTCCAGAGTCCTGGGATTGAACCTGCATCAGGCTCTCTGCTCTGTGGGGAATCTGCTTGTCTCTCCCCCTGCTCTTGTGCTCTTGCTTGGTCTCTCTCTCTCTACCCCCATCTCAAATAAATAAAATCTTAAAAAAAAAAAAAGAAAATGGATTATCTACTATGCGTAGGACTCTACTAAACACTTGAAGAAACAAATACATATGTTAGTGTCTCTGTTCTCAAGGGGTTTATATAGCAAATGATTTTAATTGATTTTTACTGAGTTTTTAAAAGTTGGCCTTACTTGGTAACAACTGACATTTTTTGAATAATGGTGACATGCAGGCACTGTGTGTGGGACTTAAAGCAACAGGAGAAGCTTCTATGTATTTGCGGTATGAGGTCTGCCTTCTCAGGTTCTTGCTTAGTGAAAACTCTTGATCATCATATACTTCAGTAGGAGAAAATAAACTCTCTTCCCAAATATGAAAACTTTTTATCTGGGTGTAGGTGAATACATTAGTATCTGCCACTTTATCTCACTTTATTGCATTACAGGCGCTCACAATCATTGAGAATAAATAATAATTTGTCGATATATGGTGGTCTTGTTTGACTAAAACTAATAATCATTCAGTGGGTCTCTGCCCTTTTGTCAGATTTGATATTCTCATTGTTGAGTTGTTTTATGTTGATGAGCACATTGGGATATGGTTTTTTTTCTAAAATTAAATTTTCCATAATAACTATGAGCATTTTATGCATTGACTTGAATGGGTTACAGGGTGCCCAAATATTTAGCTAAACACTATCTTTAGGTATGTCTGTGAGGGTGTTGAGGGTGTTTCTGAATGAGATTAGGATTTGAATTGTTGGACTCAGGGAAGAGATTGTGCTCCCCAATATAGGTAGACACATCTAATTATTGACGAATTGAATGGAAAAAAAAAAAAAACAAGAAAAATGTGGGGGGAGATTTATTCCTTTTGCTTTTAAAAATGGCAAATCACTTCTTTTAAAACAATGGTTCTCAGCAGTACCATCTAAAATTATGTTGCCTAATCATTCTTTTTAAAATCTGAAAACTCCCAGAGATGATAACATGTGATCTATACTATGTATGTTGTTAGAAGAAATTTATAAAAACATAAATTTTATTTTTAGAAGGGATCTTAGAAACCATCTTCTTCAAGACTCTGCCATCCCTCCCTTTCATCTCCTCTTTCCACTTTATAGATGAAAAAACAAAACTGATGGTGACTAAACAATCTGGTTAGGATCAGACAGTTGGGAAGACAGTTTTCTTGTTTTCTTTCAAGTACAACTAATGCAAATTGGCAGATTAGTCTCTAGCCCCCAGAAACAGCAATAACAGAGACATTGGCCTTACTTGCTTAACTGAATGAGCTGCAACATCAGTCTTCTCTTGCACTTGGGCTGTGATTTACACCATTGGCTTTCCTTGTTCTCAGGCTTTTAAACTAAGACTGAACTACACACTGGGCCTGCAACTTTCAAATGGCAGATAATGGGACTTCTTAGCCTCCATAATCTCATGAGCCAATTCCTTCTGGCAAATCAATCAATCTGTCTACCTACCTACTTACACTATCTATCTATATATGTAAATCTTTTACTATTGGTTCTACTTCTCTGGAGAACCCTGACTCATACAATAATTAACCTTTTAGGTCAAAGAACTCCCCAAAAGTTCTTCTTGTAGGCTAGCAGTGTGAGGGAGGAGGATCCATATTGTCTTATCTCACTGTTCTGCTTCTAGTTGTCCAGATCTGTGCAAAAGTCTGAAAGGCTAAGTCCTTGAAGGAACTCTATAGTTTGACCAGGTTAAGTGACAGAAAAGGGACTCTGGAATCAGTGAGTGAGGGATAAATACATAAGAACAGAGAACTGGAGAAAGGGGATTCCTAATTTTGTGAATAAACTAACGAAAGTCTCAAGTTTGCCCACCCCTCAAGCTGTGCTTGGGCAGAACATACCCTAAGTAGCATAGCAAAGTCTTTGAGAAGAGAAGGAACATATAAAATCCCATTCAAGTTCTAGGCCAACTCCTGAGTAGCTCGTGTGATAGGCACACATAAACAGCACAGCAAGAGCATTGATAACTAAATGGATATTTAAGTCACTTTTCATAGAAGGCACAACAGACCTGTCTGGACTTAGCCAGGTGATTCCTTCTACAACAAAGAAACAAATTAAAAATTTTCACATAATTTAACAGAACAAAAGTCTCAAAACATATTTAAGATATCCACAGTACAATTCCAAGTTACTCAATATTTACTGACAACCAGGAAAACAAACAAACAAACAAAAAACTAACGTCTAGCTAAAGACAATAAACTGAAGTAAACCTGAAATGACCTGGATGCTGAAATTATCAGACCATGACTTTAAATCAGCTCTTGTAACCACGCTTCATGAAGCAAAGATGACCACTGTTGAAACAACTAACAAAATGGAAATTTTTAGCAAACTAAACTACAAAAAAAACCTATTAAAAATGGAAATATTGTTATTGAGAGATACAATATCTCAAATTTTTAAAATTCATCAGGTGGATATAGAAGCAAAATGGAGTTGAGAAAAAGAAAAGCCAGTGAATTTTGCAAATTTGAATCAAACAAAAACTTCTAGCAAAGGTAGGATGGCTGGACCTTAGTTAAAGAAATCATGCAATGCCAACTATGTAAAATTCATCAAAAACAAAAATTAGGACCACATAGTGAAAAGGTGAGGAACATTATAGTAGAGAATATGTACATTTCATTTTAAATGCAATTAGCTTTGAGATTATGTACAAAGTGGGAAATACTTTGAATTTAAGTGTATTCATTTTTACTTCATAAGATGTATGGGGTCTCAATGGACTAATAATAATATATAAAATTCAATGAAGTGTAATAACTTCTAGTGTCTTACTCCTGAACTATTTTGAGTCAAACTATATTTGCGCTATTTATGGTTCTATTCTAAAGCTTGATTGAGATAATTGGCATGTGGAAGCAAATTTCTAATGCATTTTCTCTAAAAATTTATTTGACCATGAAATCCTTTTTTTTTTGTTTCATGAAACAAACAACAGTATATTGTAGTGACTTCAGGTTGAGAAAGATGGTTGAAAAAGATTTTCTATACTATATGTCTGTAATGCTACCAGAAGGTTATATTCATAGAAAATGCCTCTCAGATTCCTAGAATTGCTCTTAACTGACTAGGTCCTAGTATTTTGGTTTATTTCTATAATCAATAAAAGGAACATGTTTATGTGAAACAAGTCAGTATTTATTTGAAAACTCTGAACCTGGGTGTTTTATTACCCTACATTATAAAAATATTACCAAACCCCAGCAGTGGGCTGGAGGCAGACATCTGGTATGACTGTAGGCCTGTTAATCAATGAAAACTTCTCAGGGGATAGCACAGGGAAAGACCCCTGCAGTTTTGTGCTGCTGCATCTCTTGTAAATAACTCATCTCACTGAAATCAGGCACAAGGCAACCTCAGACTGGCCCACTAACAACAAAACCAAATCTTGCCCACAACAGGAAAGAGAGCCTATGCAGACAACTGGCCTGAAGGATAGACTGTCTCAGCCACAAGAGCAGAGCACATGCAACACACAAAGAAATATCGCTGAAGCACCATGTTCTGGGGATCAGGAGACATTGTACTCTAGGGCTCTTAAGACCACTACTTTGAAGAGAGGACATGTAGCTGACTTCTGTAACCCATAGAAACAGAAACAGAAAGGGGAGCTTGAGTGGCTGTCAGTTAAGCATCTGCCTTTGGCTCAGGTCATGATCCAGGGGTCCTGTGATTGAGCCCTGCATCTGGCTACCTGCTCAGCAGGGAGCATGCAGCCTGCTTCTCCCTCTCTCTCTGCCCCCCCCCCACCAACATACTCTCTCTCTCTCTCTCTCTCTCTCAAATAAATAAAAGTCTTAAAAAAAAAAAAAAGAAGCAGACACAGAGAGACAGAGCAAGGAGGCTGAGGATATGTTCCAAATGATAGAAGAGAATAAAATCATAGCAGGAGACCCAAATGAAACAGAGATAAGTAATATGCCTGATAGAGAAATTAAAGTACTATTCATAAAGATACACTTTGGCTTGAGAAAGAATAGAGGACCTCAGTGAATCCCTTCACAAGGAGATAGAAAACATAAAAAGAACTTATTATGGAAGAACTCAATAACTGAAAATAAAATACACTAGATGGAATATATAGCTGACTAGAGGAAGCAGAAAAATGGATCAGTGACTTGGAAGACAGAGTAATGGAAAGCAATCAAGCTGAGCAAGAGAGAGTAGGAAAAAAAAAGACATAATAAAAAATGAAAACAGAAAACTCAGCAATACCATCAAGAATAATATTTGTATTATAGTGTTCTATGAAAGAGAAGAGAAAAAAGGGGGCAGAAAATTTATTTGAAGAAATACTATCTGAAAACTTCCCAAATCAGGGGAAGGAAACAGAAATCTCTATCTAGGAGGTAAAGAGAGCCCCCCCCAATCAACCCAAGGAGTCCTATAAGTAATTAAACTATAAGTAATTACAAAGTGTTTCCCAGACAAACAAAAGTTAAAGTAATTCATAACCACTAAACCAATCCTACAAGAATTGTTGAAGGAGACTCTTTGAGTGGAAAGAGAAGACCAAAAACAAGAATAGGGAAAGTAGGAAGTACAAAAGAAAAAAAACCAAATATATATATATATATATATATATATATATATATATATATATATATATCTGTAACAATCAGTTAATAGACTCAGAAAATAAAAGAATGTAAATTATAGCATATACATGAAACATATGGAGAAGAGGAGTAAACAGTGGGTTCAAACTTCAGCAACCATCAAAGCAAATGGAAGCCACAAATCAAAAACCAGTAATAGATATACAAAGAATAATGAGAAAGGAATCCAAGTGTATCACTAAAGAAAGCCAAGTTATCATGAGAGAAGAAAATAAAGGAGGAAAAGAACAGAGAAGAATTACAAAAACAAGCATAAAAAAAGTAATAAAATGTCAATAAATACACACCTATAAATAATTACTTTGAATATAAATAGACAACATGCTCCAGTTAAAAGACAAAGGATGATGGAATGGATAAAAAAACAAAACACATCTATATGCCTATGAGAGACACATTTCAGACCTAAAGACACATGCTGATTGAAAGTGAAAGGAAAGAAAAGCATTTATCATGCAAATGGAAGTTGACAGAAAGCTGGGATAGCAATACTTAATCAGACAAAATAGACTTTAAAACAGACTGTAACAAGAGACAAAGGCGTACAATATATAATCATAAAGGGAACAATCCAATAAGAAGATATAACAATTTTAAATATTTATGCACCCAAATTGGGAACACCCAAGTAAATAAAGCAGCTAATAAGCATAAAGGAACTAATTGGTAATAATATAATAATATTTGGGGACTTTAACAACCCACTTGTATCAATGGATAGATCACTCAAACTTCTCAGAAAATAGAAATGAAATAGTAGCTTTGAATGACACATTGAACCAGATGGCTCTAACAGATATATTTGGAGAATTCCATCCTAAAACAGCAGAATACATATTCTTTTCAAGTGCATACGAAACATTCTCCAGAATAGATTACATATTAGGCCCCAAAATAAGTCTCAACAAATTAAAAAGATTGAAATCAGGGCACCTGGAGGGCTCAGTGGGTTAAGCCTCTGCCTTTGGTTCAGGTCATGATCTCAGGGTCTTGGAATCAAGTCCCACATCGGGCTCTCTGCTCAGCGGGGAGCCTGCTTCCCTCTCTCTCTCTCTGCCTCCCTCTCTGCCTTCTTGTGATCTTTGTCTCTCTGTCAAATAAATTTTAAAAAAAGATTGAAATCATACTATACATTTTTTCTGACCACAATGTTAAGAAACTAGACACCAACCACAAGGAAAAATCTAGAAAGAACACTAATAGTAAAATGTGGAGGTTAAATAACACACTCCTGCAAAATGAATGTGTCAACAAAATCTCAAAGAGGAAACCAAAAAATACATGGAGATGAATGAAAATGAAAACACGACAGTATAAAATCTTTGGTATGTAGCAAAAGCTATTCTAAGAGAGAAGTTGACAGCAATACTGGCCTACCTCAAGTGCAAGAAAAATCTCAAATAAACAATCTAACATCCCACCTAAAGGAGCTAGAAAAGAAAAAACCCAAAACTAGTAGAAGAAAGAAATAATAAAGATTGGAGCAGAAGTAAATAAAATAGAAACTAAAAAAAACAAAAAAGTAGAAGAGATCAATAAAACCAGTAGCTGGTTCTTTGAAAAGATCAACAAAACTGATAAAATTTTAGCCAGATTGACCAAAGGGAGAAAAAAAAAAAATGAATAAGAGGGAGAGTGGGAGGGAGAAGGAGAAAGAGAGGACCCGAACAAAATCAGAAGTGAACGTGGAGAAATAAGAACTGACAGCATAGAAATACAAAGGATTATAAGAGACAATTATGACCAATTATATGCTGACAAATGAGACAACTGACAAGAAATGGATAAATTTCTGGAAATGTATAATCTCCCAAAACTGATTCAGGAATAAATAGAAGATTTGAAAAGGCCAATTACCAGCAATGAAATTAAATCAATAATTTAAAAAACTGCTAAAAAAACAAAGTTCAGGACTAGACAGCTTCAGGTGAAATTTACCAAACATTTAAAATAGAATTATTCCTATTCTTCTAAAACTATTCCAAAAAATAGAAGAGGAAGGAAAGCTTCCAATTTCATTCTATGAGGTCATCATTACCCTGATACCAGAACCAGAAAAAGACAGAACAGAAAAAAAACTATAGGCCAATATTTCTGATGAACATAGATGCAAAAATCCACAACAAAACATTAGCACACAGAATCCTAAATACATTTAAAAAAATCATCCACCACAATCAAGTGGGACTTATTCCTAGGATATAAGGGTGGTTCAGTATTCACAAATCAATCAATGTATTATATCATATCAAGAACAGAAAGGATAAAAACTATATGATCACTTCAATAGATGTAGAAAAAGCACTTGACAAATTATAACATCCATTCATGATAAAAATCCTCAATAAAAGTAGATTTAGAAGGAACATACCTATACCAATAAAGGCCATATATGAAAAACCCACAGCTAACATCATGCTCAGTGGTGAATAACTGAAAGTTTTCCCCTTAAGGTCAAGAACAAGACAAGAATGTCCACTCTCATTGCTTTTATTCAACATAGTACTGGAACTTCTGTCATAACAATCAAACAAAGAGAATAAGATGAGTCTAAATTAGTAAGGAAGAGTTAAAACTTTCACTATTTGCAAATGATATGATGCTGTATATGGAAAATACAAAAGACTCCACCAATGAACTACTAGAACTGATGAGTGAATTCAGTAAGGTTGCAGAATATAAAATCAATGTACAGAAATCCATTACCTTTCTATATACTAATAATGAAGCGGCAGAAAGAGAGATTAAGTAAACAATCCCATTTATAATTGCACCAAAGATAATAAAATAACTAAGAATAAACTTAAATGAGGAGGTGAAAGACCTATACCTTGAAAACTATAAAACACTGATGAAAGAAAGTGAAGATGACACAAACAAGTGGAAAGATATACCATGCTCATGGATTAGAACAACAAATGTTGTTAAAATGGCAATATTACCTGAAGCAATCTATGGATTTAATGCAATCTCTAGTCAAACACCAATACTGTTTTTCACAGAATTAGAAAAAACAATCCTAGAAGAACTTGAATAGCCAAAGTGTCTTGAAAAAGAATAAAGCTGGAGGTATCACAACCCCAGATTTTAAGGTATACTACAAAGCTGTAGTAATGAAAACAGTACAGTACTGGGACAAAGACTAGTCAAATATATTGAATAGAAAAGAATAGGGAGCCCAGAACTAAGCCCATGGTAACACGGTCAATTAATCTTAAAGTAGGCAAGAATATGCAATGGGAAAAGACAGTTTCTTCAACAAATGGTGATGGGAAAAGCTACATGCAAAAGAGTGAAATTGGGCTACTTCCTTACACCATACAAAAAATAAATAAATAAACTTAAAATGGATTAAGGACCTAAATGGGACACCAGAAGCCATAAAATTCTTAGGAAAGAGTACTGATAGTCATTTCTCTGATATTGGTTATAGGAGCATTTTTCTAGCTATGCCTCCTAAGGCAAGCAAAATAAAAGCAAAAAGAAACCATTGGGACTACATCAAAATAAAAAGTTTCTGCATAGCAAAGGAAACAATCAACAAAATTAAAGACAGTCTGCTGAATGAATGAAGATCTTTGCAAATAACATATCTGATAAAATGTCAGTATCCAAAATATATAAAGAACTTATACAACTCATCACCAAAAAGGCCAGTAATTTAAATGAAATGGGCAAAAGGCATGAACAGATATTTCTTCAAAGAAGACCTCCAGAAACATGTAAAGTTGTTCAAAATCAGTCATCATCAGGGTTTTGCAAGTCAAATCCACAACAAGATACACCTGTCAGAATAGCTAAAAAAAAAAAACAACAAATTTTGGCAAGGATGTGGAGAAAAAGGAATCCTCTGCACTGTTGGTGGGATGCAAATTAGTGGAGTCACTTGGAAAACAATATGAATTTCTTTAAAAAATTAAAAACAGTACTACCATATGATTCAGTAAGTCCACTATTGGATACTTACCCAAAGAATATGAACACATTAATTCAAAGGGATATATACACCTCTGTATTTATTGAAGCATTATTTACAATTGTCATATTATGGAAGCAGCCCAAGTACCCAAGAGGAATGGATAAAGAAGATGTGGTATATTTATACAATGTAATATTACCCACTCATAAAAAAGAATGAAATCTTACCATTTGCAACAACATAGGTGGATCTAGAGAGTATAATGCTAAGAGAAATAAGTCAAAGTAAAACAAATGCCATATGATTTCACTCATTATGTGGAATTTAAGAAAAAAAAATAGAACAAAGACAAAAAGAAACAAATCAAAAATAAATTCTTTGGTATAGAGAACAAACTGATGGTTACCAGAGGGGAGGTAGGTGGGGGGATGAGTGAAATAGGTGATGGGGATTAAGAGTACATTTACCTTGATAAGCACTGAGTAATGTATAGAATTTGAATCACTACAACCTAAAACTACATACAACATAACAGTATATGTTAACTATAATGGAATTAAAAGGTAATAAAATAAAATGAAATGCCACCATAACTGATTCACCTGGAAATTAGAGGCAAGAAGATGTTTTCCTTCATGAATTAGTTTGCTTTCTAGAAGTGGAAAATTCTCTTATCCCATTTATTTTTCCTTTTCACCTCTGTATTGGAAAAAATTCATAGGTATTACATATGCTCAAATGTAAAAATCACTCAGCTACAATTTTTAGGTTTTTTTTTTCTCCTTTTTTTGTCTATGGTTCATGGTAGTTGCCTTTGGATTGCATTGATTTTATTGCATTTAATTGCATTGATTGTCAAAAATGCTTTCTGGAAGTAATAAAAACCATGAATCCTCTATGATACATGTTGTTTCGCCAAGATGGTTTTTGTGTTATATATTCTTTTAATTATTCTCTTCCTTCCTAGTATATCCCCTGATTGGTAACTTCTGGAAATCAATAGCACAGTTTACTTTTCATTTTTTTCCTCTATGCAAGTCCCATCTTTGTCACCATCACCAACCCTCACCATAGTGCCTAATAGGACTGATGATGAATTGTTTCATATCTTGAGTCAATAGTGTGTAAAATCTCTGAACATTGGACAATTTGCATTATTATACAGCCAACATATTTTCAAATAGCTGCTGTGTTCCAGGAACTTGGTCAGGTACAGGGATACAAGGATAAATGACTATTTTATTACCTGCAAGTTGTTGCTAGAATATTTTGTGAATAGTGACTAAAATCATAGTAGCAAGTGATAAATTTTTATACTAGGTGAGGTATGAGGTGCTAGAGTACAGATGGTGCATTTTTATATTGATTTGAAATGGTGAGTGAAAAATAGATTTGTAAATCTCTTTACAGATCAGAAAGAGCTATATCTGAAATCTGAAAAATGGATCCAGTAGAAAGGAGGTATTAAACTTCTTAGGACTCTCTATTACTCTATATGAGGACTCTATATTAGCTGGGAGTCATATAAAAAGTATTTGCTTTTTGCATTTCTGCTCTTAACATGTACATACAATTTTACCTTGTTGCTTTTTTTTTAACCATAAGAATAGTTAAATATCATTCAGTAATATTCAGAGTGTAACAAAAATTTAATTCACTATTTTTATTCTTTTAATGTTTATAATGACATAATAACATGCATTTATTGTTTCCATTTTAGAAAAGAGCAATCAAAAGTAGAGAAGTTAAATGAGTTGTGTAGATAAACCTGTATAACTAGGAAGAGAGAAAGCTTAAATTTGAGCCCCATTCTTCTGATTTAAAAACTTTATTCTTGGGGCTCCTGGGTGGCTCAGTCATTAGGCGTCTGCCTCCGGCTCAGGTCCTGATCCCAGGGTACTGGGATGAAGCCCTGCATGGGGTTCCCTGTTCTGCGGGGAGCCTGCGTCTTCCCCCCCATCCCCCACTCCCGCTTATGTTGCCTCGAATTGTAATTGCTTATCATTTTGGCCAGCATCTCCAAATCCTTTCAGAAAAGAAAAGAAATATTTTTTCAATGGAAGCAATTTTAGCTATAAATTTTTGTATCCTTCCCAGTGTGCATTCTCTAATATCAGATATACTTCTCAAATGCTTTATGTATTTGATTAAAAAAATAATGAAGTGATCCTTTATTACATACTGGGCACTTCTTTTCCTTTGGAAGGAGATGATGAGAAGTATGTTAAATTGAGAAGGATAAAACATCAATTGGCTGTGTAGTTTATTTACCTGGAGAAAATAAACAAACACAAGTTACATTTTTGGTACCTGACAATAACCTGTATTTTCAAGAACCGGGCTTCATTTTATCTGGTCAAATTTCTACACACTTGAAAGAATTCAGTCCCAGTTAAATAGAAGTACTGAAGTAGCATGACGAGCAGTTTTGATGGTTTGGCCTAACTACCTGCCGATGACATTTAGTGAATACCTTGTTTATGAATATGTTGATTAGAAAACACAAGGCGTGATCACCCTGCTGGGTCATCTGGTGAGAGGGTAGAGTAATTTATTTCACATTTCTTCCTAATGTTTCCTTCTATTTTTATTTTGGGTTTGTCACCTTTTTCTCCTAGCTGACGAAGGAGATACTCTGTTCTACATGCTAATTGTAAATTCGCCTCTCTCCAAAGTCATCCGATTTCTTTTATATCTTCCCTGGCAGCTGCAATAGAGAGAGAGACAAGATGAAGCCTTTCTACTTTCAGACACTGACAGAGCAAAGAAATATAGACAGATGGATAACAGATAGTAGGGTTCTAAGTACCCTACAATTTATTGAGGCAAATAGAGGAGAGTTGAGTGGCAAATTACCTACACTGTTCACAAACCAGCAGGCAGCCCTGTTTTCCAGCTATCCAAATTGTTTCTGGGTAATTTGGCACATTTCTACTTTGTTGTGCTATATCTAAAGGTATGACTTTGAGTTTTGAAAATCTCCTGTTGTGAAAGATCTGCCCAATAACAAGCAATATCTGGAATGTTCTATTTAGGGAAATTTACCTTTATTTTCATCATCCCAAAAAGAAGACTGAAAGTGTGATTTTTCTTAAAGCATTAAAAGGAAGAAATAATTCTAAAGAATGTTTATAGAGTTTTTGTTTCCATTTAAAAAATCACCATCTCCGGGCACCTGGGTGGCTCAGTGGGTTAAAGCCGCTGCCTTCGGCTCAGGTCATGATCCCAGGGTCGTGGGATCAAGCCCCACATCGGGCTCTTTGCTCAGCGAGGAGCCTGCTTCCCTTCCTCTCTCTCTCTCTCTGCCTGCCTCCCTGCCTACTTCTGATCTCTGTCTGTGAAATAAATAAATAAATAATCTTAAAAAAAAAAAAATCACCATCTCCAATAGTCATACATCATGGGAATTGGAATTTGATGATGATATTGATAGATCTCAGATATGGAAGTTACTTGTTGCTTTTCAAAACCATATATATATATATTTTTTTTTTTACCTTGCCCCTTGCTGCAGATATAGTTGAGAATCACATATAGCAATAATATAGGCTAGTGAATAACAAATTGGTCTCCTGCAGAAATAGTGTCATAAAGATACTCTGGGGGGGCGGGGGAGAAGGTAGTGAGGAAATCTGAAGTTTAAGTTAGTGCAGGAAAAACAATGTTTAGCAGGTATTTATACTATCAGATTCTGTAGAGCCTATTACATGCTGTTATTCACCATGAATCTCATGGAAAACACTGATTTTACTACACATAATAATCTATAGAACCTGGAATAAATGCCAGACGGTAATGTGACTCAGGCATTTTAGTAGTTTGGTCTTTTTTTCTTTTTTTCAAAAAGAACAACTGCCCTTTGGAGCTTTGCGTTCACAATGAGAACTTTTATTCAAACATAAAGGATATTTTGGATTGTAAAAATTATTATTATTATTATTATTATAATTTTTGAAATGATGAATATTGGAAACCAAATGCTTCTTATAATGTTTTAAAGTGGCTCATTCAGAATTAATAAAACATAGTTTTGACAGTCTGTTAGATATCACATGTTATAATAGCCACCAGGGATGTAAGGTTAAACAACATAGAGGTAACCACTAGCTTCATGGGGTGTCCAGTCTAGTTAATAGATTATTACAGTTTACCTGCCGACCTCAAAAACATTACAATGTAAAATGCCCCAAACTGAAGGAATCCTCTTTTCCATCCCCTACTGCAAACCCAGTGCTCCATATTTCAGTAAATGGCATCATCAAATGTCAGAAAAGTTCAGAAAAGTCAGAAAGCTGAAGTAACCTTGACTTTTTCACCTTCCTCACCTCCCACTGTCAGTCAATCATTAAGTCTTGCCAGTTCTAATTCCTCAGTGTCTTTCAATTTCTGGTACTTCCTCCGATCATCACTGCCTCTGTTCTAGTACATCATCTTACATTCAACCATTTCTGTAGTCTGTGGACATATGTCCCCATATTTACTCCCCTCCTTCCCGTTCAGTCTTCTAGTTCTAACCAAGGTTATATTATGATGCTATCTTCTTTTCTTTGTAGCTAATATGTAGTCATTCTACTATTTTCATCTGATACCTTAGTTCCTCAGAGATGTAATAATACCCAAACTTCAGATTGGCTTGATTTTTCCTATATTACACTCCCACAGTACCTCGAATATTTTTTCTAACAGTGAGTACGCTTCCCATACATTGGTGAATACCAATTAGTGTCACTAAATTTCCTTGAATACAGGAAAGAGGTCCACCTTTGTCCACAACTCTAAAAACAGTGCTTGACTTAGCTACTGACCTAAAGAAGTACCCAGAAGTTAGTTATTTTCTATGCCATTGCTTCTGCTTCTCCTGCAGGATGGAATGTCCGTATCCCTTTTGCATCTGCACCTTCCCCCAAATTAAACATCCGTCCTTCCAGATTCAGATCAAATGTACTTCCTTAGTGAATTCTTCCATTATTGCTAATGCCCCCAGTGTATTCAGGATAACCGTCTGACAGAATACTTTTTGCTCCACTTACCATCAGTAATAATATCTACCCCCCCCACTAAAACACACACAGTGCTATCTTTTTTAGAACAAATGCCTTGCAGAGTACCTTGCATAAAAAGAACTTTCAATGAAAACTTGTTAAACTGAAATTGTTTATGCCGATTCTAGCTTTATGCTATTATGTAGAAGCAGACCTTTCCTCAAGACACACACATCCTATTGCCTAATTTGATCTCACCAACCAAAGAGTCTCACTTCAGATGTTCAAAAGAGAATTTTTTACTCACCCCAATTCAAAGCCTTCTTAATCTTCTTTCTCTAGTTAAGTGGTACCACCATCCATTTTCTCAATGACAGTATCTCTGGATTTTCTTTTTCTCACCACCCCTACTCCTGATATCAAACCTAATAGCAAGCTCACTTGGTACTCTCTCCAGTCATATGATTCAGTGCCTTTTCTGTATCCGCTGGAACTATATTATTTACCTCACCATCATTTTTTCCCCTGGCTCTTCACAGTAGTTTCCTAAAAGGTTTTCCTGAATTTGCTTTCACCCTTCGCCAATCCACTCACTATGTAGAGCAAATGAAATATTCTTAAAACATAAATAAGAGCACACCACTCGATGTGCTTCAGAACTTTCAGTGATTTTCCCTAGGGAAAAAAAAAAAAAAAGACATCTTACCATGCTACAAGGCCCTGTACTCTGTGATCTGTAGCGGCAGGTAGATCTCCTTTCAGCCACATCTACATCCTACATCTACCTCATTGACTTTCTTGCAGCTCCTGGCAGAAGTCAACCTTTTTCAACCTGTGTCCTGACACTCCTGCCCTGAATGCCCCTTCCCAACATTCTGCGTCACCAGCAACTTCACTTCCTTCAGGGCTCAGTGGAAATGTCAGCCTTCCTGGATGGCTCCGACAATATTACCTGCAATAGGTCACCTTCTTCATTGCAGTGTCTAGTATTTTGGCTGCTTCATAGCCCTTATTACAACTTGAGGCTATTTTTATTTACCACATACTTATTTGTTGCGTGGATTCACTCATGAAATGTAAGATCATTAGTGCAGGAGCCATGTCTGATTTCTATAGGACCTATGACATAATTTTATTTATTCTGGCCATTCAGTAAATGATAGGTTAGTGGACAATGGGTTTGGATACTGATTTAGGAACAGAAAAACCCGCGGTCAGGGCAAGTCATGCAAATATTTCGAGCAATACTAATACTTTCCCTCCCTCTAAAACCCTAATGTAGATTTGTTGTAAGGACTTTTGAGATGATATATGTGAAGTACATCAAGCAAGGTTTTCCATGCATGCAACAGGAGATCGATAAGGAAAACAACATATTTTATTTACTTTTTAGCAGTAAATAGTAGTTGTACCAGCAGTAGCAGTATGTGGGCTTCTTTTCTTTCTGTTAGAAGTGCAACAGTTGGACTAACAAGGCTATATAAATTAAGAAAAGAGATTTTAGGTTAAGTTTTGTATGAAAGAAAGTAGTGGATTTCAGATTTCTTTTTTAAGGTTAGGTTAGTGCTTTCTTTTGTTTTTGCATTTGCTTTAAGTTAAAATTGCATGGTAATATTCCTAAGAATATATATACTTTCGGGGCACCTGGGTTGCACAGTTGGTTAAGCATCCAACTCTTGGTTTCAGCTCTGGTCATGATCTCAAGGTGGTGAGATGGAGCCCCAGTCAGTTCCACTCAGCAGGGAGTCTGCTTAAGATTCTCTCTCCCTCTCCTCTGCCCCTCCCTCCCTGCACATGCACATGTGAGTGAGTTTCTCTATCAGGTAAATATATATTTTTAAAGAATACGTTTGCTTCTAATAACAATGAAAATAAATTCAAATGAGTTGACTCAGATTCTGCCATGATTTCTAAAATACGACATTTGCTATAATGGGGAATCAGAGCTCTACAACTCTCTACCGAATTCCATGCTTTTAAAATGCAACCCAAGCATCCCTGAAATGTGATAAGCCATGCACATTCCTGAAGATGTGTTCCTTAGTGTCTTAATTATATTTGAGGTAATTCCCAGGCTTCAAATAAAATATTTCGACTATTCTTCTTTCAAATAATCACTTAGATTCCATTGCACTTTTTTAAAAAGGTTAAAAACTTTCTTTCTCTTTTTAATAATCATTTCCTCATTCTCAAGCTAGCTTTTAACCTCAGTGCTATTTTGACACAGAGATTAAAAATATCCTGTACCAATCATACTATGTTTGACCTTTTATGTCCTAAAAGAAAAGGATGTAGAAAGAGATGATATCATCTGTAGGGGGAATATGTTTAACTCCATAAAAAATCTCTGTGTGCCACATTTTTATTATATAGCTTTGTTCCCAGGCCATTTGTCCCCCTGTGTATTTGTGTCATGAAAATGTTTGATTCAATTTTATGTATTTGTATGTCTCTTTTTATTTCTGGGTGAAAGCATTAATAAGTAGGAAAGATTAAGAGCGAGTTTTTGAGTTTGGTGTATGAAAACCAGGACAGGTATGGCATATTTAGCTGGAAATGAAGAAGGGTCAAGAGCATTAGATGGTTAGATAATTGAGTCATATCAGCCTGAACCTAAATTAATGTATTTGCAAGGAAAAAAGAGCCATAGCATTTCTTGTGAATCCTCTCCAGCTCATAACCAGTTTACATTGGCTTTTTTGTGGGGCAATTTGTTTGTGTAATGATTTATTTAGCCAATAACAGTCTGTCTTTTATGCTTTGGGATAACCTTCCTGAACACATACATGCTTTAATTCATGATCCAGAAACCTGAGGTGTGTTTTTCTCCATATTTCTTTCTCAAACAGCAGAGAGAAAACTGTTGGCTCACTTCAGTGATTATGTTCAACTACAGTTTTCAAGATCTGGAATGTGACGGGCTGAGACAACATGGGAATAGGCTCAACTCAGGATTAGGTTTTGTTATCCTATTTAGTGATTATAACTTCTAGGCCCTACTAAAATATCGATTAACCTCTGTGTCCTCCAGTAAGCCTTCTAAATGCTCCGCAAGCTGATGATTTCTTATAGACTAGGATCGTGAGCCATAAGGCTTCTCCTTTGTCAGCTTGCTTGCCACTCTATGACCAACCACTGCCCTTTGAAAAACTATAGCACACCTAAATTTAGGGACCATATAACTGAAATTCAAAATTAATATTCTTACTTGGATTACACACTATAATCCATTATCTCCAATTTTTGGAGATAAAGCACATATCTTAAAATTATTTCAGTTTTATAGTGGTTTAAATAAAATGTGGTTTTAGGGATGCCTGGATAGCTCAGTGGGGTTATTGCCCTCTCAATCTCAGCTCAAGTTTTTATCTCAGCATTAGGAGTTCAAGCCCTGTCGTGTACTCCACACTGGGTTCAATTAGGTGAGTTTTCTGGGTTTAGTTTTTTTGTTTGTTTGTTTGTTTGTTTGTTGTTGTGTTGTTGTTGAGGGGGAATGGAGAGAGAGAGAGAATCTTAAGCAGGCTTCACACCCAGTGCTGAGCCTGACACGGGGCTCGATCTCACAGTCCTGAGATCATGACCTGAGCTGAAATCAAGAGTACGGTGCTTAACTAACTGAGCCATCCAGGCACCCCTTAAGTTTTCTGTTTCAAATGATGTCGGTTGTTTGCATGGTAGTATTCAGCTGGCAAATGGACTGTTCAAGAGTCTTAGAGGTGTCATTTATGTATGTTGTGCTTTGCAGTGATACCTAAAGCCTAGGTTCAGCAGGGGCTGTTCAGTAGAGCGCCCACCAAGTGGTATCTTCAGGATAGCAATCTCAGGCCATTCAGACTTCTTACATGGTGGCTTAGAGCTCCTCCACTGTTGCAAGTGGTCTAGTAGAAGTTTTAAGGGTTCTTATGACCCAGCCTGAAAATCCTACAATATCACTTGTGTCCTGTTCTATTGATCAAGTCCCCTGGGCCAGCCCAAATTCAAGGAAGAGAAACTAGACTCCACCTCTCAGTGGGAGTCATAGCAAAGAGTTTGTGGTTACCCTTAATCTCTCACATTGCTCAACCTTCTGTTAGCCGTGATGTCTATCGGGTCAGTTCTGCCATACTTAAGAACCATTCCAGTGGCAAGATAGTAACACAGAGGTTCATGGATAATAGTTAATTTTCATAGTTAATTTTGCTCAAGTTCACACAGCTCATAATTTAAGAAAGTAAAAATCAGGTCGGCCTGACTCCAGATTTCATGTTTGTATATTGGGAAAATTGACTAATTTGATCTTAATAGCAAATAACTTTTACTGTTCTCTTATTACAAAATTGCTATTATTTCTGGAATAATTTAGAAAATATGATAAAACAAAAAGGGATACTAAAAACCACAGACCTGTATATCTATTGCTCAGATATATTCAGTGTGATCACTTGGGTATATCTCTATATCTGTTCACTATTGTTGTGGGGGAAAAAAAAAAAACTAGTCTCAACATTTTGTGGCTTAAAATAACAACCATTTATTTGGCTCACTGGTGAATGGGTTGTTAATTTAAAATGGGTTCAGCTGAGCTCTTCTTCTGGCTCCACAGAAGGGTTTTACATGCTTCTGTGTCCAGCTAGGAGTAAGCTTGCCAACTGTGCTTCCGGGTGTTGGCTCGCTGACTGCTGGGGTGCCACAGGTCCCTCACACATGGTCTCAACTGATTATTAACATGCAAATGATGGCGCTGAAAGACAGAAGACAGAAGTGTGCAATGCCTCCTGAGGTCAGGACTGGCATATTGACACAAAGCAAGTTATAAGACCAGCCCAGATTTCACAGTTGGAGAAATTAACTCCAATTCTTGATCCGGGAAGATGCAAAGTTGTATTTCAAAGGGTATGGACTCAGAAAATGGTAAAAAAAAAAAAAAAAAAAAAAAAAAAAAGTTGTGGTCATTTTTTCAATCAACCTGGTACAACTAACTCATCCTATTTTTTATTGTCCCCTAGGCCTATATAAGTAAACACAAATATAATTACATTGATTTTATATATACCTATTTACATATTACAGGTACACTCTCAGCATTGGCATTGTTAAAAATTACTTGCCACTTTTAATTTTTAAGCAAAATGACCTATTACCATTGCTTTAATTTGCATTTGTTTGATATATATGAAATTAAATATATTTCCACATGTCTGTTGGTTACTTGTTAGTGGAATCTAGAGTGATTTGCTGGAGTGAAATACAGGAGGCAAGGAATTACTTGGGAGCATTTTACAAGTGCATGTTAGAAAGAAAACGAGCAAGAGAGCACCATGAGTGGTGGATATAGGAATAGAGGAGAAAATCATCATTAGTACAGAATGTAGGTAGCATGGTCCTTGCCGGAGTATGTCAAGAGAGGGAGAATTAAACATCAAAGACACCTTGGCAAGAGTGAAAGAATGAGAGTTCCACTAACAGGAATTGTGAAGTGTGGAGGAAAAAGTGACTTCATGAAAAAGTTCGCTCTTGAAGATCCTGACAATAAAATATCAATCAGAACACCAAATGAGGATATTAAACATGCAGTGGATAAACTATGGAGATGAGTTAGGTGTTTGTTTGTTTGTTTTATTTAAAGTGATGGTGGGAAAATATTTTACTTTCCAAGGGGATAAATGTTATTTCCTAAGCAAGAGAAACACAGATGGTTGATAATACCACAAAGCATATTGCATCTAAAGGACGGAAGAAGTAAGGAGGAAAAACAAATGAGATGCTAAGGATTAAACATTTTCATAGACTAATTTCTTTCTCACTCTCCAAAACTGTTACTTTAGTCCCTTTCTTATATCAACCCCCTATTACACTTGCTCTCAACTGATGACCATTTCCTCACACTTGGTTATTAACAATAAAAGTTCCTGGGGGATCATTAGGACAGTGAGAATACTCTGTGTGAATCTATAACAGTGGATACATGACATTTTACATTTTTCCAAACCCATTACATATTTTTCCAAACCCACAGAATGTACAACACCAAGAGTTAATTCTAGTATAAACTGTGGACCTTCGGTGATAACGATGTATCAATGTAGGTTCATTAGCTGTAACAAATGTACGACTCAGGTGAGGAATGTTAATAACCAGGGAGGCTATGTACATATAGGTGCAAAGGACATAAAGGAATTCTATATGCTTTCCCCTAAATTTTGCTATAACCCTAACACTGTGAACCTAACACTGTACTATAAACAATAACATATGAATAAAGAAAAAAAATAAGGAGTTCAGTATAATGATCTGAAATCTGGGTGTGGTTCACTGCAAAGAAAAGATTATGGCCAAAAAATTTTAAAAAATAAAAAGTAAAACAAAACAAAAAAAAATAAAACAAAAACTCTCAGCAACCTTTATTTTCTATCACCAAACACAAAACATGCCTGTTAGTACACCCATCCTATCTTTGTTCTATCCTCTGCAATTAAAAAAACAGACCTTTTCCTCTCTGAAGCATTGTTCAGTGGATCCCATCCCTTCTTAACTTCCTCAATGACTCACCCTTTCCCTAGCCTCTCTCTTTGGTATCATTTGCCTCTCTTTCTTCCAAATCATTTTCTTCATAATTGCCATAACCTCAGAGGGTCTACTGTGAGTTGTATTGGTGTTCCCCAAAGAGATTTGTTGAAATCCTCCCAAGTCCTGGTACCTGGGGATATTACCCCATTTTGAAAATGGGTTATTTGGCAGACATAATCAAGAGATGAGGCCATGCCAGAGAGAAATGTAGAGAAATGCAGGGGAAATACAGACATATGACAGTGGAGGCAGTGATTGATGCTTCTACAAGCCCAAATTCTAAGAAATGCCAGCAAACATGATAATCTAGAAGAAGTAGTCTAAGATCTGTCTATACATCCTTCAGAAAGAGCATGGCCCTGCCAGCACCTTGATTTCAGACTTCTAGCCTCCAGGACTGTGAGGGAATACACTGTTATTTTAGCTCAGTCAATGGCATGCTGTCACAGCATCCCTAAGAAGCTAATAATACAGGGCCTCAAATTCCCACGCTAACTACAGCTGTTCTACTTTGGAATATCACATATTGAGTATGTCTTTCCTTCACACACCCACTACACCAGAAAGCTTTGCATACACTTGTCTGTATTAGTGCTTGTGGCTCCTTTTTTCTGCAGTTGAGGACCATGCTTTCCATATTCACGCTCCCATCCCCAGCTCTGTCTAGCATACAGGTGACAATCCATGTGTTACCAGCTATCAACATGAAATGAGGCTCCAGTGCTGAAGACGTCAAGGAAATGATAGCTCTAGGTAAAGGACTGGGATTAAGAATGGCAAAGACTGAAATGGAGTCAGAAGCAAAAAGGCCACTGAATTTTGTAATGGTGTGGAAGCAGTTGGTATGATTTAAGAGAGCAATTTCAGGAAACTGGGTAGGGCAGAAACCAAATTGTAAGAGCTAACCATTGAGGCACCAGTGCAGAACGGTAGAACCTAGGTGTAGTATGCCTTTGCAACAAAGTTGGCAGTGAAAGGAAGAAGAGGAATGAAGCAGAGGCTTGGTTTTTATTTGGGTGTCTATCTACATGAAATGGCAAAAGAATACTCAAATAAAAAGGTAGGTTTGCTGCTTATTAATGACAGTAGAAACCTCTTAGGAGTCTGGTTTTGAGGAGAAAGAATTCAGTGTGAAAGAAGTAGCTGATATGAATGAAGATAATGATGAAAATACATAGTGTCATAGAGAGCCTCACAGTGAGTGGCTTTTATTTTGTTGAAAATTTTGTGTTTGTTTTTTTGAACATGGCTTTCTTACTAGATTGTAAACATTTCGAATACAAAATTCTCTCTCTACATACAAATGAGTGTAAAAAGGTTATTTTAAGTGAAATCCTCTTAAGCCATGCATAATTTGTGTTTAGTAGGAAAGCTGTTGTTCTCAATTTTATGCCCAACTTTAAACCTGTCAGGTATTTTATCCTGGCAAGGGGTGAAAAAGTTATCTTTGTGAATCATTTTCTGTTAACAGAGGCCCTCATATGAACTGAGTACTTATTCTTTGCCAGACTCTGTCCTAGGGTTTTTAAATACATTTTATCATTTATCCTTTGAAATAACACAAACAGGTAGATGGAGAAACTGAGGTTTAGAGAGATCCCTTATCTAAATCCACACAAAGAAGTTGCAGAAATTATCAGTCCGCCTGTCTGCAGAGCCTCAGGCTTTAACTTCTGCATTACTGCAAAAATAGGTATACAAAACAATTGCCTGAAGATAATTTTGGTTGTACATAAAGCTATATTTTTCATTTTATTACCTGTTAAAATACTGTTCACTATAAGAGCAGTAATAAGGTATGTCACTACTGACTTTGAGGCTGATGACTGGCTTTATACTTTATTCTACAATGTCCTATCTATCCTTCTGACAATTTCTTCTTTCATTGATATTTTTAAAAATAATGAACCTAAAATTTAGTATCAGTAAAACAAAATGATTGATAAAAGATATTCTAAGTAATAAAGTCTCCAATTTCCTTGTTTCTGAAAGCTCTTCCAAAGAGATGCTTGGCAATAGTGCATATCTTTTAGATAAATATTGATGTGTCCATTTGGAAACTAATAAAACCTAATGCCTTGCACAGTTGGTAGCAATAAAAACAAAGTGTGTATTGTTCAAGGTGGACTTAATAGCCGACACTGAGGCTGACTCAAATTTTATAAGCATTTTAAATTATACTTACTACTCAGCAATTATTGTTAGTGTGGGCATGGGTATGTGCAATTATCAAATTCTTTTAATGATCTAAAATCAATATGTTGGTAATAAAAGCTTAGGCATACAACTTCAGAATGGTTCACATGAACTCATTTGGCAGGATGTTAATGTTTCTGTCCCTATTTAGCCTGTTTCCACCTTGTAAAGTAGGTTAATTTAAAAGTTTAAGGTACAGACTTCTGTAACATTATAAAACGCATGAGTGTTACTATTACAAGGAAAACAAGTAATGTTATGGGTAATAAAATCTCTATCTAAGGTTGTCGCCTGCTTCCATTGCTGTCCCTATTGTTTTCCCTTCTTAAATTGCATGTCATCCAAACGATTGCAGAAACTATATTTGCTCAGTCATTAGACAGTGAATTCAATGGTTCTTTTGACATATTCCAAACTTGATTACTTTTTATTTTTTACCCCCTTCTGTAGGCATACAAAGATTTTGCACATTTAATGTAAAACATTCCATATTCTGGTCTTAAGGAACATTCTTTGGATTCTTTGTAGCAGCACAATGAGAGCAATTAACATTGGTGTTACAGTTGCATCAAGGCAGCAACAAGTGAATATTCTATTTAACAACTGGTAAGTGGTGCTAATGGGCAGATTTAGACCACAGGCCAAGGAGCATCTGAAAGTGTAAATACAAATCTTGTTACATATGATTAAGTAAAATAAATTGGGTAATTAAGAAATAGCTCCAAGCTTAGATGTTATATACCACAATGTTAATATGCATGCGGTACCTAAAAAAAAAATCATTTTATAGTCTCATACGTTCTGTATGTAAAAGTCCAGTGTGATCGGTAGGAATTTCAGGTTTATTCCTAATGACAGCTGACCTGCAGAGGATAAGTAGCTTTGTAAAGCATATCTGGACTGAGAGGGGCATGGCTAGGTTATTTTGACCATCTCCTTGCTTTTCCGCAAGGCCATACGTACGTTATTTGTGTAACTCGGATATCTTGTCCATTAAAACTTGTCAGGAGAAATATTTCTTAGCCTTCCTTATTTAACCATAGGATACTTAACAACTCTCATTCGTACATTCCTCTCTTTCATTCATCCATTCATTCATCCTCTCTCTTTAGTTCTATCTTGTATGATAAAGTCCATCTCCTAATTTTTATTTCTGCAGTAGAATATACTTATTATCCACAACTGATTTTCTTCTCTCTCAGATCCTTCAGCAGGATCCAGAGCCTGCTAAAATTAGAACTTAGGCGTTTTTGTTTTTTGAACTAAGCATAGGTCATTCCTTTTGTTCTAAATATTTCTTTTTGTAAGGTTTCTCATACCCTTCTAGATGTTCGGACAAGTTTTCATCTTTGTCAAATCTTCTTTCTTTATTTCTTTTCCAGTGAACATAAGGCAGTGGTAGATTACTTCAGGTTTCTCATGCCAATGACTTCACTTTTTTCCTGCCTTTGTCTCTCCAGGGTGTGCATGTAGAAAATCTTCAATGCTGAATTTATCCCTTTTTACCTTCTTTAGGCCTGAAACTGGACTGGTGTTTGCCAAACTCTAGAAAAATTCTTGGTTTCCAACAGCAATATGTCATCATTTATCTCGATAGTGCTCTCCCATGTTCTGAGGTAACTATTTCAAACCTTCCCACTCTTGTCAAATCACCTTTCCCAGCACCACCCTCGTTGCCATCAGGGAAAGAACTTAATTTCCTCATCACAGAGAAAAGAAGATCCTCAGGAAGTCTCTGAACTTCATCCCCTGTCCATTCCTTACCCCTAAGCCCCACACCTAAAATCTACCCACCCTCTGCTGTTCAGCAGAAGTTATTCTCTCTCTAAGGCTAATTTCTCTACATCTGGATGTCATTCCTTCCCACAAGACAAATGATCTCTGAAGTGTTTATAATTTCGGTCTCTGTTGGTATCATCCTGTCACCATTTAATCACCTTCAAGCTTGTCCAGTTGAGCAATACAAACAAATAATAAAAACTTTCAACCCACCCCTCTCCAGCTCTGCCTCCTTTTCTTCCCTCCACTTGATAGCCAAGCATGTATGTTTAAGAGCTGCTCACTCTTGTCATTATTGCTCATCTTTCATTCATAGGGTGGCTTGTGTTATCTACTTTTATCTACTGAACCACGGAACTGCTTTTTCAAATGTAGCACATTTGCTTGCTCAGAAACACAATGAATAGTTTATTTCTTGTTTTATTTCCTTCCCCAGTTAACGTTTCACACTGTGTACAATTTTCTCATTGAAACACACTCATTCATTGGATTCTATAGTACCATCTACTCCACATTTTTGACCATTGCACTAAACTCTTTGGAAAGTTCTTCTTTGTTAACCCACCAGTTAAATGTTGGGGTCTATAAGAATTCCGTTCTACATACAGTTCCATGGGATTGCTTTTCTCCCATGGCTCCAATTAATGTCTTTATAGTTCATGATATCCACTTTTAGATATATTTCTGCTATTTCAGTGCTTATATCCAGCTTGCTCCTGGATATTTTAGTTCATTATGCCTCAAAAGCTGAAATTTGATGTGCAATATTACTTTCAGGTACTTTTCTTCTCTTGTGCTCTCTCAAAGAATGGTGTCACTATCATCCATTCAGTTATTCAAGTCAGAAAGTTAGGCATGGCATAACTCCCTCAGTCCTCAAATCCTATTGTTTTAATCTCCCCAGCCTTTACCCCATTCTAGGCCACAATTATTTCTTGCTTATGTAATACTTGACTCATTAATTCTTCCAATTGATTCTCTGTGTTATGAGTAATTTCTTTTCTAATCTGATCATTTATTTTCCATTTTTTAAGTCCATCAGTTGATGAAACTACACTGAGTTGATGGTATCATCCCACAGAGAAAATTATTCATAAATTATTATTAATGACTGTAAAGATCAGCAGTTTGTCAGTAAGACCTATTTTAAGCTTTCAAGTAACATCTGAAGTAACTTCCTAGAAAATGTTGTGTGAGTCCAGGGCTAGCCTTTTCTACCACTGATCTTTATACAGATACTAATTGATTGTGTGATCTTTATTTTGCCTTTTTGGTATCATGGCCAGATCCTATACTTTTATTGAAGAACTTCGTGTTCTAGTTGTGGGATGAAGATTGTTGTGTGTATCATCACTTATTTTTTTTAAGACTTTATTTATTTATTTGACAGACAGAGATCACAAGTGGACAGAGAGGCAGGCAGAGAGAGAGAGAGGAGGAAGCAGGCTCCCCGACACGCAGAGAGCCCAATGTGGGGTTTGATTTCAGGACCCTGGGATCATGACCGGAGCCAAAGGCAGAGGCTTTAATCCATTGAGCCACCCAGGTGTCCCCTATCATCACTTATTTTTATGACAACCCTATAACTTTTATATACTTTTTAAAGTTATTGTTACTATTCCTGTTTTGCTTAACCACTTTGCTAATTCTTTTAGCTTTTTTTAAAAATTTTTATTTATTTGTCAGAGAGAGAGAGAGCACAAGCAAGCAGAGTGGGAGGCAGAGGAGGCAGAGAGAGAAGCAGTCTCCCCACTGAGGAGGGAGGCTGATTCAGGACTTGATCCCAGGACCCTGGGATCATGACCTGAGCCGAAGGCAGGTACTTAACAGACTAAGCCATCCAAGTGTCCCTCTGTTTTAGCTTTTGAGATGGTTTTTCTGAATCTCTGTGTGTGTCTGTGTATGTGAGTGTATTCTTATACATTACACCTTCCTACATTCTCAATGAGCACATATATTTTTAAGTTTCCTAAAGGAAATTTTATGAGTCAAAACAAAACAATGTTAACACTTTAAGGACTATGAATCCAGTACCTGACGTTGCTGTGATTTTTCAAAGTCTAATGTTTAGTTATCAGGCTGGCTGAAGTAAACAGGACCAGTGTGTTCGTATTTATGTTCAAGCCATTATTGGTGTGTTTGTTTTCCTTCCTTAAGAAGGATCCATGTTTACAACTGCAAATATTACTCAGGTAACTTTTCTTAATCACACTTAAGGGCAATTTAGGATTAGTTGAAAAGAGTGAAATCTATAATGAGTAAAATTTGAGTACAGAATTTAACTTTTGTACATGTTGTATCATTTAACGCTTGTAAAAATCTTTTTAAGCATTGTGTTTTATTTTTCAGATTAAGAAATTGAGACATGGGTTAGGTTACAGCTAAAAATTATTAGAGCAGATTACAAGTGTGTATCTTAAATACTACAAAATACAGGTATGTGTTTTGAATAAGACATGGTCACAGTCTGTGATGAACTTGGAGATTACCTACTATTTAACAAATGTTTACAAAACAGCTTATTAGTGCAATTATATTAGGACCAAACATCTAAGATTGCCAGTTCTTTAAGTATAAAGGGGTGGGATATTGCAATTTTATAGAAATAAACTGTTAAAAAGTGCACAGTATACAGAGTGATGATTAGAGAAAAACATGATTATTTGTGCCTAGTTAGACCAGTGAATTCTTCAGATAGATGTTGAAAGGTAGTCTGAAGAGTTTAGTAGACAAATGATGAAGGGTATGCTTAGTAGATACACACATGAGACATAGAGACATAAAAGAATTCTGTATACCCAAAGAATTCCAAGAGGTTTGTAATACCTGAAATATAGGATCAGGGTGCAAAGGGCTATTGCATATGGATTCAGGTGTCCAACTTGTGCATGGCACAAGGACGTGAGCTTTAATTAAGTGCCACTTACATAATAGGCATATATTGACTTTTATATTACCTTATATCAAAAGCAAGCTTAGAAACTTCAGACTTTGTGGCTGAGACCTGGAGCAGCCCAAGTCCCCTGAGGATTCTTTCCTTTCTTGCTGCTACTCTGGATGACCTGATTCTTATTTTCTACTGATGTCTACAAATGGCTAAAAGATTTCAAACAGAAGAAACGGTTAATGATGATGAAAGCTACAATAAGAATGATGGTATTGACCCATGATGATGATAAGATTGTCCAGCTGCAATTGAATGCTTTACTTTTATTTACCAAACACTACATAAGAATTTTATACCTATTATGATAATATGAGAATAGGTATTTTATTATTTCCAACATATAGTTAGCTATACCTTGGATGAATCTTTTTGGGTGTGTGTGTATGTGTGTGTGAACCCATAATCTCAAGAACTGCTGAAGAAAATTTTCATTTGGGTTGCTTTTAATTACTATTTTTTGTAAGTGAACTAGACAACCAAATTTCAAAAGGCTAATATAAGAAATGAAAAACAAACAAGCATAATCCAAATAATATTTTTCTTCTAAAATTCATGTTTTCACCATGACATTTCTCAAAGGTAACTGTAATTCATTTATTATCTTATTCTTGTTTACTTTGCATGAAGAAATAGTAAATGCTATAAGGAAAAACTGGCAAAGTTCAAGCGAGGTTTGGGAAACTCAAGATCATCTAATTATACACGAGATCTAGAAGCTGTTGCTATTTGTCCTTATCCTACTTACTTTCTAAGGGTCATCCAACCAGAAACAACCATTCTGATATGTAATATTAATAGCCACTTGGAGGAAACAATTTACGTCACCCACACATACTAACTAGAGATTAAGTAAACAAATAATCTATTGTGACTTAAAATGGTTTCCATGGTGTGCATACTAATTTAGTATGGATAAATGGTGGGTGAAGCTAAATGATGCCAGTACTTTAAACATGTTTTTGATGCTTCTGGTGTAAATGGAAATGTGACCTCAGCCAGTTGTTAAATTGATAGTTATACTGATATGCCCAGCTGAGTGACAACATGGCCTTCATCATTTCTGGGAATAAGGATTCATAGAATTCATCAATCCCTTTGTAGATTTGGATCTAGAATTGGATATAATATATTTTAGGTATAAAATAACACTAATGTTGCTAGTATTCTGAGTTGTTTTTTTTTTAATGCAGCAAAGATACATTTTCCCATTTAATGCTCACAACTTATGTGCAGGTTGTGGTTATCTCTGTCTCACAGATGAGAAAATGGAGAATCCATGAAGTTAAGTAAATTGACCAAGGTCATACAGTTGATGAATGGCAGAAACAGAATCTGAATTCACTTCTAAGTAATTCCTAAGCTAGGGTAGTTTGAAATTTGCTTTTTGCTCATATATGAACAATTGGTATGCCAGTTACTTTTGCATGGGTTGAAAAAAAATCTTACACCCTAAGTAGTACAATACAAGTATCTTTGTTTTATCTGTGATGACCATGGCACTTTTGCTCCTGGCCACCTTATACTTTAGATTTAGTAATCTCCACCAATTCTTGATTCCTGAATTCTGTTCTTTCATGCTCCAGGGCCTTTGCACATGCTATTTCCTCTGCTTTGAATGCCCTCCCACTCTGCCACCTGAACAGAATTCACATTCACAGTCATCTAATAAATCCCTACTCATCCTTCACATCTGTATTAATTTTCTGTTGATACCATAACCGTTTAAACAACACAGAGCCACCATTTCTGGGCTTTGAACTGTACAGGGCCTAGAGCCAAGAATTGCAGTGGCTTCTAGGAGCTGGAAACTACCCTTCCTTTATTTATAGCCATTAAGAAAACTGGAACCGCAGACCCATAACCACAAGAACCTGACTTCAGCCAACAATCTGAGTAAGCAGGAGTGGACTAGATCATTCAGAATGTAACACCCTTGCTGACTGCTAGCTCCGAGACACTTACACTTCTGACCTATAGAGCTGTGGCACAATAACCTTGTATCGTTGAAGCTGTTAAGTTTAGGATAATTTTATGAGAGACTGAGTATACAAATGGACAGCAGCCAGATCATATAAAAAAATACAAATCTGACCTACAGCCTCTGTAGCAGCTAGTCCAGGAAGACAAATTACAACCTCCATAGTGATTGGCTCAAAAGTACCAGGGCTTGATCAATAACTTCCAGCTTCTCTGTTTTTTTTTTTTTTCTTCTCCCACTATCTACTTTGAATCAGCAAGAAAAAGCCAAATATGCTCCCCTAACTGAATACATAGGATCCCTTACTTCTAATTAGCCCTCCTCCAGCTTACCCTTGCCAACAGCCTCCAATCAGGACACATGTTAAGCATGTTTTCCTCTATAAAAGCTTCTGTACTCACCTGCATGTAGAGTCTCTGCCAAATGCAGGTGATGGTTGCCGATTCTCTTACTAGGACAGGCTCTGAATAAGTAACCTTTATTTCTTTTCATGTGGATAGTCTTTTTTATTTCTACATTTGTCATGGCAGTAATAGAAGACTCTTACATCCAGGGTGAGGGGTAACTTGTGCAAGCTCAGTGGTCAGGCAGGGATGGAGTCTACCAACAAAGGCTACAGTGGGCTTTACAGAAACAGGCAGCACTGAGCATCTTTACAGTGTAGACTGACCCCATTGATAGTGTAGAGAGGGCCAGACTTCAACAGTACCAGTGCGGAGTGGAAGAGATATCATAGCACCTAACTGCGCTGAGACTTGGGTATTCTCTTCACATTGTGGATTGGTCATGACTGAGGCTATTTAGCTCATATGAGTTATGGACAGTTTGGGACCAGCCCTGCAATGGAGATATTATGCTCGTTACAAAACTAGAATGTGGGTTCTCAGGCCATTAATTGGAAAAATAAAAGAGATTTATTGATGCTTGTTCCTCAGGTTTGTGGAGCATGAAATCATGGCTACCTTCCATTTCCACTTTATGCACTCTGTATGGTTTGAATTATTTATATTGAGCAGGCATTACTTTTAGGATCAGAAATAGAAAACAACACAAATACATGTTAATTTTGCAAAGCAAAACAAAACCTTGAGGTCTTTAATTTTATTTTTTTTCGGAATTAGTCTTCATGAAACAAGAATCTTCTCAATTATTTGTGACTATGAAGAAAACTAGTTCCTGAAAATCCACACAGTTTGCTCTGAATTTCCTCTCAACATCCAATTTTAGAATTAATTTTATAAAAGTGCATTACAACCAACTTCAATTTCTTATTTAAAACATTGCCATTTTCAGTCTCAAAGGTATCCTTTCATTACCCTCAGGATTGTCATCTGTTGAACCACATTTCATTATACCTTAATTATTTTGCTCTTTCATTGGGAGTAGAAAGATTCGCCTTAATATGGAGTTTTAGAAATCATTAAGGAATACTCACTCCAAACTATCCCTGAACAAAAACAAAGCATGTCACTAATGGGACATCATTGCTGAACTGTGTCCCTGTGGTCATTGCAAACAATTACCAGCAAAATGGCAGTATGTTAATTCAAAGGTTGCAGTTACCCTCTTCAGAGCTGAGGTTACAGCTCTTTCCCATCTGTTAATTTCATATTATTAGAATTTAGATTTCTTGAGGAAGCAGATGGCTATAAACTTTAACAGGTGTTTATGGTGCACTGCCTTAACTTTAAATGCTGAACAGGTACAGCTTGAAGTTTGCTGGGCTGCACAGGGAATTAGTACTTTAAGTGATGTGTGGGTAGAGAATTAATTTGTTTTGAACTACCTGAAGAAAATTCAATATATTGTACACAGAGGTTCATGCTTACTTGACATGATGCAATATAATGAGAAATGTCAAAAAAAAAAAAAAAAGATTTAAAGAAATCCTGAACTGTATTCTTCAGACCAACCTACCACTTTTCCTGCTAATAAAATACCGAACAAGAGCATGGTCCCAAGTTATGGCAGTGGATGAAAGTGGAACAAATAGGGAAGCATTCATGCATCAATGACTGCTTCAACAAATGTATGTGTAGCACAGCTCATCTCTGCTCTCCTGGAATGCAAATAAAATGCAAATCTATATTCCTATTCTGTACATCTTCACAAATATTTTAACATTATATCATGTTGTGCTTCACTTGGCAATGTTCTGTCTCACTCGAATGGAACACTGTCTACTGTTTTATAAATTCACACAATGGCTAAAAAAATAAACCCAAAAAACAAAACTGGTAGAGCACAATATAATGCCTAGACTTATATGTATTATCTGGAAAAATGTAAATTCTTTAAACCCAGGGATATAACTTTCCACCTATATGAGATGAATACAAAACTCTGAACAATGACTGATATAGATTTATTCAATTAATTATTTAATGATACTTTTTTACCAGAATTACACATTTTCTCTAAGTTGCTTGGGTTATGTGACTGCAAAAGTGCTTTAGGCTTTGGTAAGGGCTGTGTGGAGAGGACTTGACTTCAGTGCTCTATCCCCAGCACATAGAACATTGCCCTGCACCTTAATTGCTCAATAAATACTTGTTAAATTTATTCAGTGTGTCATAGATGTAAAGAAATTAGAGAAGCCCAAATGTTTGTAATTTATAATTAGTGGTGAAATTGCAGAAAAATTATTGAGACAAGTGTGAAGCTATCACAGGCATGGACGGGTACTGCTGATTTCTGCAGAATTAATGCTGCATATGTATGCTCCAGAAAAGAAATAACATATAAATAACGATGATATTGCTAATGGTGAAGCTTATGGAAAACAGCACATTTCCCTTGTGCTCCCCTTTCTTCTGGAATTGGTTGATGTTCTGCGTTAGTTTTTCTGCCTGAAGTGTACCAGATGATATGGTGGTCTATGTTCTCTGAGCTTTCTTGGATTCTTTAGGCGGTCAAATTGACACTGCTTTCAGTTCTCTTAATGTTGTGGAAAAACGTTGGTGTCCATGCGTGGTTCATGAGTACAAACTGGATCATGTCATTCCTTCCCAAAATATAACTTGATTATAGAATGGCCCTTGGTCCTAACTCAAACTTAGGTCCTTTAAGAGCAACAGTCAGCAAATAGAAATAATTGAAATGATTGCCTAAAAGAGTGTTCCCTTGGGTATTTCCCATTGATCCCTCCAGATCCACTGTATCCTTTTCCAAGTTACTTTGTACTTAAGGAGGATGACTGATAATGGACAGCATCAGTAGATATCCAGTTGTTTTGGTCAACAGGGAATATCACCAAAAACTCAGAAAGAGGAGTGAAAGAGAAATCAGAGTGGTAATCTTCCTCTCTGCCTTGCTGAGGTTATCTTAAGATGATTGCTTCCCTCAACTAAAGATCACTTATCCCTCTCTTTGCCTCTTTAGTCTTTGAATATACTAAGTTGCCCTGCTGTTACTATAATCCCCAGAGAATTAAACTATTCATTGTAGTTTTCCTAAACAACAGCCTGCACTTTTATAAATAGTGCCTTTATTAAATCCTCCTCAATTTACCCAATTTGAGTGTATGCCATCTGTATTTTGCCTGGACCCTGACTGATACAGTCTCCAAGTGATAACCAAAACATTTTAAAGGACTTAAAGTTTTAAATGGCATTCATTTGTTACTTTAAATTTCTTAAGTGATAGAAGATTGGAAGAAAGTGTGTAAGAAATTCCTCTTTACCTGCTTTTTTTTTTTCTCTTCAGTAGAGACGCTCCCATTTACTTGCAACTATTTTAGAGTTAAGTAACTACTTAGAATTGAGGAGAAAATAATAAAGCTGTTCTTTTGAGAAATGGAAGCTGTCAAGGCTTTATTACCAAGAGGAAGCACCAAAAGTAATCAAGGCTCTTTTTGCAAAATGTGATGTGTACCTTCCTGTCAAACTCCATTAACTTAGAGGTTTGAATTATAGTTCTATTTCACAAAATAGTATGATGGAATCAGACATAATATTAGAAGCTGAGAGTTCTGTTTAAAATTGCCTTTTCTTTGTTCTAGAGAGAAATAGAACATTCTGAAATGGATCCTCCTAATCAACTGTTAATAGCTAATTCAATAGCCACCTGCATCAAATTCTGCTGTTCTCAGAATAGAACACCTTGATATTCCAGAGGGAAAGTGTTTACTCTCCTATTTGTGTGTAACTAAGCTGCAAGGTGAATTCCAAATGAACCAATGGGGAAATTGATATCTTTATGTGTCCCATAAATTGGGCATTTGGGGCCTCTATTGGCTACATATCAGAATCTGAGTTCCTCCCACAGATATTCAATTGTGTGCCACAGAAGTAGGAGCATATAAAAAAAGCTGAAAGATGTAATGTAAAAATTGTGTATTATTATGGGCATATTTTCGTTAGGCCTTTTTTCAAAAGACAGAAATGACATTCAGATCAGTTTCGTTGGAAATTTATTGGGTCAGGTAACTCATTTTTGCAAAAATTGAAAAGAATTTTTATTAAAATCTTTATTTGGAAATACTGCTTATATAGTTATATGGTCACTCTTAGTTTTAACAGCTTTGGTAAAAGCCTGGACAACTAGTATATTTAGGCTTTTGTTGTTGCTGTTTTTTAAAGTCCTTTTTCCTTAGCCACTAGTAAAATGAAGATGAACCTAGTATTCTTTTTCTTTTTAAAGATTTTATTTATTTATTTGACAGACAGAGATCACAAGTAGGCAGAGAAGGAGGCAGAGAGAGAGGGGGAAACAGGCTCCTTGCTGAGCAGAGAGCCCGATGCGGGACTCGATCTCAGAACCCTGAGATCATGACCTGAGCCGAAAGCAGAGGCTTAACCCACTGAGCCACCCAGGTGCCCCTGAACCTAGTGTTCTTGTCAGAGGGCCCAGTGCCTGGCATAAGACATTTAGCTGTTGTTATTTTGTATCCTGGTGTTCAATAAAAGTGGTGCTTCTTTTTCTTCAAGTAGGAGTAGATTTTTGTAAGAAAGAATAAGGCTAAGATGGAGGTGGGGAAAGAATAATATGAGGACGTTGGAGGTGAGGAAGTTCAAGTGCACAAGTAGAGCAGGCTAGCGGCACCTCCTAGATCAAGATACATTTGCACTCCTGTTCCTAAGAAGTGAGGAAGGAAACTTCTAGACCTGCACTACGTGCCTATGTTGGTCACAGTCCATCCATGTGGCCGCTGTTTAGCTCAGATTCCATGTCGTTTACTATCTAGCTTCTTCCCATATAACAGTTTTAATACTGAAAAGAGAAGCTGAACTCTCACGAGCTCTCCCCAGGCTCAGATATTCCCTCCCAACTCTTTGCCCCTTCATGCCTGGCGTATTACACCATCTCTGGGAGCTTGAGAGTTCTCTGCCCAGAGTGTCCCCTTTATTAAATTGTAAGTATCCTCATTTGAAGATGCCATCTGTTTCCTGACTGCTCGTTGATTGACAGAGGAAGCATTACATGCCGGGAATGGGCGCACCGGCATGTGGCCAAGCCAGGTCTGCAACTACTAACCTTCTAGCCATGCATGGGCTTGGCGTCCAGTTTGTGCTCTTTAACTCTTTACTGGACCACTCCTCTTGAGTTCTAGGGCTGGATCTTGAAGCAGGGACGTGAAAACAGAGGCAGAGAGGCTAGTGGCTCAACCCCAAATATTCTTGGAACCCAGTTCAGATCCAGAGAGAGGTACGCAGTTTTCCACTGTTAGAGAGTTTAACATCATCTGCAACCTACTAAGGCATGGAAGCTACCCCAAAGGCTCACCAGGGGCAGTTTTCACTAGTTAAATCATTGTTTTGCATTATTATTTAGTAACTGTCCTCACTTACTATTATCTGAATAATTTAATGACTTATAATTTGTCTATTTTTAATTTTAATTAATACCTATGTCTGCTTTTTTTGGTGTTTGCCATTTTATGTCACATTAGTCTGATTTGAAGATTTCCATCTTTAATTAATGTTTTAATTATCATCAGCGCTTCTCAAATTTGAATATGCAAAATCAAAAAGGCAGTGAATTCCTTCATGATGTACTCTGGACTCCAAAATACATATAGGCATTCTCTTGTGTCAAATTTCTAAACACCTTTACTTCCTGCCTGAGTAGTAAATCACCATTTGGCTTTATCTTGATTGGGCATTCACTCTCTGTTTTATCTTGGAAGATACACTTGATCTCTCTGGGTCTTTTTTCTCAGTTAGAAAAGGGGACTCTTTACATCCCCATAGGATGTTGTAAGAATAGAGCATAATGATATGTAAAGCACCTCTATCCATGGCTGTACCTGCTATGCATATCATTATTGTTAGTCAACCTTGTTAAACATCAATATTAATTTGTTCAGATTCACATCCTTGGAGCAACATAATCCCAACATCTATGAAAGAAAAGACTGTCCATTATTTTCTTTCCTGAGAGCTTAGTTTAAATACAAATTCTGAATATGACGACTAAAGCCATTAATATGCAAGATAACTTGTCCTAATAATTCCCTTAATAATTATCTTTAGCTCACAAACTACCAGATGCAGAGTTTGAGCAAAAAATAAACAGTAAGTTAAACAAGGTTTTAAGCAGTTTATTTTATGTAAGGAATCTTACAGTTATGTTAAGAGGACAGGTGGCTAATATAAAGTCATTGCAGAAAATATTTTACCTTCTAGTAAGTATATTATTACTATAATATATAATGAAATTACATATAATGTGTTTAGGATTTTAAATACTGTTCTGCAAGTTTAGTTTTATTATTTAACACTATTTATTTACAAATTCTTAGCAGTTTAAACTTATCTTAAAAAAAAATATGTGTTCATGGCTTGACCTAGATGACCCTGGAAACACAAGTAGGGACATATAACTCACGAATTTATAGCAATTTTAGTATTTTTCTGGTGTTTATCATTGTTTAATTTGATATATTAAGCCCCTAATTAAAAAATAACAAAGAAGGTTTCAATTAATTCATTTTTAAAAGAATTTGTCATTTTTTTAGTATTATCACTTTTTTATTCAGACAGCCACCAAATATTTTTGGAAAATCGTGTGTGTGACAAATGGGTGAGATACTGGAAACACGAGAATGGATTAGATGCAGAGCCTGCCTTCAAGGACCTTGTGTCTAATATGGTTAGGCAACACACCGGGCATTAAGAGTGGATTTACACTATCACAGAAGTGTCGGTAGAGACAGTGTGGATCACTCAGGAGGAAGGAATGAGGTCTCTCTTATTTTAGCATGTTGGATTTTTTAAAAACGATGATGCTGGAGTCAGATTTTGAAAGTGAATAATGGTCTTACGAGGTCAGGATTAGAGTAAAATTCCTTGAAGAATTCACTACTTTTGATAGAAATGATTTATTATTTGCCTTGTGTTGGCCTTAGAATTAATCATCATGTATTAGAAATAAATTCAGTAAAGAATTTTTCCAAATAACTATTCTGCCTCAGGAACTTTTCCTTTTAGACATCTTAAAAATACTCAGCTAACAATGTCAAGGGTCCCTTAGGTACTTAGGAAAGCATAATTTTCCCATTTCTTTTTTTTTTTAATGCATACTTTGCTGTAAAATATGGATTTTGTTCATTATTAATACTCTTAGGAAAAATTGTGAAATACTTGAAAATGGGCAAAGAAAAATAATACATTACTGAATGTCTGTTTCTCTTTCCAGATTATCCTCAACTTTCATTGTCCTTGAACCACTTCAGCTCTCTGCTGTTAGATAACAATGCAATGATCTTGTCCTTAGACATGGACAATGTATGTCCCCTCAGATTGAAAAAAGTAAATTTTCTAACTATTTGTAGATTCATTTTCTCCTCTGAAAGACCTAAATATATATGGTACTTTGAATTCTCCTGTGAGGCAGTGGTAACCTCTTAGTGATTCTTTCAATAATTAAAGAGTTAAGTAAAATCTTTGACATGTGTTCATTTATATTTGTATAAGAGTTTTAATTTTAATTGTTCTTAGAAATATCCTTTATCACTACTCTTATTTGTAGTGAGATTTTCTCTAGCCCTAATACAGGCAACTGACACATAATTGGTACAAATATCAAACATTCTGTATATGGTTGAGAATAGTTGAAGAGGAAAATTGGAAAGAGGAAAAAAATTACTATTTTTATTTTTATATATGTATGCATATATAGTGTGTGTTGTATATGAATATTATATATGTAAAGTTTATAAATATATTGGTATATAGAAAATATTAAGATTTTCCGGGGAAGGTGAATCAGGAAGGGCAACAACACCTTAGGCATAGGACTTTATTCTTGTACAAAGATGTGATAAATACAGAAGTGTGAAAAGGCATGGCATGCCTGTGGAATTAGTTTACAGTAGTTGCCAATTAAAGTACATAAAGACATGAGGAAGAAAAGTGATTAGTAATGAGCCTGGGGAAAGTAGCCTAATGAAAGATTACAAAGATCTTAATTATTGGATAATTCAGAATTTATTCTCTATGCAGTGCAGAACCACTCAAGAGGTGATATGATCAAATTTGATTTTTTTATTAATCAAATGACCAATGAATTAAATGATGCAATATTGTAGTCAGAAAGAGGCAGTATGGGCTAGAATTTAGTTGTTCAAGTTGGTGGGACACTGTTTGGCCTAGATCAGTAGTACTGAGATAGAGCAGTGAGGAATAGCATGAACCATTAGAATGAAAAACATGGATATTTGTGTACTACAGAAATGAAAAATAAGGAACTTTATCTTCTACTCTGTGTAAATTTTGAATATGATAATTACCCCCAAATCAAACAGTAAAATTGGGTTCCTTCATATTCTTATCAGCCAACAAAACAATAGTGGATGACTTTTGAAAGCCAGTTTGAAAACCTCAAAATAAAGCACTTTTTAAAAACCTACTGTATTTGTTCCCTAAATAAATTTCAAAATATTTTAAAAATCACAGGTTTGGGGAATCTTGTACTTTATCATTTTCTTTTTTTTTTTTTTAGATTATTTATTTATTTATTTGACAGCCAGAGATCACAAGTAGGCAGAGAGGCAGAGAGAGAGAGGAGGAAGCAGGCTGTCCACAGAGCAGAGAGCCCGATATGGGGCTCGATCCCACAACCCTGGGATCATGACCCGAGCCGAAGGCAGCAGCTTTAACCCACTGAGCCACCCAGGCACCCCACTTTATCATTTTCTAAGTGAGTTGCACTACAGTACTTATGACGAAATGCTCAAAAAATCAATGGATTTTCTAGTTATCTGAAAAATAATATTGTACAAACAGTATTTTAAAATTATTGAGCCACAGTTGATACCATTTTTGTCTACTAGGCACAAATTATTTTCAAAAAGTTTGAAGGCATATTAGCTTTAAAAAACTTAAAATAGGTTACATTGTGCTCTGATTAGTAAGGGTAAGAAAATTAGAGACTGAAATCAATACCAAATTTATTTTCAACCTGATTAGGAGCTTCCTTTTGTGTGCTATATTTAAACATAGTTAATAAATATAAATACTGTTTTGACTGAAAATTCCTACCTACACTCTAATATCTACTTTTTTCATTTCAAGAAAGAAGGACAAATTGAAAAATTTGGTGTATTTTCACTAGACAGTATGGTTAATATCGTCATCACGTGTTTATAAAGTCCCTAATTATGTGTATTGTGCAAAGAACCACCTAAACCTATTCTTTCCCCTGCAGGATTCAGGAGTCTTATTTATGGACATTCAGGTTCAGCCCTAGATGAATTATCACAGTTGTTGATGATGAGTATCTGTGTATGATATAAAGTTATATTGATACCTTCCTTTGAAACTTCAAAATAAATTTTCTGTTCAACACTCTGAATTAGTCTTCTCAGCACTTGCTGATAAGAAAATTAACTCAGGGAGGTTAAAGCATTTTACTCAACTTCATGTAGTAAGTGGAAAAGAAGAAAATTCATTTACGTCTCCTGAAATCAACCTGAGTGCCTCTACTAATTCTCTATTCAAAGTTACTTGCTTCTTAGTTCCATACATACTCTTGCTAAACGCCAGCACTCATCAGGGACGACAGCAGTTTTTGCCTTTCTCTAAGATGCCTCATGAGCCATAATTACCTCCGCAACTTCTCCCCCTTCTATAAATATTGCCATTCCTTTGGCAAGAGTGACTTGAGTCTACAATCTGCTGACTTAGATTCCACTCCTAATTAAATGTATAGGGTGAATAACTAACAGTCTTTGTTCTTTTTTTTTTTTTAAGATTTTATTTATTTATATGTCAGATAGAGAGCATAGGAGCAAGCACAGGCAGGCAGAATGGCAGGCAGAGGCAGAGGGAGAAGCAGGCTCACTGCTGAGCAAGGAGCCCGATGTGGGACTCGATCCCAGGACGCTGGGATCATGACCTGAGCCGAAGGCAGCTGCTTAACCAACTGAGCCACCCAGGCGTCCCAGTCTTTGTTCTTCTTAGGGGGTGTCTGATTTAAATAAAAATGTCTTGTTCAGCTAACATAAGCATGGGATTTTAAATAGAATTTTAGATAATAGATGATGGTATTTTATGACAAAATACCTTTTAGGGATGTGACCTATTGTTTTAGGATCAAATATTTAACTTTTACCGATGATATATAGGAAAAAGAGATGCCAAAGTGAAAAATTATTTTGCAAACAAATGGTTAGGAAAAAAATGTATGTTTTAAAAATCCCTTGAAGCAATGCTCTTCAGTGTTGTAGGAAAAATAATAATTAGGGAGAATAATTAAGTGCTTATCTACAGAAGGTGTATGTCCAAATTAATATACCATAGAGACTTTGGGTATTTTAAAAATGCATTTCCTGAAGTGTGTAAATTTATTGTATACTCTTTCATTCCATAATTTAAAATTTAGATCTTTCAGTAGTGTATAAAAGATTAGTTAGCAGTTTATGTGAATTCAAGATTATTCTTACCTTTTATTTGATATACTGTAGGCGTATCAGGGTGGGTGGAAAGTAACTGCATCCAGGATTTTGTCTGGTTGATAAATGGTAATGAATTGCTTTAAATATTTACTTTTAATGTAAAATAAGTGAAGTGACTACAACTAAGTCAGTTAATAAGAAATTTCATACCTGATGGATTTATGATTAATTTTAAAGTAGGTTTCTAGAAAGGAAAACATGCATTTCACGTTCTTCGAATTACCTAGAATATCTATGATGAGTATGTTTAACAAAATAATAATAATTTTTGAATTTATTTCTGTTCCTTTTATAAGTTAACCAGCTAAGCTCTCTAACAGTATGCAAAATATGAGTTATACAAGATTTTTAAATTCTTTTATTCAACTACAGTCAATTGGGTATAATTTTGTGTTCAGCATTTTACTAGTTAATGAAGTCACAAAAATAAATAGGGCATGGTCCTTAAACATTTTGTAGTCTCATGGAGAAGACAGATGAATGAATAGATAGATGCAAATATAACTGAGTAGAGCTTGTTATGATATTGGAATTTCTATTTTGTTTATAAACAGTAGGGCAGTAACAAAAAAATGTAATAGGGCATTATTATAGGCTAAAATAAGAATCTGAAAATATAATTAAAAATACATGTTTAGGGGCACCTGGGTGGCTCAGTGGGTTAAAGCTTCTGCCTTCAGCTCAGGTCATGATCCCAGGGTCCTGGGATCGAGCCCCACATCGTGCTCTCTGCTCAGCGGGGAGCCTGCTTCCTCCTCTCTCTCTCTGCCTGCCTCTCTGCCTACTTGTGATCTTTGTCTGCCAATAAATAAATAAATAAATAAATAAAAATCTTTAAAAAAAAATACATGTTTAAACTTAAGTTCTAGTTTATAAGAAACAACTAAAGCTTCAATTTTCTTAGCAATTAGATCGCTTGGTTTTTATCTTGGAATACTTAAATTTTCTTCTAAACACTAGAAAAGAGTAGGCAGAGCTGGGAAGATGGCATGTAAGAAAACCCTAGGCTCATCTCTTCCCTTGGATACAACTAAGTAACACCCACTTCAGTAGATGTAAACTAAGTGCGGTCATTTATTAGAAGACAAGATCAAGACTAACCCTGGGTAAACTCTAATTTTACTAGTTTAGTTACTCTGAACTTAACTCTGATTCATCAACATCAGGTTTCCCATCCATCCAGTGCTTTGCTTTTGTTTCTCTGCAGTCTTCTCCATTAGGCTAAAATATCCCTGTGTTCTTTGAAGTCACCCCCTTGAGTTTCACATGTCAGGCACCTTGGCACTCATTTTTTACCCCTTTTCCCCCTGTCAGGTGACTATCTTGGGCTTGCTCACATCACGGTGTTCCTAAGAGTCAAACTTTTTAAGCAGTATTTAGCTTCCAAGAGAGAGCTTCGTGATGATCTCTTCAGACCCATCTTTCAAGTTAAACAGTGTCTCTTCCACTATGTTTCTAGAGGTCGAAACAAATCACAAGGTGGACGCAGATTCACTCCTTGATAGAATTTGCATCCTTCTGTAATCTACCATAAAGGAGAAGGTGGGTTAGGATTTCAGTAGATAAAGAATAGAAAGTTTTCTTAGGGAGAGATTTTGGGTTGGCCATAATATCCTAAAGCAAACAAAACCCAGGAAATTCAACAGGGCTTAGCAGTAAAGCTATCTAGTTTCAGAGAAATAATTGGAATAAGACAGAAGAAAATTAGGAATAGGAAAAGAAAGGAAAAGCAAATTTTTAGAAGAAATGATCTAATGTAATCTTAAACTAGGTTTTTAATGAAGTAGGATTAAGATAGTTAGAAACACAAGGGTATGGAAAGATTCTTAAAGGATGAAACTATTTTACAAATACTATACTAGACTATGCCTTTAGTGCTTATTTCTGAACCTTATATCATTAAAAAAAAACTGAGAATGAAGCAGTAGAAAACATTAGAGAAGATAATTTTCAAAAAGATACTGTAATCTACATTGTAAGGAAATCACAATATTGATTCACCTTCATACACTTTTAAAAAAAGTGCTAAGATAGTTTCTTAATTTATGAAACAGTATTTTGCTTATATTTTGCCTCTATCACAGTATTGAGCAAAAATGTAGAAAAACAGTGCACATAAAAGTAGAAAAACAGTCTTAGGGATGTAATGTCAAAAAATATTTACTCTTTAAGTTTTGATGTTGAAGGCTAAGTTCTTGTTAGGCATATTTAATTACGTTATTAGTTTGACCATGTGCTGAGGATATATTAAGTCAGAGAATACAAAAAACGAAGACTACCAGTATTGGCCCCTTCATAAGGTGGATTTACGCCACCTAATTTGTAGCTCTTTTATGACTAAATTCTGTCCATCCTCAAATCCTGAAGCTTCCCAAACTAACACATTCCTCTTCTCATTCCCTAGGCTCAGCTACTTGTGGTTCCTCATTCCAATTATACTCTTCAGTTACCAGTACAATTATTTCAATCATCCTGGCATTTTTATTGATTTGCTTTATAATTTAGGCTGGTAATTAATGCAGTCTTATTTTCCCTTTCCCTGACCAGGACTGTCAAAATACTAACTTCTGACAATCTTTTTTTAGGGTCAATAATACAGTTAATCCTAAAAAGATTAAAAGATTTGATAAACTTCAGACTCCAGTCTAGTTTGTAAATTTTTTTCACTTTCATCTAGCAGAAAGCAACCTGACTTCTTAATATAACAATTTATAAAACTATGATAACTAGTAAATGTAAATTATTTCTTCAAGTCATTTTAATTTAAGTTGTTAATGAGAAATTAATAGGGTATCATTCATTCAGCAAATACTCATTAAAGGTCTCTAATACAAATAGTGGGGGATGTGCATTCTACAAAGACAAGAAAGGGCCAAATTCAGGTCAGATTTTTCAGTGGCCTCTCAAAATCTGAGTATATTTTAAAGCGAAACTACGGGCACCTGGGTCGCTCAGTTTATTAAGCATCTGCCTTCAGTTCAGGTCATGATCCCAGTCATGATCCCAGGGTCATGGGGTAGAGCCTCCAGTGGAGCTCCCTGTCTGGTGGGGAGCCTTCTTCTCCCTCTGCTTGTGCTCTCTCTGTCTCTCTTTCTCTCTCATGAATAAATAAAATCTCTTTTAAAAATAAGGCAAAAGAAGTAGACTTTTTAATGTAAATTCAACTAACCAAGGTATAAAACATCACTGGTTTTTGATATGATGTTCAGTGAATAATTCATTATTTGAGTATATCACCCAATGCTCATCATATCAGGCGTCCTCTTTAATGCCCACCACCCAGTTACACCATCCCCCCCTCCTACTTCCTTTTCCAGAACCCTCAGTTTCTTTCCCAGAGTCAAGAGTCTCCCTCTGATTTCTTCCCATTCAGTCCCCCCATTGTCTTCTGCTCTATTCCTTATGTTCCACATATGAGTGTAACCATATGATGATTGTATTTCTCTGATTGACTTACTTCACTTAGCATAATACCCTCCAGTTCCATCCATGTCAATGTAAATAAGAAGTAGATTTTACACCAAGGTCAATATCTTATGATATAGCCCGTTGCCAAAAAATATTATTTTCTATACCTTCTTTCTAAGGTATGACTTTACTAACACATTGAATTAAATATTTTCTCTCTTGGTCATTTAACAAAAGAAGAAGTAAAATCTTTATTCGTTTATAGCAGTTTTAGGTTCACAGCAAAATTGAGAGTAAGACACAGAGATTTCCCATATATCTTTTGCCTCCACATATGCATTTTCTCCCCCATTACCAATGTCCTCCAACAAAGCAGAACATTTGTTGCAGTTGGTGAACCTACATTGCCACATTGTTATCAACCAAAGTCCATGGTTTGCTTGAGGGTTTACCCTTGGTATTCAATATCTCAAGGACTTGGAAAAGGTATACACACATGTAGCTGTCATTTTGGTATCAAACAGAGTATTGTCCAGAGACTCCTCTGTGCCCTGCCTGTTCATCACCCCCACTTTCCTGGCTCCTTGAAATTTCTTAAATCCCAAACAGAATTTAAACGTATTGTTTGAAATAGTATCTCAGAATATCATTTTTTCCCCCGTACTTGTAATTTCAAATAGCTAATACTACGTATCTGCAAGATATATATACTCTCAGATTTCTTTGCCCAATTTCAAAATGCTATGATTATGGCAAATATGGATCAGGTACAAATCAGACATTTCTTCTAACCTTGAAAATGTGTTTAAAATTGTCTAAATGTAGAGGTAAAGTACATTTGTCCAAAATAACAGTTTGAATTATTATTCAAACTAACAGTTTGAATGTAAACTCCTAAAATAAATAGCTCATCCTGAATATGAAAGCTCTTAAAGCAAATTCAGAACTCGAGATTCCTTTAAAAGAAATTAGTATAAGAAATTCAATCAAAACAACCAAAATAAATTTTCTACCTGTAAAATGAGTCTGAAAATCTGATTAGTATTGGATGGGGACAAATAAGTATCATTAATATTAAGGATATACTTGGAATAATTTAGGGATGATGGAGATTTTTTACATGTATACATTAATTTTGAATAAATAATGAAATTTAAACACTCATAATTTTTCTGGGTCCTGAGAGATGTGTTTGTGTGTATATGTGTGACCTTGCTGTCTTGAGGGTGGTGGTGAAGAGATGGAGGATATTGTAGTTAGAATTGCCGTGTATTTCTAAACATCTTTTACTTATCCAAAAATTGAATAAAAAGAACTATGTGTTCTCTTTGGTTTCTTACAGTTGTAATAAGTCTATGCAAAGTTTGAACCCATTTAAAAAAAAAACAACTGCTATGTATCTCCTATTCTCTCAGATCAGTTTATTATCTGAATCCTAACTCAGCCTAAACAAAGTATTTATTTCCCTTTAGTGATCTCTAATAAAAGACTAGCTCCCATTCAGCTGTCTTCATGTGTCTCCTTTGCGTTTTACTTATTTTTATTCAGTCATTTTCTTCTCTCTGGAGGTGAACAAACCACTTGCCCTAGGCCTTGATAACTTTTAAAAGCAACCTGAGTTTAAAAATCAATTTAATGACATGTTCCTATAGCATTAAGCTCCATTGCTTGCCTACATTTGGCCAAGTTAAATGAGAAGGTGATCTGTTATAACACCTATAAAAATAAATCTACTGGCAGCAGTGAAAGCCCAGTGAAAATCCAGAAGACACTGCTATCCATTTCAGGGCTAAACATTTGTGCATTACCTGACTCCACCATCCCTGAGAGATGAAGGAGGCCTGGGAGTCAGTGTTCACCAGCATTGCTGTTCTCTTCTACATTCAGTGTGCAGTAAAGTAGTTCACTACTTCATTAGGATGTATGTGGAATGGTTTAGGGGCTTGATTTCACACCATATGATCATCCTTTCCTCTTTCTGGAAGTTATATTTGGTGAAGGCAAAGGAAATCTGAGACTTAGGGTGGAGAGGGGATTCTGAGCTATTGAAACTGCCAGCACATCATGGATTTGTCTGTCCTGGGCTCCATTCGTCTTGCTCTTTTGCCATTAATGCGGAGAGCACTGAATAGAAGAGCTCGTAACAGGATAACTGAATGACTCTTTCTTCAACATTATGACCCATGTGTCACTAGTCCTTCACGGACTGTTTTTCTAAGAAGATAGCCATGTTTGTCTCTTTTAAAAGCAGTGTGTAATTTTGACTCTGCTTTTACATTCCTTGCACCTGTAAGAAATCTCACCATAGTAAATAGAATACTCTATTTTTTAAGGACAGTGTTTTTTCTTATGTAAGGGTCAGAATCAACCTTATTATTTTTTATTTTGTTTTTAATAATATCTATGGTGTTTTGATTTTGAAAACTGTATTTTTTTCTTGCATAATGGTGGGAATAAACTTATTCTTCTCAAGGAAAGCACACATCTAGTCCAAAGATGAAAGGCATCTCTCCTACTTTGCTGCCTAATGTGGGATATTCATACCAGCAGAATCAGCTCTATTTTAGAACCTGTAATATTTTAGGATCTCAGGCCCCACCCCCAGACCTTCACTTTAACACATCCCCAGGTGATTCTTCTGCACATGAATATTTGAGAAGCATTGCTTTGACAATTCTTTTGAATACACACATAATAACTTTTTTGATGCTGAGCTTTTATTTTTCTCTCCAAACCCTGGCCTAGGTGATTTTTAGATTTTGTTTAAAGATATGGCCTATTCTTTTGATAATATGCTAACTATATTCTATACACAAAAAATAAGGGATTTTTTGTTGTTGTTTCTAAAGAATACTTTGTATGTCTTTAAGGTATTAATTAGAAATCCTGCATAATGTCAAGACCGTGTATATAGCAATTTTGCCATGGTTAAAAGGACCTGTGGTTGAGCTCAAATTCTCAAGTGTATCTGAATTTGAAAGAAAAAAAAAGTGTGGATATGGAGAATATGTGAAATATGGGGGCGAATTTTGTGAACAGCTGGGTTAGTCTACCAAAGTTCTCTATAATATTTCCTGAAGATCGAATTTATTACAAATGCAGAAGCACATATACAGCAGCAATTGTTTAAGGGTTATGACACCAAGAACGGTTCTATAAATAGACAACCCAGAGATCGTGCTAGGTCCTCCACCAGGGTCAGGCTCAAGCTTGAAGCACTTCTCCTCATAGATTATTAAAGCTGAGGCACTTTCATCTTAGTTTTACTAAAAGAGGTTTATAATAATTTTTAAATGGATATTATAGACATTTTTCTGGGAAGTAAATCCATATTATTTGAAGGAAAGTATAAACTAAATATATTTAATGTTGAGTTCCTATAAAAGGAATGATTTCATATTCATGAAAGATTGAATGTTTATTTTTTTAAAGGTTTTCTATTTATGTATTTAAGAGAAAGAGAATGAAAGAGAGAGCACATGAGAGGGGAGAGGTCAGAGGGAGAAACAGACTCCCTTCAGAGAAGGGATGGGGACTCCAGGATCATGAACTGATCCAAAGGCAGTTGCTTAACCAACTGAGCCACCCAGGTGCTCTGAATGTTTTTTCTTAAATCCTTACATTACAGTAGCAAACCAGAATTTTACTTGTCCCTTTTCTTGCAGTATTTAAAGTAAGTTATATTCATGTCTTAGAAAATCTAAAGACTCCAGTCTAAACCAGTTTATAAACTTCAATGAAACTTTAATGAAAACTTCCAGATTTTAATTGTGAATTACATAACTCAAATGAATATCAAATTCACTTTGGGAAATTGAGAAATATCTAGCTATTTTTAAACATTTTAAATGAAATCTATTTTTTCTTCAAACTCAAATTACTGAGTCATTTAGTTGGCTTTGTATCAGTAAATATCATCATCTCGAAAGTAGAACAAATGATGACAAAGAACATTTTACCTTATTTTGTATATGATATAAATATCATATGTTAATTTTCTTCAATTTATTCAGTTATTCTTAATATGAGTCAAATGGAAGGATAACATAAATGTTTCTATGTGCATAGTATAAAATTAAAAATTTAAATAAAGTTATTCAGAGGAATTGTGTAGGCTAAAATGAAATAGAGATACAAATGTATCTGTTTTAAAACCATTCACTTTCTATACATTCACATCAGGATTAGCAGTTACTCTTTGGATCCCAGTTTTCACATTATGAAAGAATTAGGAGGTTTTTTAATATATGTTTCTGGAAGGCACGTTTATAAAGTTATACTTACGGAGAAGTAACGACTAGAAACATCTACCAAAGGTATTTCTATGGTAACTTTAAGTTACCTAAAGTAATGTGACTGACTCTCTGAAAGGAAGAGGAGCTATCCCAGCAGCACCGGTGCCTCTTTGTGCTGAGATATAAATAACCTACAGCTGTGCCAGCATCTCAGTGGGCTCCGGCCTGAAGTAACCTCATAGCTAGATGGCAGGTGGGCAAGGAGACTCTGGGAGATGCTGCCCAACAGTGGCCACACCTTTCTCTAACAGACCTAAAGAGCAGAGAGGGACATTTTCAGGGTTCACTTAACCCTGACTCCTCACTCTTCCCCCAGTAGCAAATACAAATGACACCCTTCTTCCTGATGGGAGTCCAATGCATCCCATCCACTAACCCATAGTATCGAAGGCTCTCTCTTCCTATAAATATGCATTGTCTTATATTTTTCATTCTGAAAATGCCTTTTCTTAACGCAGCACCTCCTTCCAAACTTACTATGATGATCTACTAAAGACAAAGACCATGAATGGTCAATTAATTATCAGATTGATTGTTTCAGTCTTTTCTCCCCAGTGTTCCCTATTTTTCTTCATAAGCATTAGGCAGTATCATTTTCTCCCCACTCAGGATGCTTTAGGTCTCCGTCTCAATTCTCCTCCTCAGTATTCCTCTGTCTGCCTATGAATGTTCTTTCCTTGGACCTCTTCCTTTCTCTTCTCATTTTAAAACTTTCCTTTGTGATCTTACCCTTGACAGTGTTTTTAACTACCATATTTAACTACCTACTGCCCTCAGAAAGAATTAACACCTATGACATCCTGATTTTAGACTTCTAGCTTCTAGATCGGTGAGGCAATAAATTTCAGTTGTATGAAGCCACTCATTTGGTTGTATTTTGTTATGACAGCCTTAAAACACCAATACACACCCATCCCCCTCTATTGAGAATTTGGGGAACTAAATGCAGCATAAGCTTCCCAGCATGATACATAAAGGCCATTTGTAACCATTTCTTGCTCTAGTCTTCACTTTCATTGATTCCCACTTCCACTTCATTTTTCCTACTTAATGTACCACAAACACAGTCTGTGAATCTTTCCCTTAGCACCACCTGCTTTCTCACCTTTCCACAGCTTGGCATATACCCTTCACTTTGTCCGTAATACCCACTACTTCTTGCTGGAGAGGTAAACAACTTTTTGTTCTACAAAAGCCAGTTCTGATTTCATTTCTTCTTGGATGACTTCCTTGACCCCTCTTCTGCAATTGCCCATCCATCTGTAGTTTTATTTACTGTCTTCTGTCTGTGCCTGTTATGAGACTGGGGTTTGGGAAGGTGTCTATTAATCTCTGCATCCATCACCTCTAACACAGGGGCTGGCCTAGAGCTGTTAGTGACTTTATCATTCAATTTAATTCAACAAACATTTGTGTACTTACATGTTCGAGTAATCTGATTTCAGGTCTAAGAAACAAGAATGAGGCGATCTTCTCTATAACAGTTTGGAGTTTAATAATAGGTTAAGGCCTATTATAAAGTATAAACGAGTATGTAATATAGTGTGTGGTACTCAAGCAGTGACAAGTAGAAGAACAGATTAATTCTAAATCAAAGCCAGTGTCATTTACGAACAATACTAAAATTTATTGACCCAGTAAAAGTACTTGGCAATTTTAATTTGTTGTTAGCTATTTTCTATGCAGGATGTTTTTTTAAATAATTGTGAGTCTTCATTAATAAAATAAACATATAGATTTAAGTGCTAACTTGTCCAATATAGACTGCTAACATCATAAATATTTTATCCCAAATCGATCCTGGTGGTGCCAAGTATCAGCCAGGCAGTTTGTGGTCTGAGTAATCAGCTGTTAGGTACAGAGTGCTCAGCATACAATACAAGGAAAAGAAGAGCTTTTTACTTATTTATTTTTCTTTTTTTGTGAGAAGAGCTTTTTAAAGTTTTTAATTTTTTTTAGATTTTTTTAAAAGTAGCAACAATTCTCAAGAATTTCATGCATAGTTATTAGACATTTTTAAGGCATCCACAGTATACGTGGCTCATAAAGACTAGTAGACTTGTAATAAGAGGATAAGAAGACCACAATTAAGGATATTTTGGGTGCATCTTAGCCAATTGTTCCAGATTCCAGAAATATAATTTCCTAGAGGCATCCTCAGTGTAGATCAACTCACTTGGCACTCTCTGCCACTGCTGCTTCAACGGTAGCAATATATTTAGACCTGCAGCTATTCATATGAATAAGTTATTGTGTTTGAAATTTTCATCCTGGAAAAGAAAATGTATTTATATGTCATTATTTGAATGAGAGCAACTTTGATGAAGAGTTGCAGGCAGTACTTCGATTACAAATATAAACAGTGGGCCTTCACACATCAGAAACAATCATTGTATCTGAATTGTTTCTTGTTCAAAGGTCACGCACAGATCACTTAAACAGTGATTCCATTTTAATTGTGGCTGCTGTTAACATATCAGTGCTGCTTAATCCTTCTTACATATTTCATGATCATAGATTTCTACCGGGCTTTTCCAGTACTGCCTGTCGATCCTACGACTTTTCTCTTGTGGGTTCTCTTTTTCCATTCTTTTACAACCATTTCAAACCTTTCATGTCCTACCACCGCCCCCCACCCCTTAGTATATAGGCCAACATTTTATTTCATAGAGCAAGATTGCACTATGCTCAGCTACTTTCTACAAAATTGACTAATCTACTTGTTTCTCTATGAATTTGTCCTCTTCAGTCTTTCTAAAAGAACTGTCTACCTTTCCAAGCCTTGAAAATCTTGTGTCATTACTAGTCTCTCTCCAGTGTATTAAGCCTTACACTTTCTGTTAGACTTTTCCTTCCTTCCTTCCATCCTCCCATTCATTAAAAATTCACTTGTGAGTATTGTTCTAATTGTTGATACAGCCTAGTAGATGAGGATCCCTGCCCTCAGGTAGCTGGCCACTCAGTGGGATCTGTGTACTTTAGCCTCTCTTATTTAAAAATAAACAAACACACACCAGTTCTACATTTTACTCTAGTTACGTCTTACTTCTTTTCTCTAATTCAAAAGTAAACTTTTATTAAGTTGTTAAGTTCATGAGCTTCCTTTTTTCATTCCTCCACTCTGATGTTTAATTTTAAGTGTCAACTAGGCTAAGGGACATCCAGACAGTTGGTAAAAACAGTGTTTCTGGGTGTGTCTGTGAGGGTGTTTCCAGAAAAAAAATAACATCTGTAGACTGATTAAAGAAAATTGTCCTCACCAATGTGGTGGGCATCATCCAAGCCATTGAAGGCTTGAATAAAATACAAAAGTGGAGGAAGGGCACATTTTTCTACTTTAGCTGGGACATTAATTTTTTCTTGCCCTTCTACTTTGGTGCTCCTGGTTCTTGGGCCTTCAGATTCTGACCAGATCTTAGACAATTGGTTTTCCTGGGTTTTAGGCCTTTAGGTTTGGACTGGAAATAGGTACCAGCTTTCCTGGATCTCCAACTACAGAGAGCAGGCTGTGGGACTTCTCAGTGTCTCTAATTACATAAGCCAATCCCTCATAATAAATTTCTTTCCATATATTTCTCTACATTTCCTATTGATTCTGTTTCTCTGGAGAGTTCCAACATACCCACTTAACCTTCAGTTCATTTCAACCTGATTTTTATCTTCAGGATGTTAACAAAAGTACTTTAGCTAGAAACAAACAGTCCCTACTTTGCAAACATAAATAAATAAACAAATAAACAAAAATACCTATCTATGTTTCTAGCAATGTTATATCAACTCTTTAATGCCTGTCTCTTCTTACCAATTATTTTGTATTCCTAATTTCTTTCAAGGCCTCTTAATTTACATTCTCTCTGTTTGTATTCCTACACCAATGACCTTTCTTAATACCCTGAACCACTATACCTTGACCACCTTCAACCAGCTTCTTCTCTCATAGCCAATCTTATAGGTCAAATTAAGTACCCAGTACTTATATTTGGATGTCACACAGGCACTTCAAACTTATTCAATGTTTTGTGCATGATTTTCCCTATCAGCCTTGGGTATTTCAAGGGTCTCCAATTTAACTGTAAACATGACCTCAATCCATCCTTTTCCTAAATCCAGAAATCTAAGAGTGACTTCTAAAATATTCCTGATGTTCACTTTCTGTATTGAATCAAGGATATTTAATCATTTTCTTATCTTCATTTTTTTGTGTTACACCAGTTGAGCAAACCACTGTTGTAATGTCAAGGGATTACGATACATTTAATCTTCCCTCATTAAATGTGTTTGACTTTCTTCACTTTGTTCTCCACAAGGAATATACCAGCCTGATAAGTCAGGTGAAAATATGTGATCATGTTAGTGTCATGCTAAATACTCTTTGGAAGTTTCTCATTGCTTCCAAGTTTCTGCATTGTCTTAATTCTTTTATTTGCCAAGCTTCATGTTCCATCATTCCTCTGTCTCCTTCATTATACACCAATTATGTTGGCCTTCCCATCCATAACTTTTCTGTCTACTGAGGACTTTCTTCTCCATTCTACCACTATTTATCTATATACCATACTCATTTTTAGTTCTCAGCTTTAGTCTTTAATTTATACAGCATTAATGCTGTGTGCAGGCATTTGTCTATCTTAACCCTCTAAACTAAGATGAGCTCTCCTACATGTTCCAAAGCCATGCATCTTCGTAGCACAGATTACATTTGTAATTAACTAACAATATAAATTGTGTCATTTATCTTCTAGAGTATACATTCTCTAAGAGTAGGCATCCTTGTCCATTTTCTTATGAGCATATTTTTTTATCAGAGCAACATGTGAAATGCTTGGATACATCAGAAGTGTTTAAAATAAATGTATAATGACTGAGCAGAAAATAAAATAATGTCATTAGAGAAAATGTAGTAAAAACTTTATAAAGAGATCCAAGGTGTTTTTAATGCTAGAGGAAAATACATTTACTTAAAATTTCTCACTGCATTGTGCAGTGTTTATTTTTTAATATAAAAGTACCTAGGAGTGCCTGGATGGCTCAGACAGGTAAGTGTCTGACTTTTTGATCTCAGCTCAGGTCTTGATCTCAGGTCATGCATGGCCTTGAGTGTGAAGCCCACTTAAAAAAAAAAAAAAAAGGAACTAAAACATTCTACAGATAGTTTTCCATTCCCCAGCATCCGATTTATTGGCTCAATTATTTATTGCCAGAATAATTAAGGTCAATTAATGAAACCACCTAGATATAAAAATATCCTAGCAAGGTTTTATATTATCTCACCGAATTACTTTTCATTTCATAAACAATAGCAGGCAGCAGCTTTTCAGGTATTACTCATAGAGTCTACATTATTTAGGTTTTTTAATTTCCTACATGAAGAAGTCGGTATATTAGAAAATTTTGACATTCAATAGCAGTGACCCAAATTGAACTCAACTGCTATTACAGCTTTTCTATTTTTAGTCATATTAAAAATATTTATGTCAGTCTAATAATTAAAAGTGTGTCTGGAGATGTACTGCAGGAAATTCAGTGTACATTTCCAGGAGCTGTTCAGCAGCTCCTTAATGTCAGGGCCCTGGGTCTCTTGTCTCAGGTGCCACATTTCATAAAACTCCATCCAAGGCAGGAAGAAGAGAAAGTCAGCACAAAAGCTCCTACGTTTTCTGTCCTCTCTCTTTTTATCAGGAAGACAGTATTTCTCAGAAGTGCTTATTGTATTTTCCCTTATCTCTCATTGAGATAACTTGTTCATACTGACAAAGTCTAGCTGCTAGAGGCTGGACAAGTGGAACTGAATTTAAGACTTTTATAACCTTTATAGCAGGAGACAGGTAAATGGTCTAGCCAAGGCTATTAAGGGGACATCCACAATGATCTTTCTCCGTGTAAAACACATTTCAATATTTACAGATTTCAAAATATAAAAATCTGAATACAGAAACTTTAAATTACCTGTACTCTTGTGACCCAGGGATAAACATGATAAATTAATACATATGTGCTTTGATTTCTGTTTCATCTTGTCTAAATTTATTTTCTCATGTTGTTCATTGATATTTATTGTAAAGGCTATACTTCCATTTTATATATATACAATTCAATTAATTAACTTATAAAATTTATTATATTTATTTTATTGTTGGTTATTCAATTTTGTATTTTATTTACTAGTCTTACTAGGGATATATAAATAACAAGAGATATTGGTTTAAAAGGATACATACTATTGAATCTTAATAGTCCATAATGCTACATATGAATATGTATATACTTTAATATAATGTACAATCTTTTTAAGTCTGAAATGACTTTGTTTAAAGGAATATTTGGGCACCTGGGTGGCTCAGTCGTTAGGTGTCTGCCTTCAGCATGGGTCGTGGTCCCGGGGTCCTGGGATTGAGCCCCGCATCAGGTTCCCTGGTCAGCAGGAAGCCTGCTGCTCCCTCTCCCACTCACTCTGCTGTGTTCCCTCTCTCACTGTGTCTCTCTCTGTCAAATAAATAAAACCTTTTAAAAAATAATAAAAAATAAAGAAATATTCAAGTTAAGTGCTTTTTTTGTTAATATTCTATCACCATGGGCCTAGAGAGTAGGGCTATCACTATAGAGGGCTGAAAAGTGGGATCATTGAGCCAGAGATGACTATTCTCAGGCCAGAAACCTAATGGGATTTGCTGTGCTGAGTTTTGAACTTACTCAGGATAAGTGACTCCTTTTTTCCTTCAATTATTTTTTCGTGGAATGGTAGTGTCTATCCATGCCTAGTCTACTATTATATTTCGGAAGCAGACAACTTGCTTCCAATTTCACAGGTCTACAGATGGAGAGGAATTTTTCCCCAGGTTAGATTATACTCAGGAGTCTCACCATATCTGATTTAGATGGTTTAGAAGATGAAATTTGGGACTTAGAGTTGATACTGAAATGAGTTAAGATTTTGGGGGATATCACGAAAGCATTTTGCATTGGGAAAGGCATTAATTTGGAGGCAGAGGGGTAGGTGGGTTAAATTGTATTCCCAAAACCTGTGTTCAAATTCTAACTCCCCATACCTGTAAACGTAACTTTAAATGAGGTCCTTGTAGATGTAATCAAATTAATGTGAGATCATACAGAATTAATTAGCATGGGCTCTAATCCAATGACTTGTGTCTTTATAAGAAAAAGGAGAGGGAGATTTGAATATAGAGATACACAGACCCGCAGGGAAGGCAGCCATGTGGCAGTGGAGGCCAAGATTAGAACAATACAAACCAAGAGATGTCCAAGATTGCCAATGACCAGGATAAACCAGAAAAAGCAAGGAAGCCTTCTACCCTAGAGGTTTCAGAGGGAGCGTGGCCCTGCCGACACTTTTATTTCAGACTTCTAGCCTCCAGAACTGTGAAAGAATCAACTTCTGCTGTCTAAGTCACCCAGGTTGCGGTAGTTTGCCACACAGCCCTAAGAAAGCAATACGATTGGGTCGTTCATTCAAATTTAGTATTGAACAAACATACCATAAAAAAAAAAAGTCATCTTAAAAAGACATATAAAAATTTAAAGCAACCATCAGGATATTTTTCTAAATTTGTTATCTTTCTAAATTTACTTGAACTTGTAACTTTTTATGTGTTTATAACTTGTCACATTTGTTTAAAGAGAAAATTCAGAAAATTAACAGTGTCTTAACATCAAATCATGTATGAGCTCTTTGATAGAATTCATTGGTATGGTTTTCAGTGTTTGTATTTTTAGGACTATTAATTACATTGCAGGTGTTAAATAGAGTGGCATCCTCGAGAGTTGAAACAGTTAGGAGGGACAAGATTGCTATAACTGAATAGCCAGGGAGGATTTTTTATAGTCTTGAGATGGAGATTTTAAAAAGTGGAAGAAGAGAGGGGAGAATAAAGACAGCAAGGAAGATATTATGTTTTACTTATAAGAAACTGTATGGACAAAGATGAATGGATTAGACATTTTATCTTATGTCAGTGGACATTAAAGAAATCAACCCAGTATAGTTAATTTTCTGTACTATTCAATTTAATGTTAATTACCAATTCGGATGATTCAGGTTCTCAATTATGTTTTTTGTTCTACTTAATTGGAATTCACTATTCATTATAAAGGGGACTAGAGAAATTACTTAATTTTAGTTCTTTGCCTATATTTAATTATTTTTCCAGGTACATATTTATTTATACTTAATATGGATAAAATGCTTCAAAATGTAAAAACAAAAACAAAAACAAATGAATGCATGCATTGTAATAATTAATCCTCTCTACTATATTTAGAAATTTCTGCTTTATATATATATATATATATATATATATATATATATATATAATTATGTCAAATTTTGACTCCACATTGAATTTTCTTACATAATCTCACCTTTTTCTATAAAAAATGTATATCCAAAGTACAGAGTGAAATAAATTTAACAGGTCTATTCCCACATACTGTTAGGTATAAAAATCATATTTTAGAAAGGTAGATGATATCCTCAAAGAGCAAAATCTCAAAGTTTCTTGCAAAAGTAACTGAGGACATTTGAATGGTGGTTAAGTACCTTTCAACTTTCCTAGTGTGAGCAGTTGACAGTGATTCTTCTTTCATAATAACCTTGAAAAACCTGGCAAAGGACAACACTATAGGGTTGTATGGACTTTATATTTGTGAATATTGAAGTAGAAAGATGGAATCATGTATTTTCTTCTCCAAATTGTTCAAAATGAAAGGTTATTTGAGGGAGAAGAATACATGATTAAAAGTATTGATTGGGGCGCCTGCGTGGCTCAGTGGGTTAAGCCTCTGCCTTCAGCTCAGGTCATGATCTCAGGGTCCTGGGATCGAGCCTCACATCGGGAATCTCTGCTCAGCAGGGAGCCTGGTCTTCCTCTCTTTTTCTGTCTCTCTGCCTGCTTGTGATCTGTGTCTGTCAAATAAATAAATAAAATATTTAAATAAATAAATAAATAAAAGTTTTCTGATTTACACATGGTATGAACCATTTGAATAGATAATTAGTACAAAATAGCAAATGACTAGATAATGTATGGTTTGATAGAGAAAATACACCCACAGTGTACATAATGTATTTTTCCTCTATATACATTTTATGAAAAATTATTGAAGTTTAATATCTTGATTGTCACATATATTTGTTAGTAGAATAGCACTTCAGTAATTTGAAATTGAACATACTATTGTTCTTTTAAAGTTTGTATAATTAATAATTAGAAAGCAGTAACATTTACAGCATTTTAAAACTTTAACTGGATGAATGATAGTAAAATTTAATTAATCTCTTTAATTACAGGAGCCATTAGTTGTGCCTCTTTAAAGCAAATGAATTAAACCTCCCACACATAAACAATATAAAACTAAAATATCCAGAAACTTTGGTTTTAAAATATCTTTCATACTAAAATTATGAAAGGATTTGATTACTATAATCTATCAAAAGCCAAGCTATAATTGGTTTTACTTTTTCTTTACATGCTTTATCTATACATCACATTTTAAATCATTCCATAGAAATTGAATTTCTACAGAATGAATTCCAGACAAGCTATATCTTAGCATCCTTCCCTTTGAAGATTCATTGTATTGTTAATTTTTAAAAACTTTATATTTTCCTCATGCCTCAACACCCCCACAAATAGACTGTGAGTAGTTTGCTTAAGTGACTAGGTGTGCCAATGTGATAAGGTTGGTTCCTGCCACCAGTTCCCTTTCTTACTGTCTCCAGTTTGTGACCTAGTGACATTCAAATATACTAGTAAAGTCTGTCATTGCCTTTTGCTTATGTCCTCTGCCCTGATCTTCCACAAAGATACATGCCCCCTGGCCTTCACCCCCATGGGCTCAACCCTCCACCTGCTTGGTTGAGCCCAGTCCTTGGGTGCTTCTCCCACATGGTTCCTTGCATGGTGTGCCAGCCCTGCTTCCCTGTTCTAGGACCTGTTGATGTAAAAAAATCTTTTGCACTGTGGTGTTATTCTGCATGGACACCAGATTGATCATCAAAACCTCCATTTTTTTTTAAACCTCCATTTTTAAGTAAAAAAAAATATTCCTTATAATGCAATACACCTAAATGATTTGATATGAATTTTGGGTGAATAAGACATTTGCCATGGCAAATAGGAAAAGAAACAGTATCTTTTATGCCTCTTTACCGTTACAATTACTCCCTTACCATTATGTTCTAGGAGTAACTTAAAGATGTATCTCAGGTGCCAATTAATAAATAAATAGCTGATAAATATTGGCCAGTTAATAAACGAATGAACAACCACTGAGCATTTTTTTCATGTTAATATGGTTCTGGACGGGTACAGTAATAAATGAAAGAGATAAGGCTACTGATGTATGACCAAGCTTGGTATCTCCCAGATACAGAAAGAGACAGAAATAGGAAGATAGGTAATGTGGCTGGAGGAATGAATGTGAAGAAAGGGGATGAGATAAGAGAGGTAAGTAGAGCTAAATTTAGGGGTTTCCAGTCTGGTGCTAGGGATGGTTTGTAGATGTTCTGAGTGATCCCTCCCCCAAACGTTGGGAATGAAATGAGATCAAAGGCACACCTAGTACCCATCCTTTCAGCCCTGTGTACCCTGTGGGGACTTGGGCCAGCTGGAGACTTGGAGTTTGGTTTCCTTTGATCTCAAGGAGCCCCATTTTACCCTAGGATGTCATATAAATACTACCGTTATCTAGGTGTACTGTGACAAAAAGATCTGAGAAGCATCAAATAGACTTTTTGACCAATTTAAGGAGTCTGGATATTGTTCTCACTGTAGTGTAAAGCCAAAGAAAGGTTGCAACTAATGCAATAAAATAATCTGACCAATGTTTTCAAAAGATCTCACTTTCTGCTTTTAGAGAAGAGTTTAAAAAAAAAAAAAAAGAAAAAGGAAGCAGTGAGACCAATTAGAAATCTTTTGAAGTAGTCTATTCCAGGGTTTCTCAAAATGTGGTCTGAGGTCCAGTAGCATCAGCATCATCTGAGAACTTTTAGAAATGAAAAATTTCAGCCCCGTCTCCTCCCCCAGACTTATATTAATCGATGGTTAACAAGACCTCCAGGTGATTCTGATGCTTACTAAATTTTAAAAACTGTTCTAATCTGGGAATGATGGCTTGGATGAAATGGTATCCATAGAGATGGAGAGAATTAAATAGATTCTGTGGATTTTTTTGAAGTGAGGTCAACAGTTAATAGTGCAATGTCAAAATATCAACTATCAACCATAACAATGTTCTGATTCCAATGGATACTATTAAAATGATTTTTAACAGGAAAAGAAAAAATCAAAATTTCCTGACATGACTTTACATAATATACATGTTTATATATGTATGTATAATGTGTTTTTGCACACATGTGTATAAAATATATATAATATGTATCTAATGTGTATCCATAGGTGTGTACACACACACAAATACACACTTTTTTTTAAAGAGAAGTAATCTTGATTAATCCATTTGGGTATAGACCCAAACCAAGCACTTATTCAACAGCAAGGATTCTAATATGTAGAGATGACAGATACTGAGGCCAACACAAAATTCTCTTGCATGGTCACATTACTGTGCTTGATAGTACATGGTTTGTGGTTTCATTTGAGTACTAATGGGAACTTGCTATTTCAAAGGAACTTCTTAGGAAGAGTCCTAATGGTATCTACCTGATCAAGATTACAGATTAAATTAAATTATTTCATTTTAATAACAAAGCTAGAACTTTGATGCTTTTCTATAGTACCTTATTTACAGTTATGTAAAGTTCAAGTCTATAGTGACCTGAGCCTCAAATTAGGGACTACCTGTCCTTTATGAAAAGTGGCATATGAATGGTCCAGATAGTCAATGCTGCAAATTTTTTTTAAAATTTTTAAAGATTTTTATTTATTTGACAGACGGAGATCACAAGTAGGCAGAGAGGCAGGCAGAGAGAGGAGGAAGCAGGCTCCTCGCTGAGAGAGCCTGATGCAGGGCTTGATCCCAGGATCCCGGGATCATGACCCAAGCCAAAGGCAGAGGCTTTAACCCACTGAGCCACCCAGGCGCCCCCAGTGCAGCAAATTCTTAAGAAAGTGAGGTAACAGTCTGGTTGCAGCTTGGCAGAGAAGGATTTGATTATGAGAGCTACAGACAGGGCTTTAAAGGAATTGGGAGTGAATAGGCTGACAGAAGACATGGCTCCTAAAATACAGCAGTTGAAAAGTGGGGAGTTGAGTATGTTCATAGTGTGATCCTTTAGAATACACAGACTGTTCTGGACTAAAGCACTATGTTTCTGTAGGGGGCTGATAGGGACAAGATTGGGCCGTTAGTCTGGAAATAAAATTTCAGAGTGTGCTAGGTTAAGGAGATACCCTGGGAAGCTTTTAAGATTGCTTCAGTGGGGATTTCCATGATAAAACTACTATATTGAGTAGATCATTTGACAATAATGTTCAGGATTGATTGAAATAAAGAAAAATGCTAGAAAGTGTTTTATAAAGGCACCCAGAATAACCCAGGTGTATTATCATTGTAGTGAAATGGAAAACAGAGGGTAGATGCAGGTTGGTTGCACGTTAGCAGAAAAAGCCTCACATTGGGAAACAGTAAACTCCTTGAGGGCAGGGGAGAGGTCTTGCCCTTTTTTTATATACTTTGTAGAAACTGGCTTTATTTACATACATGCAAAGTGTTAATAATTAATCAATATATGTAATTTTAGTTACGAAATTATCAAAAATTACTTGTATAATCATAAGCATTGGTATTTTTGGGTCACATCAATGAAGCCTACATAATTTTTACATGCCATGACTTAGATGACAAAGATATTTCCTCCTTATGAGATAAGAAAATATATTTATTTATTTATTTAAAGATTTATTTATTTATTTATTTATTTATTTGAGAGAGAGTACAAACAAGCATGAGAAGGGGGAGGAGCAGAGGAAGAGGGAGAAGCAGATTCCCGGCTGCGCTGGGAGCCCACTTCCCTTCATGGGCTCAAACTTTTGATTTGGAAAATTCTTTTGCTTTAAGTTCATGCCCAGTTGCATTACTAAGTGAACTGAATAGTCCATTTAACACCTTACCCTTCCAATCCCAGAAGAAGATGAAAAATGTGTTTCTGCACAAAACGTTCAAATGTGTTCCTGAAACAAATGGTGTGTGATAAAAAAGCTCATTTGCAGATTGTTGCTAATTGTGTCTCTTACATATACTTTTGCTTGGTTCAATGTGAATTACAGTGGTAAAAAAATGATTATATGTTTCAGAGAAGAAAAAATTTACTGCCTGCATGCTATAAAATTTAATGGCCTTTCCTTTTATAGTGTTTTTATCATTGGCTCCAATGGGTTAGGATAGCTTTCATGGTGGAATTGTGAATAATTAAATGTTCACCTGTGAAGCAAAGTGGGAAGATATTAGAATCCTATTTAGAGGGTACTACAATGGCCAGTTATTATAAAGTATGTTGAGTAGAGAGCCAAAAAAAATGCTGATTACCACCATGAAATATTATCATAGTAGTCACCGAAATTTTTTTCTTCCTTTCTAAATGTCTCTGAAAAGTTTGAGACATTACTTTTCTCCCTTTTTGGGTGGTTAGAAAATGGATCTTGGTTAACATAATTTCTTATTGCCAAAAATAGTGATTATTTTATGAGAGTGCTTTCTAAAATCATTCTTCGATAGCCATGTTTGAGCCAGTTGCATTATGAGTGTTAGGGCATGTTTATGTCCCCTCCAAAATTCTTGTGTTGAAACTCTACCCTCCAATACGATAGTATTAGGAGGCAGAACTTATGGGAAGCAATTAGGTCATGACGATGGAGCTCTCCAAAAACTTGCCAGTGCTGACACCTTGATCTCAGATTTCCTAGCCTTCAGAACTAAGAGATAAATTTCTTTTGTTACAGCAGCCTGAACGATGACAAGGGGTGGGTGTGTGGGCACACTGTTGAGGTGATCTGTGTTGTCTGCTAAAAACTCACAGCTTCCCCTTTCTTCAGATACTTGTCTTTGGCCAAATGAGAGCCCAGTAGTTGCCCTGGGAGGCTTGTAGCTCTCCCCTACCCCCTGAAGGGGAGCAATCTCAGCCATAAATTTCAAGTATAAGACGCAAAGGGCTGGTCTCGTTGCCTCAATGTGGGATGCATTTTGTGATACAGCTTGGGCACCAGAACGTCCTGGTGGCATCAGGCAGAAAGGTCTCCTGCTGAAGGCCTTAGTTTGTTTAGCTTCTATTCCTCTGCCCTATGTCTCGTGTGTCCTTCACACCCCTTCCCTTGAGAGTACTTCCCCCCAAACAAGAATTCCTATCTCAGGCTCTGCTCGCATGGAACCCAACCTAAGACATCGTATATTATACACGGAATTTAAGTTGGTGCTGAGAAGACTCTGCTGCTTATAGGCCTGTACTGTCTCTTTAAATCCGCAGACACAGCTGACCCCTAAAACACCTCACCAACAAAAGGCAATTCCTGAGGGTTTCTCATTCCTTTAATTTCCAATTTGTTCCCAAGTCACTTGCTCAACCTTTCTCACTTGCACCTCTGGTGCCAGCCAGACTGCAAAGTTGTCTTGCGTATGCTATCTGGCTCCTCTAGCCCATTACATTTTCCTTCTGGGTACAGTGAAGTCCTCTGCAGCTCTAGCTGCTTCAGCACTGCTAGGCCTTGTGTTTTCTTTAGCATTCTGCTGAGGAGGAAATTGCCCCTCAACCCTGCCTTCACTTCCTGGGGGAATGTAGGGTGGGGAAGGAGGGGAAGGAGGTCCGGTCTTGTTTCATTCTGTTTTGATAAAGTGTAAGGAAAAACAGTTAAGGGAATAGATCTTTCAGGATCATTTCCAGGATAGGTGACAAAATAATGTCAATGAGCCCAGGAGAAAATACAGTGGTACCCCAAGACAGAGAATTGGCAGGGATCTCTCTGAGAATTCACCACGGAAACCCCCACACATGGAACATTAAGCCAAGGATCAAGGCAGATAAAAACTGCAGGAGCTCAGGAAACAGTGAAAAAGCACAGTCATCAGCAGAAGGCTGCACTTCTAGGCAGGATGCTTTGTAGGTGAGAAGACTAGTGTTTACTATTCCCCCTGCTGTTTATCTCCCTATAGCCAAAGTATTAAGATTTTTCTTTATTATTTCTTGGGGAAATTTATTTAGAGAACAAAGATAGTAATATTATCTTTTCCAGTTAAATAGAAAAAAAGCTCATAGAAGTAGTGACTGAATAAAATGAAATCAGGACCAGCATTTTGTGTGTCTATCCATATCCATATCTGTCCATATCTTGTCTATTAACAAGCTAGACAACAAGGTAAGATTTTTTTCCTTGTTTTTTTTTTTTTTAAGATTTTATTTATTTATTTGACAGAGAGAGACCACAAGTAGGCAGAGAGGCAGGCAGAGAGAGAGGAGGAAGCAGGCTTCCCAGCGAGCAGAGAGCTCTATGCGGGGCTCGATCCCAGGACCCTGGGATCATGTCCTGAGCGGAAGGCAGAGGCTTTAACCCACTGAGCCACCCAGGCGCCCCTTTTCCTTGTTTTTTTTTTTTTTTAAATTTGGGAGGAAGGAAGCTTGGGTGAGGGGCTTGGGGACGTATCCAATTCTGTTATCAGGTTCTAATAATAACAGTAGATAGTAGATGATAATTATGATGTATATATTCTGCTAGACATTCTGCTAGCCATTTTGCATAGCGTATCTTATTGAATCCATATAACAAACTGATGAAATAAGTGTTATTACATTGTATATTTAGCAACAAGGCAATCGAAGCACAAAGAGAATAAGTTTATGCAGCTATTAAGAGGTAAAGCTAGGGGTGGAATTTGAGAGACCGATCAGAAGATGTAGCAAACACTAGCTAGCTATCCTGAGCATCACTTCTTTGTTTCTCTTGGTAAGATAAATTTTACTTAAGTATGTGTGGTCATGTTACTAGGACCTGGCCTATGGGAAGTGCTGTGTACAGCTTCCAAGTTGTGAGATGAAAGGGAAGGAACACACATTTTTTGTATTTTCAACCCACTTCCCATTGCCTGGAATCTGGATAGGATAATTTTGAGCTAAAATACTTGGTTCAGCAGAAACAGCCTATGAGGATGGCAGCGGAGTGAAATAAATGAAGCCCAGTTCTCTGCAAGTTGTGGAGCTACATTACCAGTCTTGGGCTCTCCAGACCCTTAGATGAAAGAAACACAAACTTTTATTTCACTTGAGTCATGTTCTTTTGGGATTCTTGTTTAAGCAGCCTAACTTATATAGTATTCATTGATTGAGAGAAGCAGCATGATATCGGAAGAAGCATTGGACAGGGCATCAGGAGACCAGAAAGCTGGGAAATTGTACTGAGGCAAAAATTATGATTGTAGACAAATTATGGTGTTATGGGTAAAATGAGGGAGTTAGAATACACATAACCTCAGACCCCTTCTCATTGCATTTTAAAATGCTGTAAAAACAATTTAAAGAGATGAATAAAAATATACAATATCACTAATCAGTTTGGGAGATGTTAATGAATTACTTGACTTTTATATCTAGGTAAGCATGAGACTCACATCTTTAAAAAATTGCTTATACAAAATTGATTCTGTTTCTACAAATTTGATTTATGAGTAGGTTCACATTTCTCTACATAACCACCAATGAATTAAACATACTATATAAATATTACCACTCACATGATAAAACATCTTCTTGAAAAGCTCTTAATTTTAAATTTGCCTTTGTAAAAAATGGAAAAGCAATCTGTTACTGGAATATTTTTAATATGTATCTGTCACATCTATTGCTTATATTCTAAGCATTACATAATATTTTTTCTGTTGAAAAATATCAGCATCGACATAAACATATTCAAATATGTTGACAGAGTTGGAAAGCTCAATAGAGGGTAAACCCCATAAAGGCAGGGCCCAACACCTGTTTCCATCACTGCTTCCTTCTCTGGGTGCAGCCATAAGCATGACATGTTGTAGAAATGCCATAGGTATTTTTTGAATGAATGGGTGAACAAATGTAAGTACTGCACTGTGATAGGTGATTAACATCAACTGTGGATGAAATCTACCCACAGTGAAAGCTTTGGGGAAGATGATCCTAAACCATAATACAGCAGTCCCCAACTTGCACTGATTCTACTTATGATTTTTTTACTTTACGATGGTCGGAAAGAGACGTCCATTCAGTAGAAACTGTGCTTGCAAGTTGAATTTTGCTCTTTTCCCAGGCTAGCAATAGGCGGTACAATCATCTCTTGGGATGTGGGGCAGTGACAGTGAGCCATAGCTCCCATGCAGCCATATGATCACAAGATAAAGAACTGAACCTGCATAACCATTCTGTTTTTCACTTTCGGCACAATATTCAATAAATTACATGAGATGTTCAACTCCTTATTATAAAATGGGCTTTGTGTTAGATGATTTTGCCTAACTACTGGCTAATGTAAGTGTTCTGAACACGTTTTAAGGTAGTCTAGGCTAAATTATGATGTTCTGTAGCTTAGGTATATTAAATGCATTTCGATTTAAAACATTTCCAACTTACAATGGGTTTATTGTGCCATAACCCCATCACAAATCAAGGATGATCTTACTTATCTCATTAAAAAAGAGTCATACAAAACTTAATTCATTAAAAATATTTTATTTTGGCTTATTTTTTCTTCAGTGTTGGTTTTTATTTCCTATAATAACTGTTAATCTTAGTATTCAATTCTCATCTTCTTACATTATCTCAGACTTAAAATGTTTATTCTTAGAAAGTTCAGGAATTCATGCTAAGCCCCACATCTTACTGTCTAGTTTATCAAATTCGTAAATTACTCTCTTCAGGGGAGTCTGGGTGGCTCAGTTGGTTAACCATCTTCCTTCAGTTCTGGTCTTGATTCTGGGGTCCAAGGATCAAGCCCTGCATCAGGCTCCCTGCTTAGCAGGGAGCCTGCTTCTCCTTCGCCCCACACCCCACTGGTATTCTCTCTCACAGTCTCTCTCTCTCTCTCAAAAAAATAAAAATCTATAAATAAATAAATAAATAAATAACTCTCTTCAACCATCCCTCAGAATGAGAAGTTCAAGTATTTTCTTTGTTCTTCTGACAAATGCTTCTCTCTAGGACTCATAGTTAAGATACGCTTCAAGAGTCTGCTACTACTGTTGGCCCATTTCCATCTGATCAGCTGTGCTAAATTGTTAAATTCTGGAGAGCTTTTAATATGCATACTAAGTAAAGGGAAGGACTTAATTTTTTGAAAGGTACCTGTAAATTTTTTTTATCTCCCATGTGTGTTGTGTATAACATAACTACATGTCAGCAAACATGAAAGACTGATTGAAAAAACAAAAAAAAAATTCTAATATGTGGTATGTGTGTTATGTTAGTGGAGGAGTTTTTTCCAAACCAGAAAAATAAAAAAAGTTATTAAGTGTTCAGGGAATGGTCAGGTTGACTTCTATTTCCTGCATATCAGCTCACAAGAAAAACTCTTTCAACAGCTGTGAAGTGGTAAATGAAATATTGACTGAGTTACTTGTCATTTGATTTGTAATGATTTCAGTACTTTTTTAGTATTAGGCAAGGCACAGGGTATAATTAAATTGTATCCTTTCTTGTAATTTGAAGATGCAACACAACAAGTCACAAGTTAACTGGACCACAGGAAGGTTAATGCAAGTTATGAAAACTAATTAGTAAATAAATATCATGGTATGGCCCATTAGTTATTCAGCATTTTCCTGTTTACCTTTTTTCTCCTACATTTTAGTAAAATTCAGTATTAAATATTTCACAAGTTTTTATTCCATTTTGGTATATGGTTTTTGCAAGGACACTTTGTAATCATTACTGAAATTGTGCCCTTTCCACTAAAGAATCATGTTTAGGGAGTGATCTGTCTCCGAATTATTCCCTGGAAGCTTTGGCAAATTCTAATTTTATTCTCTGCTGTGTGCATTATTTTCCCACTTAATTAAGAAAGGTTCATTTTGAGAAAAAAAATTTGGGAATGATAGACTCTAGACTAAAGCATTCATTTCTTTAACCAGTCTTAATTAACAGTTACATAAAGTTTTAATGGCCCCTATATTAACTTTATTTCTTTTTATTAAAACTGAACTATGTATGTAACTAACTTATTAGTGTTGAACTGACTTCTCAGCCAAATCCTTACTTTCATTTTATTTCAATTCAACCTTTTTGTATTAGGAAGACAGGATGAGATTAGTGGCCCTGGAAATTCTTACTATTCCATTTTAGATATAAATCACCAGGCCGGCAACATGACTTTGATGTTCAAGGGTTGCCTAGAGAATAAGTGAAAGGAAATGATTTTACATCATCAGAGAGAGAAGATCAGATATACCAAATTCCAGTTTCTGGTGGGCTATCATGTCAGTTTGATTTTGATTTGATTTATATTGATTGATAGATATTACATATATTTCTATATATTTCTGTGTATCCATTCTCTCAGTTACTCAAGACAACCAAGAATCATTCTTTTCCCTTCTTTCTTCTGGATGTTCATGTCCCCTCTATTGGGGGGACCAACATCCTGTTGATTTTAACAATAAAAAATGAAATAAAATAAAATCTATTGGGAGTGAGTGCTTTCCATTTTACTCAATCTTCATGGCCATTGCTGTAATCAAAGCCACCATGATATCTTCCAGAACAATTCCAGTAGCCTTGTAGTTGATCTCCTCACATACTTTCTTCACTTTCTGAAATTCATGCTCCACCCAGTAACTAGACTTTCCTTTTGAAAACATAAATCCAGGTCATGTTAACCCATTAAATATCACTGAAGTTTTACCATCATGTATTGAATCCAAATTTCTTACTATTTCAATCTGTCTCCCACAGTTGTGTGACTGTCCTATGTTCAATGCCTAGATGTACCTTGGCCTTCTTTTGTTTCCTTAAATACAGCAGAGGCATTTTTTATTGTTGTTGTTTGTTTTTAAATCTCAGAACCGCAACTCATGCTACTTCGTATACTGTAGTGTAATTTCTTCTAGGCTTGATATGACTCTTAATTATTCTTCAAATCTTATCTTCAATTTTATTTCCTTAGAGAATTCTTCCCAAATTCCCACAATCTAACAGGATCTCTCAATCATTCTTTTTACTATTTTTTTTTTCTTGATTGGGTGATACATTTGTGTCATCATGGGTGTATTTGTTTCCCTTCAGAAAGCGTATCTTTCAACCAACTTCTAAGATCCATTGAAGGCATGGACCATGTGTATGTAGCTCACTCAGGGACGAGCACAAATCTGTGTTCAATTTTCTAAATGTCAATTTCAAATATGATGGCTTTTCTAAACCATAAATATATATTTTTTGAGATGAAAATAATTTGAAATGGGTGTAAAAATGGGAAATTCTTTGAAATAATTGGTGACTTATATATCCACCACTTTTATCATCTTCTTTGTTTATAAATAATTAATAATCATACTTAATTATTATACTTAATGTTATACTTATTATATTATATTAGTATATTGATAATATACTTCGTATTATAATAATTATACTTAATAAATAATAATTATACTTAAGCTCTGTTGAACTTGACAAAATATTACCGGATGCCTTTTTAATAAAACAAAGCTAAATATATTAGAACTTATGGAAGTTATAAAGAACACCATCATGATTGAGCAGTGCCTTTAGAAGTGGGGAGTCAAAATTGATATTTACACAGTTTGGGTGTCTGGATTTTGCGGTTTAAGGTGAATTTTTGAAGGCAGGCAACTAATTGGGAATAGAAAATTCACTATAGAATAGTGTAGTATTGGTGGGCAAAGAAAAGCAGACATTTTAAAGAGAGAATTTTAATAATTAAGTTGGTTTGTGATAACTGAATTGTTTACCCAGGTGAGCAAAATCTATCTGTGATAAATCTCAGGAACTGCCTAAAGCAAAGAGTAAAGTTATTTTACAGTCTTTACCTTGCACAGGCAAAACTTTCCTGATGCACATTACAAAGTCATGTTGACACAGGTGGTTGTAATTCTGAGTGCTGTAAGGTAGGTCATGTTTGATGAAGGTGGTCACAGGTCTTCTTCAGAATAATGCTACTACACCTACAGAAAAATTATTTTACTATATCTTCTGTAAGAGAGACAAAAAAGAAACAACTTTTCCAGAATTTATTTAACTAACAGAAAAGTAGAATGAGAGAGGATAGCTGATAAAATTGGATCTCCAATCTAGGCCACTGCTTCTCAAAGGATGGTTTGAAGAATATTGCTTCTAAAGGAAGTTTCCAGATAGTATGCTAAAGTCTGTCTTCAAATACGTTGGAAGACAATGAGTTAAATGATACTTGACAGGTATAGCCCTCACTATCAAGGCATTTCAAAGCCCTTAATAGGTCAAAGTACATTGTAAGTTTCTAAAAGTGGGAAGAAATAAAGAACATTTGCCATATTTATTTGATCAAGATACTAGTATATTATATATAGTAAATAGCGTGTAAATGTTTTATATTTATATAAAAAATATATATGGACGAAGGAATAAGGGAGCTCACCATACGAAATGCTATTATAAGTTAATAGAATTCTGTAACATTAAGAAATTATATAATTACATTTGTTTTTCCCTTCAAAAACATGTATGAATAAAAACACAAAAACAGGAATATTTGAAATTGCATATCAGGACATAAATAATATTTTATAAATATTACTTGATGATCTTTCTGGGAACAAATAGAATTTTCCACCTCATTTTGAATAGTTTTCCCATTTTTTACCTTTATTGTACTCTGAAATAAGATTCATATATACTTGATTCTTTTTCATTATGAAATAAAAATCATATGACTGTGAAATTTTCAAATGCATCATATTTTCAGGGAAATTTCCAGTGCATAAGAAGTTTAATAAGTAGTTTTATACATAAAAGCAGTTGAGTTTATATTTCTTCATGACATTCACCATAGAAACAGTCTGACATATTACTACTGATTTTTCTTTTTTTTTTTAAAGCCTTTATTTTTTTTTTTAAGATTTTATTTATTTATTTGTTAGAGAGAGAGAGAGCGAGCACAGGCAGACAGAGTGGCAGGCAGAGGCAGAGGGAGAAGCAGGCTCCTTGCCAAGCAAGGAGCCAGATGTAGGACTCGATCCCAGGACGCTGGGATCGTGACCTGAGCCGAAGGCAGCTGCTTAACCAACTGAGCCACCCAGGCGTCCCACTACTGATTTTTCTAAGGAGAAAGAATGATGTAGGTATGCTCTGAGAATAAAATAAGGTAACAAATCTGGCAGGGTGCTTGAAACAATGCTTCATAAGTTGCCAGCACTAACTAAATGCTAATTGATATTACTGAAAACATAGATAGGTTCTAAAAGTTTACTTTTTACCGTCTTCCCATTTTCTGCAGTGAATTTTGATATTCGTTATTCAGAAATATTCCATGAGTCAAAGTCTATAATATCTCAAAATGTCATATTGTATGTTATTTTGAAAATTTGACTGTAGGGGTAGAAAAGAGACAAACTTTTATTCTTGTAATTCACCTGGATTATCAGAGCTATATAAATCTGAGAAACTATAAAGGTAGTGAGGATGCTTCTGCTTCTATTCAACTGCTGCTTTAGCCTTCAGAACATATTCTTCTCAGACTGATTGTCTCTGAGCACAATATGATGGCTGAAGAACCGAGTTCTTACCAGTGGCACCTGTACTACTCCCACTGCCTTTTGATTAAATTCCTGAGGTATAAACACCATCAATAATTGTACTTTTGTAACTGAAGATAGATGACCAAATTTGTCATCAGGCTGAGTTTTTAACTGGTGTTGTGTTTATAAATTCCAATATGTCACTAAAAAAAAAAAAATTAAAACAAAACAAACACAAAAAAAACTACCTCCAGATAGTTGAGGGAGGGTATGAAGGAGACAGGAAATGGAAGAGGCAGGTGCCAAGCCAAGCAAGAGATAAGGTGGTTTCCTCTGCCAGTGAACAGCTGTAGATCTAGGCAAGAAGGGGGGATGGGGGGAGGCACATTTATGCCCTGGATGAAATTAATATAAATCTACAGTTATCCCCAGATGGTGTGATTTCACAACTTTCATTTTATAACACTTGGTTTGGTGGTAAAATGGTCAATTTTTGTACGGGATCATACTTGTAAATTCTCTAGCAAAGTGTCATATTTTCATGTAAATACTTCCAAAGCAAAACTTATTTTTAGCATCAACTATAAGAAAGAAGTCATGAGCATCCTCTTTTGGAGTTGCTTATGTAACTGTTTTCTATAAGAACTGCAAAAGAAAAAGAAATGAAACAAATATATAGATAAGGAACATTCACTTAGGATGATTAAATTAGTTTGAAGCTAGAATAAAATTTCCAAAGGGTGCTTTAAAAATTTGACTTGATGTTATGTCATGCCTTAAAGATGTTGCTAGTTGCAATTCTTTCATTCATCAAAAGCAAATCTTTACTAGGTATCATCTGTATGGCAAAAACCATTATAGACCCTGGTGAAATGGCCATGAACATGAAGATTATGTTTTATGTGGAAGACAGACAGAAAAATAACAAAAGAGTGCTATGGTGTTGCTAGTGACAAGCTGATTATGGAGACTGAGAGAGCCAGAAGACTGGTGCTTGCAGTGCATTTATGTGAGGTAGTGAAATGTCATCTACCAGGTGACATTTGAGCAGGCTTGAAGCAAGTAAATGAGTAAATTGTAAGATATTGGTTGTATTTTAATGTGGAACTGAATCACTGAAAAATAGACATGTTAAAGTGAGCTAACTTGTGTCAACATCATTCATATACTGAATATAGTGATTATGAATGGTGATTATACAGGTTGGTTTGGACTAATCTAGGCCTAACTGTGAAACCAAGTGTAGGTTCATCTCCAACTGATAAACTAAACTGTTGGATGTGACTTGATGAAGGAAGGATGAATGGATCAAGGGAGACAATCATCTCTGTCCATTAAAACTATTAGGGTGGTTTTGATAGACAGTGGATATGAATATTTCATTGATCAATACAATTTCTACCATGAATCAGTGTGATTTATATTAGTCAGGGTTCTCTAGAGAAATAAAAACCAATAGGAAATTATCAACATATCTGTATCTTTATCTTTCTAGCCATTCATAATGTAAGAGAAGAGCTTTACTTTAAGGAATTGATTCACAGGATCTTGGGGGCTGGCAAGCCTAAAATTTGTAGGGCAGGCCTAAAGGCTAGAAACTCAAGGAAGAATTAATGTTGTATTCTTATTTATTTATTTATTTATCTGTTTGTTTATGTTAAAGATTTTATTTATTTATGCAAGAGAGAGAGAGAGAGACCATGAGAGGGAAGAAGATTAGAGGGAGAAGTAGACTCCCTGCTGAGCAGGGAGCACCATGTGGGACACCTTCCTGGAACCCCACGATCATGACCTGAGCTAAAGGCAGTCGCTTAACCAACTGAGCCACCCAGGTGCCCCAATGTTTTACTCTTGAGGTAGAATTCCTTCTTCTGTAGGAAATCTGTTTTGTTCTTGAGGCATCAGTTGATTGACTGAGACTCACTACACTATCAAGGGTAATCTGCTTTACTTAAAGTCAACTGATTACAAGTATTGACTACATCTACAAAATACGTGCACAGCAACACTTAGATCAGTATTTAAGGCCTTACTTAAGTCTTATAGCCTAGCAGATGCTTTAATGATAAATTTGTAAGAATTTTAAAGGCAGGTATGTTCCTGTATATAATATGGCAAAATATAATATAATGAATAATATCTACAATAAAAACTAACTGCCATTCTTTATAACCACTGAGTCATGCTATAAGAATGTGAGAGGAGAAAAAAAAGATTCTGACAAGTTTTTGTTGCCTTTCTTACAGAACTAGGTAAGTACAAGCACACATGAATATCAGCATTATATAATATCTATTTTAATTACATATAAAGAAAGTGGAAAAGCTCATCCATTCTATAATTTAGTAATGTCTCTCAGTGCAAAATGCTACAAAATTCTCTTTGGGTAGGAAGTAGCTGGATACATTTCTGGTAAGTTACATTCTTAACTCTCGGGAGAACACTTATCTTGAGAGAAGAAAAATGGAGAAGAGTCAACAAATTTCTAGAAACCATAAGACAAATTATTTATAGTAAAGCAGCATACTCTCAAAAGTAATATGATATGTTATGGTAGTCAATATATAAATCATTAATAGCAGACTATAGCTGTCTGTAAAATAAATTGGTAATTTTAATAGTAGTTTCAAGAAACTCATCTTTAGTACCAGTAATTTTACTTTTGGAAATCTACCTCTGGCTTTTTTCCTTAGTTGCTATGCTATGACTAGAATGATATGAATCTGTAAAAGCAAGAGCTTATAGGCCATTTGGATTAATATTTCTAAATATAAAAACAAAGTTGGAATATAGTTACTATCAATTTCTTATAAAATTTTGCATGAGTGACTATGGGGGCCACCAAATCCACAGATAAGACTCTGGGTTGTCACTGAATAATATATTAAAAGGACAAGCAGCAAAAAATATTTTATTTCTTCTTTCTAGGACTAACAAACTATACCAGGAACTTTCGGTTCAAATTTTTTATTTTAGTAATGTGCAAAATTTCCGGTGTGTAAATTAGGGATAAGTCAGAGACTTAGAGAATTGGCTTCTTTGGCACTTACCTAGAGCAGTGACACAATCAGATTTGCATTTTATAAATGCATTGTAAAAGATACACTGAAGGAATGGAAATTTAGAGTTAGAAATGCCTGCAAGGTTATTTTAATACAGAAGGTGAGTGGTTGGAGAGGAAAGTAGAAGAAGAGAAGTCGAAAATTAAAAAATAATAGCAAAAACCGTGACAAGATCTTTGTGATGATATAACTATTCCACATCTTCACTGTTGTGGTTGATGCATGAACCAATGTGATAAAATTGTATAGACCTAAGTATACACATACACACACACACACACACACAAACAACAACAACAACAAAAGCTGAAAAAAAAAACATGAATAAGAATCTGTGAATTTTGGGGCATCTGGGTGGCTCAGTGGGTTAAGCCTCTGCCTTCAGCTCAGGTCATGATCCCAGGGTCCTGAGATTGAGCCCCACACTGGGCTCTCTGCTCAGCAGGGAACCTGGTTCCCCCTCTCTCTCTGCCTTCCTTTTTGCCTACTTGTGATCTATTTGTCTGTCAAATAAATAAATTTTTAAAAAATTTAAAAAAAGAATCTGTGAATTTTATCAGTGCAAATCAATATCCTGGTTGTGATATTATACTTTATTTTTATAATTGTTACCATTGGGAATAACTGAATAAAGTATACACAGGACCTCCCATATTATTTCTTATAACTGCATATAACTAATCCTGCAGTTATTTCAATGAAGATTTTAATTAATAGAATAGGAAGGACTTGGTAATTGGTGAGCTATTGGAGCAGCAGAAATGGAGTTTTAGGCTGCTACTTTGGACAAATGGTAATGATGCCATTCACTAGGATAAAAAGACAAGGTGAGGAAAAATTTGAGGGAAGTTTCTGGTTCCTGTGGGAGCTATGCATTATGTGCTTAAATACATAAACTGACTTACAGCTAAGACAATCTTTACCAGGTAATATAGAGTTTAGAGGCATCAGAAAAAGTAATGTTTGCAGACCTGAAAATGCATAAGATTACCTGCTACTGTTTATGTTGAATTTTCTAGGGTTCCTGCTCTACCCAGAAAAGAGTGAAAATATAATGCGTGAAAACTCACAAAGGTCTGAAAATGGCATAAAAATGTTACCTTAATATTCCCATTGAATTACACATTGGTCCATTGGGAGATTACCCATGATGGATGATATTTGCTCTCTTCTCTACCAAGACCGTCTTGGGATAAGTTCTTTGCATAAAACTTAATTTTAAGGGACTAGGCTCCAAAACTGAGAAGAGCTGCAAAATTTAAGTTCTAACCATTGATTCTGAATTTAAAACACTTCTACATAGCCAATATTCTATGATATCAAAAAACAGTTTGAATTCCTAAGGCCAAAGTAGATGTTGGCTTGAAAATAGAATAATGAGAAAAGGTTTATAGATTTAAACTTAAGTGTTCAAGTAAAAACCACAGAGATTACTATTTAACTCTTCTTCTCTGGTTAATAAGTTATTTATCTTTATACAGTAAATCCACATGCAATTAAAAGCAACTTCCTAGAATAATGGAGTTAATTTTTTCCCACAATTATTGACATTTAGGCTCAGATCAATAGCAATAAAATGAGGCAATAGAAGATCTTATAAAATAAAGAATTCTGAGATATGGGAGAAACAAAATGTTTAAAAGAACTCTTTTAAACTTATACCTGCATGGAAAACAAACTAAAAATTTTTCTCAAATCTCAGTTAATTCTGCTAACCTTGATAAGATTTTTCTGGAAAGGCACATTTTCTATATTTTTCTCATCATCTGTTGACCTGTTGGACTAGAGAGATCATAATTGGACCCTTTCATTTGTTTTGATCTTAACCTACAACTTTAATATAAAGCGGTTCTTATTCTTTGATCTTAAGCTTCTTACCCAAATTAAACTCTTAACTTCTTTTTTCTTCTATGTAGAAGTTCCTATGATTTATGGTATCTTTGTGGTATATTAGCACAGTTTTGATTTGGATCAATTTTAATATTCTTTAAGCTGTATATTTGATATTTTATGTTAACATTAATCTTTATTTTAGGTTCTTTATTTTTTATTGTTACTAATCCTCAAAAAGCAATAATTCTTTATTCAACTTCATATTAAAAGTCAACTGTTTTAAGGGTTTCAATTTTAAAAAGCAAAGTAGTGTTATATTCTTATCATTTTAAAAAATCAATTTCAGTGTACAGCTTACTCTAAGAACCAAAAATAATTTAGGCTCTCAACTAAGATGTCATACAAGTTGCCTTAAATTAGAATAAAGAAGTTTCATTAAAAACTACAAATGTGAGATATAGTGATCTGTGGTTATTTAGAGTGTTATCTGTATATATGTTATTTCTTTCTTGGTTCTATTGTTATCATACTGATTTTAATCTGCTGATTGACTGTTACTTTATCTCCTTTTAAAAAAAAAGTTCTGATATTTTTCTCAAAGATTCAAAGAGTGTAGCTTCCTTTAGCTTTCCTATTGGACTGTTGTCTTCCTCACCACAGATTTTTCCACAAATGAATGAATACATCCAAAAAAAAATCATTTTTCTAAGCATCTCTACTTAACCTGAATGACCTACTTTTATTCTTTCTTTCTTATTGTTTTCTACTAATAAATCCCTGATGTTAATTGAACGTAAAGACTAACATAGTCTTGGAATTTCAAATAATGACTAATGCTATTTTTTTTAAAGATTTTATTTATTTATTTAACAAAGATCACAAGTAGGCAGAGAGGCAGACAGAGAGAGAGGAAGGGAAGCAGGTTCCCTGCTGAGCAGAGAGCCCAATGTGGGGCTCGAACCCAGGACCCTGGGATCATGACCTGAGCCAAGGGCAGAGGCTTTAATCCACTGAGCCATCCAGGCGCCCCGCTATTTATTTATTTATATTTTGGAAGGGAGAATCATCACTTTATCAACTTTTCTTCTTTCCTAATGATCATTATCCAGTTAAGGGGGCTGGGGCATCATTTACCCATCTGTTGACTAAGAGTAAAGACTATTTTTGGAAAGTTAAATGGTTATTATTGTATTCTCAGGCAAGGTACATTAATCTCATTGTCTTTTGCTTTCTAGAGATGTTAGTTCCTTTTCTGAAATATCTCCTCCTTTCAGGAGAAAATAGCAGGGAGCGTGTGCCATAAAATCTAACTAAAAGAACATGAATCAGAAGCTATAGTGAATTAATTCTAATCTCTACCTCTTCACCAATGTGATAGTCATTAGTCATTTCTTTAATTCTCTAGACTTAACTCTTTTATGTATGATGTGTAAAGTTTATTCACTTCATTTTAAGGCAGACACAGGGCTAAAGAAATAAGGTGAGGACCAGTTTCTGAGAGCTCACAATTGATTTTTCAAGGATTTTGTCTTTTTTTATTTGAGAGTCAGTTATGCATAAATTTCTCCTGTTTCTTTACATCTTGTAGGCAGAGGTACTGATTGCTTTCATTCTGGACTATTTTCAAGATAGTGAACAGCCTTGGAAGTTAACAGTAGTGTTTTTCTGCTGAACAGAGGGCAAATTTATTTATTGTTTAATGAATAAAGGTAATATCTCTTTCTGAGACAAATGTTTGGCTTTCAGTATTAAAGATTGGGATTTCTTAAGCTTGAAGTTCTGTAGCAGTGATACACTGCATGCATAACATCAACTTGGGCCTACATCCATTTTCTTCCCATGGAATTTGGAGAACAAGGAGAATCCATATGAATAGGATGCTCATGTTGCTTGCTCAGCAATGAGTAATAAAATCCTTTGTTTCTGATCAAGGAGTCTTGTTTCTTCTGTCAGCATCCATGAATGTGTGTCTGCCTAACTTCTTAGCTTGCAAGCAGAGTAAAATTTAGGTATTTCACAGTTCTTGAAACCTTGTAGGAAATGGTAGGCAATAGGGATCTTTACTGATAGAAATAAATGATCAAATTATTTTGGAATCCTGGAAAAGTTCAGAGTTAGAAAACTTATTTGTCAGTTTTCTGTATGTAGTTCAAACCATAAAGAAGAATTACTCTGCAGAAGAGTGTGGTGATGGTCTAGATGAGGGCCAAGGATAAGTACATGTGGAACACCAGTGCTGATCAGTGAAATACAAATGACTTGGGAGAGGAGAAAATATATCCAGATAATTTAATAAATCCAAAGAGTGAACATAAACTCCAGTTTCTACAGATCATAGAGGGCTGATTCTATTTGGGATAAGAGTCAGTGACCATGGGAGTAGAAAAGAAAAGAGTAAAAGATGATGTTCCAGAGGTCAAAGAGAAAATGATTGGTGAGGGTATCAGAGTCCCCAGGGGTCAAATTGGAGAATTGGGAACAGACCTTTGCTTTGATTATTAGAAGAAAATTAGAACTATTTCAAGAAAAAATCCCATTGGAAAGGGAGGGTGGAGGCTGAATGGACTGCACTAAAGAAAAATGGTATCAGATGAAGGCACCAGGGCAGCTCAGTTGTTAAGCATCTGCCTTTGGCTCAAGTCCTGATCCCAGAGTCCTGGGATTGAGCCCCACATCTGGCTCCTTGCTCAGTGGGAAGCCTGGTTCTCCCCTACTTGTGTTCCCTCTCTTGCTGCATCTCTCTCTGTCAAATAAATAAATAAAATCTTTTAAAAAAAAAGAAAAAAGAAAAATGGTGTCAGATGACATTTATTTTAAGGGGCACCTGGGTGGCTTAGCCACTTACATGTCCCACCCTTGGTTTTGGCTCAGGTCGTGATCTCAGTAACAAGATGGAGCCCTGCATTGGGCTCCATGCTCAGCAGGGAGTCTGCTTGAAGATTCTGCTTCTGTCCCTCCCCCCACTTGTGCATTCTCTTTCTTTTTCTTGCTCTCTAAAATAAATAAATAAGTCTTTAAAAATATTTATTTGAAAAGATAAATTCATGATTCATGCAAGTATGAAAGGCACAATTTTTATTTAATCCATTAATGGATCAAGGAGCCAGTAAGAAGGCACAATTAGTTCAAAGGAAATTTCAAAGGACCACACAGGAATGCTGAAATGAATTTACAGACAGCTGAAAAACTGGACAATATCCACAGGACAATAGTCAAGTGCATAGCCTCCAGATATAATTTGCATTTCTAATAGTATCATATAACTTACAGAGTTATAAAATAGCTCAAGAGCAGTGCATGATAGAGATAAACCCAGAGGATATCTTAAGAAGGACTCCTAGATTTTTTTCTACTTCATATTTTTTGTTATAGCTTTTCTTATGATAGGATATAAGGAAACAGTGAGAGTGAATGCAGAAAGGGATGGAGGACATCGAGACTAATTTTGCCATGTATTATACTAGGGAAGTTACTGAAATAGAAATTCAGAAAAGAACAACTAAATAATTGTATGATCTTGAGATTTAATTCAACTTCCAATGTGATTTCTTATAAAAAATAAGGTGGAAACCCACAACTATATGCTCAATTAATCTTTGACAAAGCAGAAAAAAGTATCTAATAGGAAAAAGAATGTCTTTTCAACAAATGGTGTTGGGAAAACTGGACAGCAACACTCAAAAGAATGAAACTGGACCACATTCTTACACCATACACACAAATAAATTCAAAATGTATTAAAGACCTAAATGTGAGACGTGAAATCATTAAAATCCTAGAGGAGAACACAAGCAGTAACTTTCTCGACATTGGCCAAGCCACATCTTACTAGGTACCTCTCCTCAGGCAAGGGAAACAAAGGAAAAATAAATTATTGGGACTTCATCCAAAGAAAAGCCTTCTGCACAGTGAAAGAAACAATCAACAAAACTAAAAGGCTACCTTTGGAATGGGAGAAGATATTTGCAAATGATGCATCTGATAAAGGGGTAGTATCCAAAATTTACAAAGAACTTCTAAAACTCAACACCCAAAAAAGGAATAATCCAATTAAAAAATGGGCAGAAGACATGACTAGGCATTTTCCCAAAGCAGATATACTGATGGCCAACAGACATATGAAGAGATGCTCAACATCACTCATCATCAGGGAAATGCAAATCAAAAATACAGTGAGATATCACCTCATACCTGTCAGAATGGCTAAAATCAACATCACAAGAAACAACAGGTGTTGGTAAGGATATGAGGAGCAAAGAACCCTCCAGCACTGTTGGTGGGAATGCAAACTGGTGCAGCTGCTCTGGAAAATAGTATGGAGGTTCCTCAAAAAGCTAAAAATAGAACTACCCTACCATCCAGCAATTGCACTATGAGGTATTTGCCCAAAGAATACAGACATACTAATTCAAGGGGATGCACACACCCCAGTGTTTTTAGCAGAATTATCTACAATAGCCAGAACTATGGAAACAGCCCAAGTGTCCATCAACTGTGAATGGATAAAGAGGTGATATGGGTGATAGATGATTGATGGTAGATAGACAGATAGATAGATAGATACATACGTACAGACAGACATACATACAATGGAAAATAGATACAATGGTAAATTTACTCAGCCATAAAAAAGAATGAAATCTTGTCATTTGCAGCAACGTGGAGTTATTGTGATGATAAGCCAAATAAGTCAGAGAAAAGATAAATACCATATGATTCTACTCATTTGTGGAATTTAAGAAACAAAACAAATGAGCAAAGGTAAAAAAATTAAGAATGAGGGAGGCAAATCAAGAAACAAACTCTTAACTATAGACTTGTCAGAGGGGAAGTGGGCAGGGGAATGGATATTAAGGAAGCACTTACTGTAATGAGCCCCCGATGTTGTATGGAAGCACTGAATCAGTAAATTGTACACATGAAACTAATATCACACTGATGTTAACTAACTGGAATATAAATAAAAACTTAAAAAAAAATAAAGGGAGTTTGGGTTCCAGTTTAGTTTTTCTCAAACTCTTCTTTTAACCCCAATAATTTCTTCTAATTTTGCGAATTAATGCTTTCTGTTAATTTTAATATAGAGAGAGCTATTCTCTTTAAAGTAATAGTAGCTATTCTATTTAACCTTGGGAAACCCCTTTTGGCTTCCATTACCTGCAGAGCCCTGAGGCATTTTTCAGGATTTCTTATGTAACTCTAAAGTGGCTATAAATTCCAATTTTTTAAATTTTTTTAAAAAGATTTATTTTTTTTTAATTTATTTTTCTAATTTAAACATATAATGTAACCCCACCACCCTCTCCCAACCCCCCTCCCCCCTACCCCCCTCAGTTTTTTTTATGACATTAAGAGTCTCTTTTGGTTTGTCTCCCTCCCAATCCCATCTTGTTTCATTTATTCTTTTCCTACCCCCTTAGCCCCCACCCCCGTTGCATCTCCACTTCCTCATATCAGGGAGATCATATGATAGTTGTCTTTCTCCGATTGATTTATTTCGCTAAGCATAATACCCTCTAGTTCCATCCATGTCTTCGCAAATGATAAGATTTCATTTCTTTTGATGGCTGCATAGTATTCCCTTGTGTGTGCATATATATATATAATATATATGGATATATATATGGATAAAGAAGATGTGATATATATATATCACATCTTCTTTATCCATTCATCTGTTGATGGACATCTAGGTTCTTTCCATAACTTGGCAATTGCACTACTGGGTATTTACCCTAAAGATACAAATGTAAATTCCAATTTTTATCAGATCATAACATATACATTTCTTCCTGAACTATACATGTTCATAGAATTTGAAGATATGTTCAAAATTTAGATTTATTATATTGTTATATTACTTCATTTTGTAACCCAACCCATGATCACTTGTATCACTTGTATCATATTAAATTAACTTTAATATAGAAAGGGTTGAAATATAAATTAAAATGTAATTATCCTGCCTTATTAGAATTAAAGTAGCAAACAATATTTTCACATGAACAAACATAAAATTAAAATGAGCCTAAAAGTATTTTGATTGTTCCATTTAGCCTTATGTTAAATAAGTTCTTACCTCACAGAAAAAGTATTATTATTATTATTGTTATTATTATTATTTTTTGGTTGGTTGTCTATATTAGAATACATTTTTCATGTATGGTTAAATTGATATATTCTATTTAAAAATGTGATTCCTGCTATACTGTGTAATTTATATTTTATAAATGTAGCAGGTAATGGTTGAGAAAGACCATTATAGAGTTAGTAAGAAAAAAGGGTATAAAAATATTTTAGAGGTCACCTGATACTAATATAACACTGTACAGTAATTATACTGGACTTAAAAATTAACTTTAAAATAATAAAAAGATTTAAAAATATGTTATAGAAAAGTTGATTTCCTTTTGGATCCACTTTCCTATTGTTGGAGGAAACATATAGTTATGGCCCTTTGAAATGCAAAGATAATTTCGACCTTATTTTATTCAGGTGGCTTTATGAGGCAAATGCCTATCATCACATTTCAGAGCCTATCACATGGACGAGGAATCTTCATCTTGTTTTAATCATCGGAGCTGTGGCAAATGGGATGGCTTTGTATTTACTACCCATAGATGCATTTTATTGTGTTTTATACTATTATAAACTGGACTACTCTCTTTAAAAGTTAAGGTCAAAATATTTAATGCATTGTATATGTTTAATTTCGGCTATATGACAGAATATGAATACCTGATGACTTGAATAAAATTGACCTCGCTTTTTTTTCCCTTCAACTTATTGAATAAGTGATTTATTCTGAGGTAATGCTAAAAAGTTGATAGCATATAAAATTGTTTGAATATTAGTGAACTCACTACTTTTTCAAAGGACATAGAGTGGAAAAGTTTTGTTTTGTTTTGTTTTAAGATTTTATTTATTTATTTGACAGAGAGACGCAAAGAGAAAGGGAACACAGGCAGGGGGAGTGGGAGAGGAGAAGCAGGCTTCCCACCTGAGCAGAGAGCCTGATGCAGGGCTCTATCCCAGGACCCTAGGTTCATGACCTAAGCCGAAAGGAGATGCTTGATGACTGAGCCACCCAGGCGCCCCAAGGAAAATTTGTTTTTACTGACCTTGACATGGTTGACTCTCGGGCTTTGGTACAGAACCTGGCTTTGATTTTTTTGACTGCCTTTTCCCTCTCTTTGTAACCTTTCTCTTTCTGTTTATTAACTTGAGGTTGCCTCTAATGCTGGATGTTAGCTTTTCTAATCTTACCCCCACATGTAGTATTTTAGAAGACTCACGGCAGACAAATAATGAAAAGTATACGTATGGTTTTCAAGAGTCAGGCTCTAAACCAATCTTGCAAGCCCAGAAATCCCCAGGGGTAGGAAAGGTAACAGAAGTGTATGAAGAAGGTCAAGGTTAAGAAACAGTGAGTATAATTGACATACAAAAACTGGATGTATTTAATGTATACAACTTGATGAGTCTGGAAATACATCTGTGAAACGGTCGCCACAGTCTATGCTGTAAATGTTATCCATCACCTCCAAAAGTTTTCCCTTATCATCTTTACATTTTTAAAGAAGAACACTTAATATAAGATCTACGCTCTTAGAAAAAAATCTAAGTGTATAAGACAGTATTATTAACTATAAACTCTACAAAGTGTTGTTGTTTTATAGAAAAGAACCAGTAGGGAGTAATCAGAACTTTGCACAAAGTAGAGATCTGTTCTACCTGGTAGAGCACAGCGACTGGCTACTTCCTGCAAATTGGTGCCAGATCTTCTGAAAATTTTAAATGTTGGAATTTTATGTAAAATCTCTTCGTTGTTAAGTGTTGGCAGCTAACTTGGAGTTAACATCAACAGCAGCAGGGATCTATTTCACAAGCTAAATCTCTGTACTCCAAATTCAACATATCCTAGGTCCTAGGACAGAACTCAAGAAATTTCCTGAACCTTATATTGGTCATCCTTGCAGCTCCACATTCCTAGCTCTTTTTAAACACTGGATCTCTTGGTTACTACATAAGTGCAACAACAACAACCTGAACTTTTTCTCCCCTTTCAAAGTTAACTTCATTCCCCCTGCTGCAAAAAATTGTCAACAAATACTGTTCAGTCACAGCCCAGGGTTTCTTAGCCTGCAGTGGTTGCCGATTACCTTTGAGGAGGGCTATCAGGTTGGAATCCCAAAGATCTAGCTTCCATGAATTTGAACAAATAGTGGAAATTTTCATGTGATAAGTTTTGTTTTAGAAGCTTATTGTGATGATGAAATGGGATAATACTTGGTAAGTTACCCTGTAGATCAGAAAGAATTAAATCCTAGCTACAGTGCTATTCCAATTTAGTACTACAAATCAGAAGCTTTTAAATCAATGTATTATCTCTTCACTTGCTCTTTCCTGCTGGTTTTCTATTTTCCTATGGTACAATATAAACTTTTTGAAGCTTTATCCATGTACTTCTCCCCATGATTCTAGTTATGACTTTCTAGTATATTTCCTTGCCTACCGAAAGTAGCATGACTCAATTAAAGTGCATGCTGCTTGATTTTTAACAATAATACAATAAATAAAATTATGATTTTTGAGGTCCCTTTCCTATGAAATGGGTATGGTTAGAGTCTTCGTTCCAAGCTCTCTTCTGCGTTGTTCTCGTACCATGAAGAAATGAGATGGTTGTGGATTCATACTGGTAGAAACTGCTGTCATTCCATGCTTCCATTAAGCTTATCTGAAATTTCAAGGAACAGTTTATTAAGAATCATGTATGTTTATATTTCTGAGTATCTGTAAAACCCCGTGTAATAAATAACATTTTCTTTCCTTTCATTCGCCAAACAAGTAAACAATTTCTAATCCTTAGGAAATGGTTGTGCATTCAATTAGATATTTTAAAAATCTACATGTACTTTTGGTACTTAAATTGAAATATTTTTAATTGTTTCTGAAAATGGAACACATGAATACAATTTTCTTTGTGTGCATGTTCTTTAGGTTGATGGTTAGCAATATTGATTTGCATTTCAGATAATATGGAAAGTATTCCTGCTGTTCATTCACATCATAGAATGTTTCTGAATGATGTTTCCATTGTCACAACATTCTGTAAATTTCCTCATACACTACTTATAATGCTCTATTAATCAAACTATCTCCTTGTCCCTATATTCAAATGGACTGTAGATGTTATTAACTTGCCCTTGGCAAATAGATTTATTTTTCTAAGATAAATGCTTGTACAAATTCAATGTGTGACAGTTTTATTACAAATTGTAAATAGAATGCCCTGCCAGATTTTTATGACAGCCATCACTAACTCATTTGGGCCCTTATTACATCTCAAGCCTTCATGTTTGTGGATATATATATATATATTTAATCACTAGCAAGTCTATTTTGAAATGTTGTAGGTTTTAAGTTTCAGTGGCAGATTCATATAATTGGCCTTTGAAATAGTAACCAAGTTTTTGTAATTTGGTTATGCTATCAGAAATTAAATTTAATATTTATATTGACAATATAAGTTTTATAAGTAAGTACAATATAGTTGCAACAGTCATCTAATGTTTCATGTTTCTTCCCAAATATGGAGTTTTAGCAAGTGACAGAGTTCATAAATTTACTTGTATCAAATCCCATTTTTTGTTAAGTCCCATTACATCAGTATTTTTGTTTACTTGTATTATATAATAAATATGGAATTAGAATATAATATTAAAATACTTTTAACGTTTTATTCAAATAGCCAACATTTATTACATCATTAGTTTTTGATGTAGTGTTCAATGATTCTTAATGTTTAAGCGAATCTATGCTTGATACCAAAAATAGTTTTTACCCTATGAACTATACTCTTTATCCTAATGACAAAAGTTTACGCGCTAGTTAGCTAACCTTTGGCAAATTAGCCTCTCTATAACTCACATCTATACAATGACATGATGGAAATGCCCATCTCTTCAGACTGTCCTGAGGTTTAGACAAGATTATCCTCATAACATTCTAAATACATGACCTAAAAATCCAGCAAGGGCCTAACACATATTACCAGTTACCATTAAGAAAACGCTATAAGCTACTTGTTGGAATTTTTTTTTAACAAAATGTTTTAGTTACCTCAGGCCATCATAGCAGAATATCACTGACTGTAATGTAAACAACAGGCGGTTACTTTCTCACAGTGTCAGAGGGTGAAGTCGAAGATCAAGGTGCCATGACGATTGATTTCTGGTGAGACTTTTCTTCTTGGCTTGCAGATAGCTACCCTCTCATTGTGTCCTCACATGGACTTTCCTCTTTGTACACACATCCTTGCTGTCTCTTCTTTCTTTTATAAGAACACCAGTCCTATTGGGTAGGATCCTATCCTGAGAGTCTCATCTTACCTTATTTACCTCCTTAAAAGCCCTATTTTCAAATACAGTCACATTGAGAGTTAGCGCTTCAACATGTGAATGGGGGGAGCATAATTTAGTCCATAATCCAGAGTAATATTGTTTATTATAATTTTATTCTCCAATTTACTAATTTTTAAAAGCACAAATGTCTCATATACTGGCTATTCAGTTTATTTACTGATAAGGGAACCCTGAAACCCTGAATCTTCATGGTAAATTTTTAAAAGGTGAAATAATGTATTGAACTATACACACATAGAAAGTTTTTCACACAGCGGTACTTAGACCCTTACTCCTACAGGCTATAACGTTAATCTGCCAGTCATCTGTTGGCAGGAATTCAAATCAGAGGTTTGTTTTAATATTATTTGCTTCACAGAAACACTGAAATAACTTTTATCCTATTTTCACGAGACCAGTGCTCTAACCCCTGAGCTATGGAGCCGTTTTTATCCTATTTTCAATATGAAGCTTTACAATGTTGACTTCTCACTTCTTAAAACTCTTTCTGCCCTTAATTTGATGACATTCACTTCATGGGTTACTTGTCCCTTCTGAAAGTTTTATATTAGATCCGAAAGATCTAGTACAAGCATATGCAAACCTAAATCTCCCAGTGGACTGTGCACTTTTGAAAGGATGGTCATGGTTTATCTACCTTTTTTATCACTAACACATAGAACATTTTCTAGCACATACATAAACTCAATAAGTTATGGTTGAATGGGGAAAAATAAAATCAATGATTAATGAATCCATTGAAGTAACAATACAGTTATTTTTCTTTTTTAAAAAAAGATTTTATTTATTATTTGACAGACAGAGATCACAAGTAGGCAGAGAGGCAGGCAGAGAGAGAGGAGGAGGCAGGCTCCCTGCTGAGCAGAGAGCCCGATGTGGGGCTCCATCCCAGGACCCTGAGACCATGATCTGAACCAAAGGCAGAGGCTTAACCCACTGAACCCCCCAGGCACCCTGAGACAGTTATTTTTCCAATGTCCTAAAAACCAATGTTCGTGGTCTTCTTACATGTTTGGAAAATCCAGTATTTCCAGGTTTTCATGCACTAGCAAGAACTATTTAGTTTTGCCTGTATTTAAAATGTGAAAGTCAACACTGACCTATAAGTGTTTCCCATATTGGAAAATTGACATAGAATATTAACCTAACTATGATTGTCCAAATTGGAATTTCTATTGAAAGTGATTGATCTTTCATTCTCTATTCACACTGAGATTTAAAAGGAAAGAAATCAGAGTCTGGGTGAAGTTAGATGATTAAAGACGGTAATAAGGAGGTGGCAAGAAATTCTTTGTACTGCAAGTAGAAAAGGCTATTATTGGATTTTACACAATCCCCTTCCTTAGATGTGGTTAAAACATGGAATTGACTGTCAAATTGCTGAAAGAGTTTAAGAATAGTACTTATTGAAGTCTGGATACATCCTAGGTGATTTCTCAAAGGTCATTTTCACTTCACTTATATAAACATTGAAGTAGTGGTTCAAGGGAACCTCAGTGGCACATAAGTGTTCCACCTCTTTTGGCTGCCAAAAGGAAGATTAAGACAACCCAATCTTTTCAACACACATTTCTCCTCTGTCTAAAACTGTGATTCTCATCATTTTTTTTCATTACCACCAATAAAATAGACCCTGCTCAGAAGCATGACACATTTCCAGTTTGTATGCTACAGCAAAGATAAATTATATCTTCCAGTGTTGTACATTTTCCCATACTTTAGTTGAGAGAACAGGAGCTCACAAAAGCCTGTGGTGTAAGGAGATGGCATCACACTGTGAATGAGACCAGTATCCTAGATGACGACTTCTTTCTCCCCCTCCCCCAGTTTATTTTTAAGAGTTTCTAGTGATAGTTGTGGATACAGTTTAAGTTTTGTATTTTCTTCAGAATGTTACTTGAGCACTTTTGTACATAGTAAACACCTGGCACATAATAAATGTTGAATAAATAAGTTAAGTAATGAATATATTATGCTAGATACTTTCTTTAAAAATATGGAAAGAAAAAAAGAAGGAAGGATGGAGGGAGAGAGAGAAAAAGAAAAAAAATAGCATTAATTTCACTACTAGCTTATAATTAGTATGGAATAGTTTAAAAAAAACAGAGTACAGAAACTTGGATTCTCATACCAGGTAGGCTTCCTAAAAACTTGGAAACCTTAGCCAATCATTTATCTTTAGAGCCAAGAATGTCAGTTTCAGTAATTATGGAAGAGAGATCATAGTAACTACTCTGCCTACATAGAGTAGTTTTTATTATGCTGAATTGAGGATGTACTTTGAAACACCAGGTGAATTCTCTACTGATAAAAAGACTTGGGAATTTTTTTAAAATTATTATTAGCCTCTTGAGTAGCCACTGCTATTGGTAGGTGGCTTATCAGAGTAATTATTTAAAGGAAGCTTACTTGTGTTTGTATCAATATGGAAGTGAACCAATTATTTGAGTGCAAAAAAAAAAAAGAAAAAAGAAACAACAAACAAACAAACAAACAAACAACCTGATAGGGCAATACTTTTTTTAAAATTTTAAAAATTTTTTATAAACATATAATGTATTATTAGCCCCAGGGTTACAGGTCTGTGAATCACCAGGTTTACACACTTCACAGCACTCACCATAGCACATACCCTCTCCAATGTCCATGACCCCACTACCCTCTCCCTACCCGCCTCCCCCCAGCCATCCTCAGTTTGTTTTGTGACATTAAGAGTCTCTTATGGTTTGTCTCCCTCCCGATCCCATCTTGTTTCATTTATTCTTTTCCTACCCCCCAAGCCCCCAACGTTGCATCTCCACTTCCTCATATCAGGAAGATCATATGATAATTGTCTTTCTCTGATTGACTTATTTCGCTAAGCATAATACCCTCTAGCTCCATCCATGTCTTTTATTGGCTGCATAGTATTCCATTGTATATATATACCACATCTTCTTTATCCATTCATCTCTTGATGGACATCTAGGTTCTTTCCATAGTTTGGCTATTGTGGACATTGCTACTATAAGCATTCGGGTGCACGAGGGCAATACTTTTTAAATTGTGTCTTTTGACTCCAAGAGTTGTTACCTAAGACAAAATTTAACTCATTAACTGATTATGTATTTGATTTTTAACCATCACACCTTGGTGAGTGCTACTGCATATGCAGTAAAAACATATGTACTAAGAGGACTGAAAAAGAGTATGAGACAACCAGAACCAGGGAGAGTATGTGATTCCTGAAAGTGATATCTTTCTTTCTGTTAGGGATCTAGTTTCCATTGCAGATTACACATGTTTAAAGCCAAAGCATCTAGTAAATTTAAGTGAATTAAGTATCTGTCACTGTAGAACTCATACAACCTAATCAATGAAATCAATGAATAGATTGATTTATATTTCCTTATATGGGCAGAACCTCCAATCCCCTCTCTACAGTCTGTTCTGTAAGGCTCTGTATCTGTGTATATACGCATCTGTTAAAATACTTCAACTCCTTAGTGCACTGGACAGCACACAGACAGTACATGTTCTCCCCTTTGCCCCCTTTCTTTTTCACTCTCATTTCTTCATTTCTTCCAACCCACCTCTCCCCCAGGCCCTTTATTCTACCCAATCTTTGTACTTAATAATAAAATCAGACTCAATAAATAATGGCCCTTTAGATATTTCTGAAGTGACTAACTTTCTTGTCTCCAAAGAGACAAAAACCTATCTGGATTTTTTTTTTTTTAATTCTGCCATTTCAGTTGTCTCTTTTTCTGATATGTGTCATTTAAAATGAAAATGTGTGGGGCGCCTGGGTGGCTCAGTGGGTTGAAGCCTCTGCCTTTGGCTCAGGTCATGATCCTAGGGTCCTGGGATCAAGCCCCACATTGGGCTCTCTGCTTAGCAGGGAGCCTGCTTCCTCCTCTCTCTCTGCCTGCTTCTCTGCCTGCTTGTGATCTCCGTCTGCCAAATAAATAAATAAAATCTTTAAAAAAATAAAATAAAATGAAAATGTGCAAAAAAAATTAAATTAAAATGGGCTCCGTACATCCAAATTCCTAATAATTTTGTTGAATTTTAAAAAGTCTACAAAGCTATATAAATATAATTTTTTTCAATGTAAACCATCAAAGTAAGGTATTTATTATAATGCGTGAGGAGAATGGTATCTCTCAGGGACAGAGATATTTAAGTTAAACAGTTTGTGTCCTGATGTTCAGATAAACTGGCACTTATCAAACCTATGACCCCCTGGCATAATCTCTTTATTTTTTTATGCCTTGGTAGGACCATCTCTTTACCTCAGCTCAGTAGCCCATCTAATAAATGTGAAGGAAGAAGAGGTAAAGTCATGGACCACAAGAGGTTATTAAAACCATGTAATTAAAAAAAATATATTGTTCTGTTTTGAAACTCGACTGAAAACCAAAACAGAGTAAGTATTAAAGCTCCATGCTAATCAGAGCATGCCCCTTATGGAGGGACTCGGTACAATTCTGACATGTCAGCAAGGTAGCAACAGTGAGACATCATGTTTTTGTTTTTTTTTTTTTTCTGGCTGCTGTGCATAGAATAAACGAGATACTGCTTCTCAGCAGTAGGTTTTTTTATTTGTATTTTTAGCAGTAATATGCATAGGTAATTTTTTCTTGGACTTCACCTTAATAATAAAAATAAAAGAATTTTCAAAAGTAGATCTGAAATTAAGGGGTATATTTTCTTATACTTCCAAAATTGCAACTTTTTAAAGAAGTTTGACTCTATGTTGTACATTTGTCCCTAAACTGTCTTGTAGTTTTAGTGTGTGATTTGCTGTGAAATGGAGGTTATTACTCGATCTGTCCTAGAACAAGCACCCTAACTTTAAAGTAATATATCAGTATTATTTAGACATCTACCAGGAGAGGAACTGTTTTGTCTAGTTAGTTTACATGAGTTCAGTAAATGTAATATATGAAGGCCTGTGCCATTGGAACTTAAAAAAATAATTATAACATATACCCTTCTCTTTGTATATATGACTGGGTTATTGAATATAATAAATGCCCTAACTCACTGCATTTTAATTGCACAACAATAAATGTAACAACAATAATTGTACTAATTGAGCAAATACTATGTGTACTTTTCCATGCCAAGTATTGTACTTACGATGATATGAGGTGATATTGAGTTTGCATACCCACAGTTACAATTACAATAAGTGATGGAGCCAGAATTCAAGGCCAGGTCAGTCTCAGTTCAGGAATCGTATTTCTAATGACTAACATACTTTTATGTGTTGTTTTTTTTTTTAACCCAGAAAAATACAGAAACACATTTACAGTCCTTAATCTGTTTTATATGTACTTCATGACTGTTGATTGTTTCTAGCCATTTTATGTTCACCAAAAAAAAGGATCAGAATGTCAAGTTATTTGAATGCTCTGGTTTTTTCCTACGCATAATTTCTTTGAAACTAAATTCAGTTTTTTTAGGAAAGTCTCTATATAATACCAGGAATATTATTTGACAACTACAAAGCTCAGTGGTTATTTGACTCCATAGAGAATGTTTTCTAGAATTTAAAGTGAGGAACAAAAGAAAACAATATGAATTTTTTGGTAGCATGACTGTTGAAGAGATCTAAATGAAATTAATTCAGTATGAGAACCATCATATTTTAATGGGGGGGAGTATAAAGCCTTTAAAGAAATGAACTGTTGTATATTTGGTAACAAAAGTTTTCTAAGCAAATCTCCAAAAAAGTCATGTTGGCTTTAACCTCTCTGCTATTCTGAATCAGACAACATTATAAAATATCTGGGTTTCTAAGATGAATCATTGTGATATGGAAAGTCACAGACTTCATGATTAGAAGAACAACATGGGCATGAATCTTGACCTCCTTCCCCCAATCCCTGTATGCCCTCATCAGGGTGCTTTTTTTTTTAAAGTTATTTATTTGAGAGACAGAGACAGGATGACAGAGAGCACAGGTTGGAAGGAGAGGAAGGAGCAGCCTCCAGAGCAGGATCCCGCTGAGCAGAGAGCCCTATGTGGAACTCAATTCCAGGACCCTGGGATCATGATTCAAACCAAAGGCAGACGCTCAACCCACTGAGCCACCCAGGTGCCCAGGGCTTTTTTTTTTTTTAAACCAGGAATTAATTTTCTATATGATGAGAGCTCTTATTTCTTTACCTGCCCCCCTGAAAATTTGTTATATGAAGTAACAGTGTAGTGAAATATCAGGCATGATGACCAGTCCAGAGCAGGTGCTCAGGAAAGCTTAGTTTTCTTTCCTTTCTACTATGACCGAACAGATGTGGGATATTCTTGGATAGTAGAATACAGATATGTCACATAGACACTTTTCAAAGGAAACAATAACATTTAAAAGGACAATAGTTATTCTAAAAGTTCCTAAAAATCAGATAGTTTCCATCTCAGTCCCTGCTATGTAACTATGACTTTCACAATCATTTTATTCTGTAACTAGTATTTCCAATTTACAAAATGAAAAATTTGGACAAGAACCCTGCCAACCCTATGATTATATGATTCCCTGAAAACCACAGGCAGAAATGTTATCTATTCAATCAGATATTAGCTCATAATTAAATCACATAAAGCTAAATGTTAATTACATCTTGTTCTTTAAAGACTTATTTTCTGGACATTCTGCAGGAGACAAATTGGAAGAATGAGATTTAGAATTTTAAATACACGATCTGTTTTGTGTATTCTTAAATCAGAAATTGTTTTTACACAATAAAGCCCTCCTGTAAATGACTTCCAGAGTTTAGGTTATCCGGAATCAGTCACTCACAGAGTTTCAAAAGCAGTGTGCTTAGTAAAAGTGCAAAAACCAAGACAAACAAAAAACTTAGGAGGAATATTTTTTTGTTTTTCATGGATAGTCTCATCTTAAAAATCAAACAGGTATAATTTAATAACATGAAAGGATGCTGATATCAGATAGCTAACATTATAAGGAGATCGTGCTGGTAACTCAAATATGCATGTCTTTATTTCATAAGAAAAAAAACACTTAAAAAACCCAACACACAAAGTCTTTCTGAAATTTACATTTTACTCACTCATGATTTAGATGAGATAGAAATAATCTCAATATGGTATTTCAAGATAAATTTAGTTGAAACTTAATATTGCTAGCTTTTGGGGTGCCTGGGTGGCCCAGTGGGTTAAACCTCTGCCTTCAGCTCAGGTCGTGATCTCAGGGTCCTGGGATCGAGCCCCACATCTGGCTCTCAGCTCAGCGGGGAGCCTGCTTCCCCCTCTCTCTCTGCCTGCTGCTCTGCCCTCTTGTGATCTCTCTCTCTCTCTCTGTCAAATAAATAAAATCTTTAAAAAATATATTACTAAAAAAAAATATATATATATATATATATATATATATTACTAGCTTTAGGGCAGGTATTACCTTTCTATCTGGAGGTGCAATGTCCAATACAACAGGTATTGGCTACATGTGGCTACTTAAATTAATTAAGAATTCATTTTGTCAATGACACTAACCATATTTGATGTGCTCAAATATCCACCTGTGGTTAGTGGCTCCTCTGTTGAATAGCACAGATACAGAACATTCTCATTCATGCAGAATGTTGTATCAGACCGTGCTGGTATAGAGTCATTCTTTTCTTTCGAACTCTAAACTCTAAAATGAGAGAGTATCCTGAATGTTCCCATATTGTAAATGTTGTAATCTTAACACATTTAAGACTCTTATGTGTAAATTGTTAATATCATTGCAATAATTTAATTGTAATTAAAGATAACAGTGTTGAGTAATCAAAGTACTTAAATTCAGGAGACTGACTGGTGCAATTTAAAATATGACTGGGTTTTAATCTCATTAACAATGGGACAATGCCTTACCTAACACTGAATGACAAGAAGGCTGTAATATTGGGGTGATTATGTTCTTGTTTCTGGAGTCTGTGTGATTTATACTAGGGCTGTCCAATAGAAATATACCATGAGCCATGAATGTGAGTCACACTCTTAATTTAAAAATTTCAAGTAGTCCCCTTAAGGCAATAGGAACAAGTAAAATTAAATTGCATAATATATTTTATTTAATCCGGTATATTAAAAATATTATTTAAACATGTAATCCACGTAAAATCATTAATGAGATATTTTACCTTTTTTCAATAGTAATTCTTCAAACTCTTACATGTATTTTACATTTAAGTACATCTCATTTTGTACTGGTCACATTTTCAGTATTCAGTAGACATATGTGGCTGAGGGCTACCATGTTAGACAACACAGGAGATGTACAGCTCAAATCATCAAGCAGTCATTTGTTCGCATATTCAACACTATCTGTTGAGCACACATTAGGCGCTGTGTATTACACCTAACAGTAGGGTGCAGTGGTGAATGACAGCGTGCGCTCTTGGAGAACTCCCCTCTGGTGAGGCATATCACACAAGCAGACAAACACAGCATTGTATTCTTGACAATTGGCTGACTTCTACATCAAAAATCCCATTCCAGGTCCTTAGCAAATGCAGAAAAGGAAAAATTAACCCAGTATTTGGAGTATTGATAAGGGCTTCTGGATAAAATATCTAACTTAATACTTTAATAATCTGTATGAATTAAGGAGGAAAAGCAGGGTGAAGATACAGGAATGAGATAACAGAATGTTTCAGAGGAAAAGTAATACAGAAAAGAAGTTTGTATGAGGATGAGTGTGTGTGTGTGTGTGTGTGTGTGTGTGTGTGTGTGTGTAACAAAGAGAGCCAACATGAGAGTAAGGGATAGTTGAAGAAATGCAAGAAGGGTTCCAGAAAATTAGAGGTTCCATTCTGGATGGCAAAAAGCAAGGAAGCAAGATAGTTCCATACCCTTAATGAGATTGCTTTGTCTGTTATACTTAAATTAATATCTATCCATAGATTGGTTGGTAAGGAATGGAAGTAAAGAGCCATCAGTATGAAATGAAAGAAGCAGGGATTGGACAAAACCATTGTGAAAAGAGAGGATATGAGAGGGCTACAAAATTCACAAGCAATTGCCCTTGAATGCTACTACCAAAAGTCAACATACTTTCCTCAATAACAAAATCATTAAAAATAAGCAGTATTCTTGGAGCACCTGGGTAGCTCTGTCAGTTAAGCATCTGACTCTTCGTCTCAGCTCAGGTCATGATCTCAAGGTCATGAGATCAAGCCCCACATCAGGCTCTGTCCTTAGCCTGGAGTCTCCTGGAAAATTCTCTCCCTCTTCCTCTGCCCCTTTTCCCACATGCTTGCTCTCTCTTTCACTCTCTCTAAAGTAATAAATCTTAAAAAAATAAGCAGCATTTTTGGTATATAAAATTATGCTTCTAACCCTGTAAACAAACAACCTTCAGTCAAATAATGAATGCTTGTGGTACAAAAATTTTATTTTTATAGGATGGTTTTATTGTCACATATAAGTCCATTAATAGCTAGGTACATAAGTAAAACCTAACACCACTTCCTTGGAATGCATCTTCTGCACCCCTAACCATAAGAAAGAGTAAATACACAATACAGCCAAGCCACTTCATATTCTTTCAGGTTTAAAGTTAAAATTTCTAGCAAGAAACTCATTGGATTCTAATGATCGTCACTCAGTAGCGTAGTTTTGTACAGTCCTTTGTTGGTACTGTATGGAGATTACTGGATCAAAGCATAACTCATCTTAATCCTCATTAAGAGGTAAAGGGTAAAATGTAATATTGTCAGGCTCTCCATTCTAATTAATGATAAAGTTAAATTTTTATGGTTTAATAAAATCTGCCACAGAGCAAGAGTAATTGGGCAAGGAAAGTAGAAATTGAAATCAAATAGAATTGGACCTCCAAAATGAGGGAAAACATTGTGATTGACTTGAGACTTATCCAGAGATCAAGTTCCAAAAGTTCTCCATTTATAATAAAGGATAGATTCCAGTATTTCAGTCAAAATACTCATAACCTTACAGACACCTTGAATAATTACAGTTTTGCATTCTAATAAACTAGAAAACCACAAGTGCATTTCTGGATGTTGGTTGTGGTAGCAATCAACTTGTCAAAGTTGTTGTTCCTGCAACAGAATTTTAATAGATTTGCTCCCAAATAAATACCTTCAGTTTTTCTCAGAAACTAGTAAGCTTCATCTCATCTTGTCAAGCCAGTAGACATGGAGACAGAAGGTTTTGAGGAGTCAATAAAAATAACAGAACAGGCAGAGAAAAATACAAGTTTGTCCTGGCATTTATTTTAAAAGATTTCCCCCAAAGTAAAAGTTAGAAAGCATCTGGAACCTGTCACTCTGTGGTGATAGATCTGAACACGGAGACACATGTACGTGTCAGAAACAGAAATAGTTCTGTGTTGATCATATGGCTGTCATCAGGTATTTGAGGAGGAGAAAAGAGGATAGAGGTATAGGGTCTGAGAATTAAGAGGGAAATCTGCCAATTTAATTTGGAGACAATGTGAATACCACTAATCCTTCTTTTGTAGTTTACTGATTAAGCTGTTACCCTTATAACATCTTCCTCACTATAAGTCATTATCCCATTCCTACGCAGTATCTGGGAGATAAAGGTGATGCCACAGGGTATCCTGTATGCTATGGACCAACTGAAAGCACAGTACAAAAAATTTTTCCCATTCTTTTCCAGTAACATATTTAGATATATAAATGTTATTACAGCCACTGCAAATAGAAAGTACAATTATATTTTAATCATATATATATACACACATTTATGTGATGTATCTCTGATAGATAGATGGATATGGATATATGCAAGTGTCTGTAATGCTTATCTGTGTGTGTGTGTGTGTGTGTGTGTGTAGGGTGACCATTATAAGCTTACCTAATTTTGGAAAATTTCTTACATGTTTCTAATAATTGGATAGATTGACTTTAGGGAAGATTTCCAAGTAAGTTGAGCTTGTATAGATCAGTTATCCAAACACAGTTTTAGTATTTATCTCTCCATTATAATGTGCTTTTCTTCCTACAAGAGCCAGATTCCCTTGTATCACCTTAAAATACTCTACTCTATTATACTACTTAGGCTTTAACTTTTTGGATCATGTTTTGAAAATGTATCTTCAAATTTTTCCACATAACCAACATTCTTTACTTAGACTTTCTTATTGAAATAGATCTACAATTTATCTCTGGCATTGGGCTTTCTGCCACTCTGACAAGTGAAAAGTAGGTATATTGTGGTCCAATTGGTTATTATGTCTCAAATGACCTTATGCACGTGTTTTACATAGGTCAAGAGTAAAAAGCTTATTCTTTAGTCTCCTAGAACACAATCTGTTTGATATTTCCACACACATGAAGCAGGAGGGTATTTTTTTCTCCTGTGATAAATAAATATGGAATTCAACAAATATAAACACCACAAAGTTCAAGGGCCTGCAATTCATTGAAGAATGCTATAATGCTTTACTAGGTTAATTTTGTCCTAAAAAAGTTAGCAGTTTCTGTTTTAGACTCAACAAACTGATGCCCACCATAACCATGTCAAAAGTATTCTGTCCCTCAAACTAGAATCTAGATAAAGATTTAAAAGAGAAAAAAGATGACAACAAAAGTCCATAAATTTAGCATTTTAATCTTGGCGTTGACACCCATGACAGTGTGCCTCTTCCCTTCTGACCACAATTTCAGGATTCATTTTAACAACACATTTGCTACTTGCCTGACTGTGTCAGCTCCCCAGGGCTTACTCTCAGGCTTGTCTCTCTCTGCTTTAGATGTCTTCACTAACGTTGGGATTTAAAATAACATCTCTTCATTGTTCCTTCACAACTCTACTGGCCCACTTTTAAGGTTCCCTCGTGTTATATCCCCAATGCTTTTGTGATGTATGGAAGCTCCTTTCCTGGTATGTAATAAAACACTATAAAATGAGCACGTGTTACTGAAAAGCAGTCTGCATTTCCCATAGCAAGTGGTCTTCTTCCTGTTTATGCTTATCCAGATAGTCATGAAATTTTTTCTTTGTGGTTTTAATGAGAAGTACCTTTCTGAATTTTATCCCCTACCCCAAATTCATACGTTGAAGCCCTAACCCTCCAGTGTGACTATATCTGGAGGTAGGGCCCTTAGGAAGTAATCAAAGTTAGAGGAGGTCATAAGGGTGGGACCCTAATGCAGTAGGATTCATAAGAAAATAAAGAGATCAATCTCTCTTTACCCTGTGAGGACCCAGCAAGAAGGCAGCTGTCTGCAAGGCAGAAAGAGAGCTCTAACCAGACATTGAGTCAGTCAGGACCTTGATCTTGATCTCGGATTTTTCAGCCTCCAAAACTGAGAGAAATAAATTTCTGTTGTTTAAGCCACCCAGTCTGTGCTATTATGCCTGAGCTGACTAAGGCATTTCCAAATGTAGGTTTAGACCCTTTTCTAGATTTACTCCAATGGTCTCGGGTAAGTGATCAATTATAATTTCTTCTTAGAAAGTTTTACTTCTCAAAGATCTTTGTAGCTTTCACCTAAAACAGCAGGCACCTGTATTTGCTTTGAGATCTTCTCCAAATTGTCCTCTTTCCCTCAGTCTGGTTCAAAGTTCTTTCAAGTCAGTGCACATTTAAACTGATGTCATTTTCCTCCCTCAGTACAGCAAGTTCCAGCACATTCTAGCATGGTACAGGGGATTTTCTTATATTCAGCTTGTATGAGTATTTACTAGAGTAGGCCTCTGGAAAAGTTTGACAGTTTGTGCTAGAAGACTTAAAGACACTTTTGTCTTTTGATACAATAAGTACACTTCAAGGAATTTGTCCTAGGTCAGTGATGCCAAGAGGATTTTCTATCATACCAATAATAACAAATGAGGCTGCATATCCATCCGTAGACAAAAACCAGGGGAACTATGGCTTGTTGGGATACTATGGAATCAAGAGGGTATATTTACAAAAAAAGTTTTTAATGATCTGGGGAAATTCTGATGATGCAATTAAACATGGATGCATACTATGTACTCTTATACTCTGGCAGATTTATTTTCCTACAACTATCCCTAAGGTTGCTCCGAGTTCTAACTTAATGCTGTGTATGACTTTGCTTATATCACTTCCCTTTGCCAGAAAATGAAACATGTCCTTATATACCAGACTGTATTCCTCCTAGTATCCAAATTGCAGGCACAAGTAACAGTCTCTGCAAAAATTTTCAAATCTCCCAAAGTATATTCTTTTTTATGACATTTTAGAGAGCCACTTTATTTTAGTTCCAAACATTGTTCATACACAATAAGGAGGATATGAAGAAATGGTTCCTGCTGTGTATGAGATTGTTAACACAAAGAATTGTTTCTTAGGCTGATCCCCAAATTCAAAGATTATAAGTGTTCTCGGGGCTGTACCCCTCTGGAGCTCACCTAATAGCCAAGCCCCTAGAGGGCACTCAATAAATATTTAATTGAATGGACTGTTTGAAGACTCTTTAAGACCAGCCTTTCAAGTGACTCTGTGTAGTGAACATTCATAGATAGAGCATTGACATCTTTATATCCTCATTTTAGTCGCACTAAATTTATAGTAAGAAGAGTGTTATGAATTCTTCATAAGTGCTTCAAAAGCAATCTTGGCATATTGATCAGAGACTGTGGCCTGTACAGGAACTATAGTTGCATTTCCAACTGTTGTTTAGTTGTAATTTTATTCCCGAGAGTAGAGCCAACCTGTTCTGTATTTTATAATAATATGTAATAATATGGTCCTGTAATTTTACTATTTAGAAAATATATTTGCCATTTACAATGTCAGTCAAGAAGATATAAATGAGAAATAATGAGGCTTGCCTTGTTAGACTACTATTCTCAATTTTGAGAGTGGCATATTCGAGTTGGCTGATTCACTTAAGTAGCAGAGCAAATTGTCACAATTCTCCCAGATGAATCCACTGAAAGGTGAGATCCAGTAATGCTATGAAATTGCTTATTTTCTCTAAAAGAACAAACAACAACAAAAAAAACGAAAACGAGAAAACCCCTCACAAATACATAGAGTTTATAAATGTGATTGGCTTAGGGGTATTTCACTTTTTATGGTTATTACTATGCATATTTTCTTGCCCACTGGAATTTTAAAACTCTGTGCTGACTAAATCATTTATTAGCGCTTCATTTAAAACGATTTTTAAAGCAACTTGGGAAGTTGTCAACAGTTTTCTGGTTGCTTTTAACACCAGGTAATGGGCCTGCTTGGCTGAGTGGTAGTTCTTGCTGGGTATCAAATCCCATATTTAGTTTCAAGCCTCATGGTGGTAGCAGGGAACAGTCACATCACAGATTATTTCACATCTCTAGTTCAAGTGCAGGCTGCACTTTGCAAAAATTTCAGTAAGAAAACACACGTACTTATGTGCCTAGAACCATCTCTACTGTCGGCCTTAGGGTGAGAAGGTATTAAGGTAGAAGTCTAGCTTGCATGGTTTTTATTTTATTGGAAATAATCCTGATTGAGACATGTGTATGAAAAAAAACAATCTCTGAGCCGAGTTGTTTCCGTATTAAATGAAAGCAGCCTTTTCATTTTGAAACCTAAATATATAATGAAATCGTCCTCTGTCATGTAGCAGTGTGCTCTTTTAAGAGGGGGTAACAGATTCCAATAAGTCATTCAGACATAATCGGTCTGTTTTATTAGTAGATTGAATTAGAGGTGCATTGAGGAACCAATGGAATTTCTTACCTGCCTTTTTGAGGATTACCCCAGGACACAAATACTTGTCCCATCAACCTCATGTGTAGCAGCCTGTCTTCCAAACTCTAGTTTAATATTAACAAATTACTTGCTTTCTCTAGGTGTCTCTTAGACCCTGGCAGGATTTTGATGTCCCAGCTTCAGTAAAAAACAATCAACTTTCGTACATAGGCTCAGCCTTAAAACATATGTATTTTCTTATTATACGTGAATCTTCACTCATCTTGCAGCATAGACTAGCTGCACTTGACATGCTTTCAAAAGAGAGTGCATTTCTAAATTTCTTGTCACCCAGCCCATATTGAAAATTTAATAGGCAGAAGGAACATTTATGACAGAATTCCTGGAGGATATGGAGTTCACCTATTCCGCAAGAAATGCTAAAATGCAGAATGCTAAAATGTACTCTTGGCCTCTATATCACTGAAACACGGTTTTCTACAATGCCATCAACCTCTGTTTAGGATTATTTCAAGATAAGAAACAGCACTATGAAACTTGATTACGTTGGGTTTAAGGATGTTGAGCATTTTTTTCATTTTATTACACAGGGTTGTCTTATGAAAATCTTATGAAGAAGTACCTTTCTTGTCTTAGGATCAGTTCCTCTGAGCTATTGCTCAGCTTTTATTTTATGGTTTCAGAAAAATAACCAGACCTGTAAGAGATTAAGTGACACTGGAGAAGTAGGAGGACTCAGATTTATTTTACGCCAGTGGACCCAGATGAGCTTGTGCTTGAAATTCCGGACCCTGGGTTGTGGGGTTACAGGGTTTTTAATAGAGGGGTGTAGGAGGTCAGGTTCCAAGAGCTATGCTGGCTGCTGGTACGTGGGTTTAAACTGGGGGGTGGGGGAGTGGTTTGTTTTAGGCTGTTAAGGCAGTGCAGGGGGCTTGTGGCAGGAAGCCTGTTTACAGAAGCAGAAGCTGCGGTCATCTCTTGCTCCCAGTAGGGCTTCTGGTTATTTCTAGCTTATTGTTAGTAACTTTCCATCTTCTGGGACCTCCTAGCCTGTGCCTGCTCAGGGTAATTTTCCTCTTCTATGGAACCTGAATTTTGGAATGACTATTTCCCACTTTTTGCACTGACTGTTAGGAAGCTTAAAACGAAATGAATGGTTCAGTCATTCTAATTCTATTAGTTTCATTCCAGAATCAATTTTACATTCTTGCCCTAATTTTCCATTTGCTCTGTGTTTTCATCTCTTTTAAAATTTTGTAAATTTGTAGGGATTTGGGGTATCTTATTATGATACTTTCAAATATTTTTGGAATAAGAGAGCCCATCAGCATAGAAAACTCTTTTCCTAAAACTGATCCTTAATGCTATTTCTGGGATTAGAGATGCTTTTCTGTTGAGAAGTTTGTCTTTTTCACCTTTAATTATCTTGATGAGATTCTGGTCTTTCCCTGATGTTTATAATAGTATTCCTGCTCATTCCTTTAGAGTATAGAGCACTACAGGGAACACAACTGCTCTAAAGAATTCTGAGATAAACTTAATCATCTTACCCTGCTGAAGGCATCACCCATTGTCTTCTTTCAGTGTATATTTGATAGATACAATCCACTCATTTTATGAAGTAACTGAGAGGATTATCCATTCATTTTCCACCTTCTCGAGTCATTGATTCACAGCTCCTCTCTGTGTGCAATAACACACTGGCCTGACTTTATACAATTTTTCAATAGCTTTCTCAAAAATATAATTTGGTCATCAGCTCCTGTGGGTGAAAAAATCCTGATAACTCTTGATCATTTTAAATTTAGCTGCAAAATTTAATTTTGTCCAAAGGAGCCTGACCCCTTTCTTCATTTAATCCTTCATATGATTACAGCTGGTCGTGCACCTTGGCATTTCCCCAGAGTGAATTCTACTGGCACATTTTCTCACCTGCCACACTTATGTTGCCAGGATATAACTGAATTATTTTTTGGAGGGCTTAAACTCTTTCCAGTCACATGAAATCACAATGCAATCTCACTGTTGAAACTCATCCTTTTGTTTTTCTGTTGCTCCTTTCAAAGGCTTTTAGCAAATCGTTTTTGTCCTACAAGCCTATCTTTTCCATCATGCTCTCTGCACAAGTATGTTTGGAGAAATAATATTTCAGTCCAGAGGCACATCTGAGAAATAACAACAAAGTTTAATAAGAGATCATTTCAACTCCTGTGGGACAAGGAGAAATTTCCTTGTTCGGAATAAAATTTTTTATTATTTTTTGCTCATAAATTCGGTGGAACAATCCAGGTAGCCTCACTCAATAAATGCTATATGCATGCAATATATTAGACTTTCTAAGTTATAACCCTTGTTACCCCCGCTTATTGTTTCTGTATAAAAATAATTTTATTGTGACACATAATTATAAGCAATTTAAGTAACTTAATTATAGTGATGGTGCTCTAGCACCAGATTAAATTAAGAGTAGTGACAATTTTATTGTTACATTTATATAAGAAGAAAACACCAAAACTCTTATCACTGACAGATTGGGAGTTAGAGAAAATAAGTCCCAAAGTAAAAAATTTAATATGTTTTATTATTATAAATATTTAACACTTAACATATAAACATGTAAATGTCATTATAAACATTGAATACTTTGATGTTAAAGATCTCAGGAGATTGAAGAAAATGAAATTCCAGAGATGCAGACCACTTTCAATCACATTAAATCAAACATTCTTCCCTTTATGTCAGCTTAATTTTAAGAGAAAGGACATAGAAATAGATTACCTTTTCTAAAAAATAGGGAAATTGTCATACTGTATAAGAAAAAGTTAACGCTAGATTGTAAATTTGTTGACTCTTACAATTTAATCTCTAATCTAATCAAACATTTGAGAACTTAAGCTTTCTCCCAAATTCCCTTATCTTTCATCTTTTTTATTGCTTATCTTAAGCAGAATCTTTTCTATTTTCTTATTCCCTGCCTCGTTAAGCCCACTTCCTTTCATAATTTCTGTATACTTGTGTACGTTCCTCTCCAATTGTAAATGTGATCTGTACCCAAGCTCTCAACTCTCTCCCATTACTGTTTAATGAAAACTCATTAATTGTTCAAGATTTACTAAGTAGTTATTATATTCTGGGCACTGTAGTAGGCACTACAGAAACAAAAATTCATAATACATAAACATTTCCCTTAAAAAGTTCACAGCCAGTAGAAGTTATAGGCACTCAAAGAAATAATTATTCTATAAAAAGATATGTGAAATAATGAAAAGACAGAATGCATAACACTTCCCATTCAGAGCACACTGTAGGGCAGAGTTGGAAACAGCCGTTAGAAGAAGAGAGAAAACCTTTCACAAAAGCAATGATCTTTATTGAAGTGGATTTTTGCCTGGCAGAGACAAGATGTAGGCAGCTCATAAGCAAAATAGCCCAAGATCAGGATCAAAAACAAGTAATGGCACGGTATGCTCGATGAATTGCAAAGAGCAAATTGCAAATTGCCAAGTCTAATGGGAGACTGGAGAGGTGGTGTAAGAACGATCTTGACAGGAAGATGCTTTTTTACATCAATAGTGTAGAAGGTGGAACATCATTAAAGAATTATAATCAAGGGAGGGAAATTGTTTTATTTTAGCAACATCACTTCAGTGACAGTGTAGATGATGACCAAAAGGGGATGGGGCTGAGTAGGGGATGAGGAATCTGTGAGGACGCTATTGCCAAGTCTGGGAGGAAGATTTTGAGATCGGATATGGGGCCCTAGAAAGGGAAGAGAGCAGATGGTTGAGAGACATGTCTATAATGAGGACTATATATGTCTTGGGTATGGTTTGCTTATGGAAAGGTGATGAAGAAATATAGTTTAGGAATAAATTCCATGTTTCTTGCTTATGTGAGTGGTAATGCTAATCATTTACAATGGAGACTTCGGCTGAATACATAGTTGCTTACTGTAATTTGTTCCTTTCTCTGTTGTAAATATATGTCCCTGACCTGTTGATTCATTTGTGGTCATATGACGTCCTCTGAGTAATAAAACATGACAAGGAATAAGCTCTAAGAACCAGTGCTTGATTCACAATGTTTTCCTTTTCTCTCTGCCCTCAGACTGGCAATGTTCCAAACAGACATTATTCCATCTACCTGGATCCCAAAATCAAGAGGACATGAAACAAAGCCCTAGCTGACCAAAAATGTCATTTCTTTCATTAAGCTATTGAGCTACCAGGGTTATTTGTTATTGTGCCCAACCTAATCTATCCTGACTGATAACAGAGGAATGTGAAATAAAAAAGGAAGCTTTGGACAGAAGATGATTAATTCAGTTTTGGTTAGGTTGAGACTGGGCCTTGAGAAGGCCCTTTTATTTATGGCATTAGAGAACTCACTGGACATATTTCCATTTCACTGCTTTCTTTATTAATTGAGTACCCTTTTCCTAGTGTTTACTTGTTGAGAAGTAGCATTACATAGCGGTAAAATGTGTGTCCTCAAAAACGACACTGCCTATATATGAATCCCAGATCTCGTCATTTGTATACTTCAGTTTCCTCATCTGTAAAGTCAGGGTGATCAAACAATGTGCCTCATAAGACCACTTTAAGAATTAAATGAAGTAAAATATATATCTGTACTTAGAAAAGTGTCTGGCTCATAGTAAATGCTATGTAATGTTATTGTTACTGTGTGTGTGTGTGTGTGTGTGTGTGTGTGCATAATTCGATCCTTTCAGAAAGCAGGTGGAATAAAAAGGTAGGCATGCTTGCAAGTTACTTCACTTTCCACTGAGGCTGTAAGAAAAAATAGTGAAGAAAAAGATTTCTAGGCTTATCTTTTGAGGAAAACTGCTCTATTGAAAATAATTTTTATCATTTACTTTAAAGTGAGATTGCCTTATCTAAGTATAAAAAATGTGGCTTAAAATTTGATTTATTCATTGGCCCTAGTAATGTCTTTATGAGATGTGGAAGAATTATTTCAAGGCTAAACAATTCTTTGAAAATGAAGTCTGATCAAAGAAACATAAAAATGTCAAATGACTAATTAAAAGAAGGAGGAACTTATTGATGTAGCATGCTCTGGAAAAATACTGAAAATTATGTTACATTTGGATTACTTCTTTTTATTGGAGTTCCCAGTATTTTCAATTTCTGGAATTACCCACCTACCGGCTGATCGCAGGTATCTGCAATACTGCCTATACTTGGAAAATCCTGTAGTTTGGTTTAGAGCAAGTTATCAAAGTCAGCTCTGCCAAATTTGAGGCTTCCATAATGCAGAGAGCACACAAAGCTCTAGGGTTGATATCTTTTCTTTCAACCTACAGAGTTCTGCCTTTTTGTAGACATGTTCCATGTAAGATGCAATATGGCATAGTAGTTAAGAGGATCAGATCCATGTTAGCTAATTAGCTGGGTGGAATTGTGCAAGACGGATGATTCACAGACCTGTATCCCTGAAACAAATAATACATTATATGTTAATAAAAAATAAATTAAAAAAATTAGCTGGGTGCCCTGAATTTTTTGCATAGATAAAATGGAATTCTAATAGCATTAACTTGTAGGTTGCAGGGATTAAATGAGTTAATACACAAAAAACGAAGAGAGCAGTCCCTTCCAGAGCAAAAGTACTCATGAGTTAGCTGCTGTTTTTGAAAATGGTTCTTTTGCCAAAAATAATCATTTATTAAAAAGTTTCAAAACCACAGGATGTAGGTTGCTCCCTACATTTCTCTGTCTTCCTTTTCCATAATCCAAATTTAGAACCACAGAAAACACTTCATACATATTTTTTAATTGGTCTGCTCTGAAAAACAGTCCAGTTAAAGATGTTAGGTAAAATGCCTGGGAAGGAAGCAGGCTAGTGAACGTGATATTAATAGGCAAGTCATGTTGTTAGCACCACACAAATCAACTCAGTAAGGTGGGTGCCTCCAACACTTACCTGAATGGCATTGCCAGCCATCAGAAAACTATACACCTTTCCTTATCCTTCACTAATAGAGAAACATTTCAACTTGTTCCCACTTTGCTTTGGAAGGACCTGTGAGGTGCTGCCAGTGACCGTGGACAAAGTGGACAGGGTGGTTTATCCACCTGAATTATCTGAATATTAAGTTTAAAGTGAAAGCATAAGGAATAAATAACCAATCACACTTCCTAAACAAGAAAGATAGTCCTTCGTGCAGTTTAGAGAAATGTTAATGGATAGAAGATAATTTTTAATTATTTTAAAGCATAAAAAGGCATATGATTCCCTCAGTTCCTCTCCCTCTCTTTTTCTTCCATTTTCAAGCCAAACTTAACATCATGTTTTTATTTCCTTTTTTTTTTTTTAGCTTCTATTTAAATTCCAGTTGGTTGACATACATGTTTTTATTTCCATTTAAATCGTTGTGGTGATCTAGTTAGTCTACCTTGTTACATATAAGCACGATGAAAAACAACACTATTTAATGAGTTCTTGAGCGTGAGCTTTCTGAATGTTATATGGCTGTCCTTGAATTTTTTTTTTTTTTCAGATTATTTTAGTTTGGGGTTTGTTATGACACCACGTTTTTAAAAGACATCTTTAGATTACAATTTTTTTTTTTAAGGAGGGAAACAAAACACTGATGTATTATAGTTCTCTCACCAGAGAAAAAGGAATTGTACCAGGGTATTAAACTGCAGGCAAGCAGCAATAGCAATAACATAGAAACTAGAACACAGAGACCCTAACGGCTTCAGTAGTCAAGCTGACTTCTTGGCCGCTAGCATGTGTTAGTATGGGAATTAGAAAGGGTGCCCTTCTAAAGGGCAAAATAAATGTTCATAAAAATCAAACATTTTCATCAAGTAGCTGAATCTAATCCCTCAAATGACCGAGAAGCACAGGCAGGGAGCTTTTTCCTTGCTAGGCAGAAATGACACTAGAGGCCGAAGAGGCCAGATTGAACCAGAAACTCTGCAGGCCCATATGCCAGGAGGTGAGTCAGAAAAGGTGTTACATGCAACAGGGAATAGAAGTAACAGTTCAAGCTGGTGTGCCAGAATAAGGTTTTGAATCCAAAAAGAAGAAGACGAGCAAAAAAAGCATGTTAAAATCAGGAGGGCAAGAAAAGGATAAGCAGAGGCATTCTTATTGACTGATGATTGATTGGCTAGAATATCATCAGAGGGCAGTTGTTGCTTTTGTGAGCTAGAGGGATATGAACATATGCTGGGATGACCCTGTTAAAAGGGTCAGGACTGTTAACTTTCCAACCTTTGGTAAGGTTAGAATTTTCCTGGATTTGTAACTTCAAGGACACGTTTCTTTTAGCCCATATTCTATTACTCCCAATTTTTCTTTTATCATCATTTTACTTTTCTTTGACATATTCAATTCAGATAGTCTGCAGGAAAAACCCTTAGGATCTCAGTGGCTTGTAACAAAACTATATTTCTTGCTTATGGTGAACAGGTAAGGGAGGCACGGGGGCATGCAGATGGCTTTGCTTCCTACTGTACTCAGAGATTCAATATGGCCGAAGTTCCATCTCAGCTGTAGTCTCCGGAACACTAGGCTTCTCCTTTGCCTCTATTGACTGCTGAGTCCAGAATTGATACACATCACTTCAGCTCACATGTCCTTTCCCTGGCTATTTCCAGGCACGTGGCTCCACTCAACTTCCAGAAGCCTAGGGAATGCAGAAAAGATGTGAAGTATTTGGTGAATATTATTGTCTTTGTCGTAGGGAGGAAGACTAAGTGTTGTTGGGTAGAAATTATAAAGAAGTCGCATATGAGGGGGTGGCTCTGTTTTATGGAGTAGCTTCAAGGGGGCCCTCACTGGGCTGATGGTTTTACTTGCTTTAAATGGTCCAGTTTGCTAATGTCTAGTTTTTAGCCAGATTCCACTTTCTGTTCACTTCATTTTCCCTGATGCCTTTTTGTGATTTTTTGAACTTTCCTTTTGTGCACTGGGGTCAATAATTCCAAGCATCTGATCTAACACATGAGGGTATACCTCTTCATACTGCACAGCAGTTGTAGAGATAAAATCAGGTCTTTTTTTTTTTTTTTAAGGTAGCATATTGTGACAGAATATTTATCTATAAATGTATATAGATTTAGAAATACCTTTCTTAAATTTTCACCTGGTCATTAGCCTTGCAGGTAATAGGCAATGATCAGGTAGACCTGGACAAAAGCATTTGCACCCTAATTATGAATTTGGTGATTCAGTAAAGAATCACATAAAGGGGACACGTGGTTTCAATGGAGAGTGGTTTTTGACCTCTTCCCCAAATGAGTGATGGTGCTCCTAAGACCTATTATTTAGAAGCAGGTTAATATTGCCCAAATGTCTCTCTTGCTGAAGAATAGAAGTAGAATTCAGGAGGCTGCTGATCCAGATGGGGCTTTCTCATTCAGCACAAGGAGAGATGTTCTGTCAATAAGGTCAAATTTAAGTTACGAGCTCAGGGGGAGGCCCTTCAGAAGAATTCTGGGCAAGCCATAAAATCTCAAAGCAAGCATCAATTGACTTTGACTCATGTACTTAACCAGTAATGTGAATCAGACACAGTAACTTTCATGCTAATATTCTTAATATAAATCGCTTTTTAAAAATATTTGTATCTCGACTCAGAGATTAATTTCCTTTCCCCTGATCCAGCCAGTGGTGATGTTGGCATGGAAGTGTGGAGGAAATGTAGCAATAGTTATACATGTTTCTAATGACCACCTAGACTATGCTTATGGAGACTTTCTAAAAACGAGTGTGGATATGGAGGCAAACTTTTTGCTGCTGGTATATAATCTCTGCTTTCAAAAATCTTTTATTTCTCTGAAGCAGCTATGTCAATAAGGAATTCTAGTATGTTGTTTTGTTGTAAATACTGTAGTACATGTATATCCCTATTTCCAATAACTGAAAAAGCCTTCATTATAGTGGGGTTATAAAATTGTATCTTTTATGACTCAACATTTAAGGACTCATTGATGAAATTAGTGTATATGCCACTATGTTAGAATTCTGTGTGTGTATAACTTGTAGGCCTTCAATAACTTGAGGGAAAAGGGAAAATATAGTTCAAAAGGTCTCATGTAGAAGATATTCAAAGTTGAATAACTTATATTTGGATTCTGAGTGTGCCACTTACCATGTCCATAGTCGCTGATGTGACTGAGTAAGTTACCTAATCTTTCTGAGCCTGTTACTTCATTAAAAACAAACAAAAAAAAGGAGGGTAGGGAAGGAGGAGTATTGAGTTTCTACAGTAACCACACTTCTTTAGCTTAAAAATGGGGTGCTTTCAGGATCAGAGTAAGGGATGCTAGTGTGATACTGAACTCAGTAGTTTTTCAAAGCTTGTCTTACCCTTATTGACCTTGGACCCAACTCCACCCCCCAAACCCAAATACAAACACAGTCGCAGAGTCACTCATAAAGCACATTCCCATCTGTGGGAGGCTGAAAAATCCTCCACAAAAGATGTTTACCTCAAAAAGGGAGAATCTTGGAACTTACGAATGCTACCTTCTTTGGGAAAAGAGTCTTGGAAGATGTACTAAGTTAAAGAGATCTTGAGAAGAGATCATCCTGGGTTATCCAGGTGGGCCCTTAATCCAATGCCAAGTGTCCTTAAAAGAGACATACTGAGGAGAACAAACACACAGAAGAAAAAAATGATGTGACAATGGAAGCAAAGATTCAAGTGGTGCAGCCACAAGCCAATGAAGCCACTTTATGCTGACAATCACCAGAAGCTGAAAGAGGAAAGGAAGGATTTTCCTCTAGACCTTCTAGAGGAAATATGGCCCTGTCCTACTAGCACCTAGGTTTCAGACTTCCATTCTCTGGAACTGTGAGAAAATACATTTCTATTGTTCCAAGGCATGAAATTTATGGTAATTTGTTACAATAACTAACAAACCATTTCTATGTCTTTTCTCACTTAATTCCTGCCTCTCTTCCTCCATTAACACAAATTAGAATCCTACCTACCCTCAGTATCCCTTTTTGAGTTAAAATCTCTTGATTACCCCTACCCCCAACAATAAGGATTAATCTTGTCTTCCCCCTTTTCCTATGGTATTTTATTTATATCTGTTAAAATTTGACTTCCAATATTCCAGTATTTGCCTTTTTATCCTGCCTTGGTGCTTATTTGATTACTGGAATAGAGTCAGCATTTCATAAATATTTCCTGTGTAAATATGGGACCATGACCCATTAATGCCGGAATAGGGCCAATTTTTAAAGTAATTATACATAGTGCCAGTCCCTAACCTCCCAAGTATCTAGCTTCTTACTTGGAAATTGCTTTACAGATTCTGTGTCTTAAAACTGGTAGGGGGAAGGCTTAATGGAATAAGAATAACAGGAAAAGAGAGAAAGTAAAAAAATAAAGTTATATTAATATTTCATTAATTAACTAAAAGTCTCTAAAATTACAATTGCCACATTTTTACTTATTTACATCATACCTTGTTCATTAAAAAAAAGAAAAAAAGGGTCTGGCCTATATACTGTATGATTCCAACTGGGTGATATTCCAGAAAAGGCAAAGCTATGGGGACAATAAAAAGATCAGTGTTTGCCAGGGTTTAGGGGTTGGGGGGAGACTAAGGGAAGCACAGAGGACTTTTAGGCTAGTGAAAATAATCTGTCTAATACTACAATGATGGATATGTCATTGTATATCTGTCTGTCCAAACAGTTGGAATGTACAACTCTAAAGGTGAACTCTTATGGACTCTATGAGCTTTCGGTGATGATAATGTGCCAATGTAGGTTCATGATTGTGTATATTGTACCACTCTGGTGAGGGATGCTCATAATGGGGGACTCTATGCATGTGTGGGGCAGAAGGTATATGAGAAATATCTTACCTTGTATTCAGTTTGGCTGTGACCTAAAGCTGCTCTAAAAAATAATTAATAGTAATAAATAATAAAGAGGGGAGGTGTGAGGAGATGTGAAATATTAGGGAATATATCTTTGGTAGCAAAATTTGAGGCACCAGAATGAGTCACTCAGTGGCATATCTCCTTGGGCCTTTTAGATAGTTCAGAGAGGCCATTGTCTAATACTGGATCTGTGGGATGGTACATGGGATGGTTTTAGGTGCAAGGATCCGAGCCTTCATGTTCTCTAATGCTGTGGAGAAAACACAGACAATGCTCCTTTTATTAAGTCTTCAAACAGCAAAATATTTTCTTTTAGATTTTATTTATTTATTTGACAGAGAGAGAGCAGAAGTGGTGGGGCGGGGCAAAGGGAGAGGCATAGCTGAGCAGGGAACCCAGTGCAGGGATCCATCCCAGGACCCTGAGATCCTGACCCGAGCCAAGCAGAAGGCAGACACTTAACTGACTGAGCCACCTAGGCAACCCATTCAGCAACATGTTTTTTGAGAGCAAGGTACATTGCTTCTCTGAAACTGGATTTCATCACCTAGAAAAGGAAGGGTTGATGTACCTATTTGGAGAGGCTGCCCACCCTAAATCCTTTTTTTTTTTTTTTAAATGTCTCCCATTGCCTTATCATGCTTGTACTAGAACACTCCTCCTCCCGGACTACCTCTAAGTAAACCAGGAGTGAGACACTATTAGACCTCCCAAATGTTAATTTTTATCATGTGGAAATTACTCACTGTATGGTTATGCTGATGCAGAGTTCTGCCCGTCTTAAAACTAGACCCATGCTGCAAGGTAAGTCACTTACTGCTTGTGCTTAAAAATCTCTTTTAAAAATTACTTTTTGAGAGGTGCCTGAGTGGCTCAGTGGGTTAAGCCTCTGCCTTTGGCTCAGGTCATGATCTCAGGGTCCTGGGATTGAGCCCCGCATCGGGCTCTCTGCTCGGCAGGGAGCCTGCTCCCCCACTCCCTGCTCTCTATGCCTGCCTCTCTGCTACTTGTGATGTCTGTCAAATAAATAAATAAAATCTTTAAAAAAAAATTACTTTTTGAAATGGTGCTTAGTTATCTTTTTTCCAGAGAGGAAAATGATGTTTATAGCTTCAGCTTTAAGAATTTTATTTAGAAAAAAAGAAAAAAAAAAGATCAAAGTGCTCTGGAAAGAAGAAAGCTTATTTCTTACCTTTGAAAGATGTCCCACCTGAGACAAACATTTAAAAATATATTTAATTCTTCAAGGAAGCTTTTGAGAGCAACATAAGCAAATGAAGGAGTGTGCTTAGAAGAGAAATTGTGTCTCAATCTCATGCTCTGGTTTCCTCCTGTAAGCTACAACATACATATTTTAAAAGGAAATAGCGATTAAAAAAAAAAAAAAGAATAGATACAAGGGACAATGCTGGTCATGTGGATTGTCTGACTTTATTTACACAGAGACGATGTTTAAGATGGACCTAAAATGCTAACCCCAGATAGATGCCATCAGGGACTGGAGTTAGTGTTCTCTGGGGAAATCCTCATTCTCAGCGCTGAAACATAGGAATAAGACCCCTAGATAATTCAGCCTTTTCTCCCGATATACCATCATGGAGGAACTATAAGCTCAAGTTACTTTCTAAGTCATTTAATTTTTTAGCAAAATGCAGTGAAAACTACTCTGTGCAAAGACTTGTTCTAGATTCTGTAGAAGTTAGAAAGAGGAGTTATGTTGGATTACACAAAAGTGAGGGAAGGAGCAAGGTGGGAAAGGGAATATCGGGACAGAAGTTAATGGAGATGGGAGCGAGACATGTAGTACAAGTCTGGATCAGGCAGAGCCCAGGGAGCTTGAGGTTCCAAATTAAGAGACTGGCATTAAAGATGAGGTCTCTAAATTATGTCTTTGGGAACTTTATTTTGAGTTCCATTCTAGAATCAGGGAAGAGAGAGAGTGTTTGAAATAATTCCCAAATAAATGACATGGATTCAGAAGTGTCACTAAGATGGTTTCAGTCCCTTGGCAATTATTCAACTATCTGAAGTTAAAGGATGCATAGAAGGGGGAAAGCCTAACATTCTTAGAGTACATACCATATGCCAGACACTTAATCGGTTATCTCATTTAACTCTAAAACAAATCCATGAGATAGATGTTGTTTTCTCCATTTTAAAATGAAGAATATGAGAGAATGATTAGATAAGTTAGCCATTGTCCCACTGCTGGAGTAGTACAACTAAGATTCCACATTCTGTTTATCCTTATCGTGAAAATTTCCAAAGAGAAGTGCAGTATCAAACTTTGTTGTTGTTGTTTAGGTTTATGGCCAGATTAATGTGTTCAAGATAACTGTAGTTTCATTCTGCCTCTGCCAGGGGCAACCTAGAGCCTCTGATCTGTAGGTGGTGTTCTCCTTTCATTAGTGCCCCTAAGTGCCTGCCCTTCATTCCCTTGTTTAACAAATATTTACTGAGCTGCTTCTGTACGCCAGGTAAATAAATATTCAAGTGTTGTAGACATATACATCAGTGAACAAAACTCACAAAATGTCTGTTCTCACAGAGCTTACAGTCTATTTAGAGGGAGACAGGAAATAAATACAAAGCACAATAAAGAAGTAAAGTATACGCCATGTTAAAAATTAATTAATATGATGGAAAAATTGAAAAACAAACCCTGCAGGATAAGGGGGTCCTAGGGGTGAGGATGGATATCACGGTGCATGGGTAGGTGTCATTTAGAAGGTGAAAAGTGAGCAGAGACATGAAGCAAGTGAGGGATTTAATAAAGCTGAAGTCAGAAATAAAGGGGCCTTAACATTCAAAGAATCCAGACACGTTATCCTTAGAACAAACATCAGAACGTGTTTCTAGGCCAATATGGCTGGTGCAGAGTGAGTTAAGGAGAGAATAGGATAAGTTAAGGTCAAATTGGATTGGGGAAGGACAGATCATGAAACACGTTGTAGGTCATTACATGGGCATTGGCTTTTTCTCTGAGTTAAATGAGAAGGTAATGCAGAATTTTTAAAAAATATGTGATATGACTTTAGCTTTTAGAAGATTATTCTCTCCTGTGTTGATAAAATAAGTCAGAAGGAAGCGGGGTAAGGATGAAATAGGAAGTAGTGGCCTCTTGCATTAAAAGGTGAGGCTGTTGGTGGCTTAGATCGGGGTGGCCATAGTAGAAGGAGAGGAACTGGTTGGATTCTGGATATTTCGTAGGTATCAGTTCAGCGGGTTTGAGATGAATTTCATGCATGGATTTGAGAGAAAAAGAGGATTTTAGAATGACCCCAGGATTCTTTGCCTGAACAACTACAAGATTCAAATAATCATTAAATAAAAGGAAAAGGCTGAAGAAAGATGACTGGGAGGAAAGGCCAGGAGTTTTTTTCTTTCTTTTTTTTTTCTTTTATTTATTTTACAGACAGAGATCACAAGTAGGCAGAGGGGCAGGCAGAGACAGTGAGGAAGGGAAGCGGGCTCCCCACTGAGCAGAGAGCCCGATGTGGGGCTCGATCCCAGGACCCTGAGATCATGACCTGAGCCGAAGGCAGCGGCTTAACCCACTGAGCCACCCAGGCACCCCGTCATTTGTTTTTTTAAACAGGTTGAGTTTGAGATACTTGCTAGATATATGTGTCAGTTGTCTATTGATGCATGACAGAGCACCACTAACTTAACAGCTTGAAATAACACCCACATTATTAATTCACATTTCTCTAGGTAAGAAGTCTAGACAGGTTCTCTGCTTAGAGTTTCACAAAGCCAAAATCAAGAGCTCATCCAAACTGCGCTCATAGCTGCACGTTCTGGGAAAGAATCCATTTCCAGGTTTACTCACGTTGCTGGCAAATTTCAAATTCCTTCTGGTTGTTTAAGACTAAGGTCCCTATATCCTTGTGGGCTTTTATCAGAGGAGTCACTCTCTAGTCATTGTTCATGGTTCCTCTATCTTCAAAGACAGTAACATTCCATCAAGTCCTTTTCTTGCCTCAGATCTCTCTGACGTTCCCATCTGCCTTCCTCTTCTGCGGCCACCCAGGGAAAGCTCTCTGCTTTTAAAGATCTATGGTGATTAGGTGAGGTAATTTTTCTTTTTTTAATACAAGAACATAATCGTTAGAGGAGTAACAGAGGAAGTAGGAGAAGATGAAAGGATGAAGGTTATGGGAGTCCTCTTCAAAGTCTCACTAGTTCTACATACAAATAGAGATGTTGAATAAGAAGTTAGTTATATGAGCCTGGAGTTTAGGGACAAGGTGGCAGCTGGATTTGGAAGTTTATTTTTAAAGTCTTGATGTCTTTCTTCCCTACAACCTCCTTAAGAAGTTGGGAGTGAGTTGCTAAGGAACGCTGAGCCATGGGTATGGATCGAGCTCTTGACAAAAGGTTAGACATTTCAGTTACCTAAAAAGTGCCTAGAAGCAACATTTCAGTGGTTCACATCATTGGGCGGATCTGATTGGAATGTCCTGCTTGCAGTGATACGGACTTTTCTGCCTAGAATGTGTGGTCACCATTATTTATAAAAAATCTACTTCAGTCTCAATGGCAGACTGTGGCTGCTCCCTGAATTGTTCATTTGTTCAATCCTAAATGGTGCCCACTGTTCTCACCAACTTTAAATAGCTCTATGTCAAAGAAAAATTGCATTCAGTGTTTTTTTATTCCAAGAAATCTAGGGCTAAAATTCAGCACCCATAGAAGCAGAAACCAACGGGGCGCCTGGGTGGCTCTGTGGGTTAAAGCCTCTGCCTTCAGCTCAGGTCATGATCCCAGGGTCCTGGGATCGAGCCCCGAATCGCACTCTCTGCTCCTCGGAGAGCCTGCTTCCTCCCCTCTCTCTACCTGCCTCTCTGCCTACTTGGGATCTCTGTCTGCCAAATAAATAAAATCTTAAAAAAAAAAAAAAAAGAAGCAGAAACCAAGCTTCTCTGTGTGAGATATATTGAGTATGTCTTCTGGATGGAATAGTAAGTTCTTAAGAAGAAACCACCAGGACTTTTATCACTCATCATCTGGTGAATTAATTAATCTGAGGCTTGACTAATGGGAAGCTATTTTGCTGTTAAGGGTGATTAATTAACAAATTCTCCTACTTAGGAATTAGGGCTTATATATGTATAAGGGCTTATATATGTATATATGCATATATGTATATATATGCACATACGCATATATGTATATTAATATATGTGTGTGTATATATATTGCACTATTAGGCATGATTACTTAAAATAGTATTTTCAGTTTGTTTTAAAATAGTGTAAATAATTTAAAATAAAAGCAAAGGAATTGCCTCTTCCTGGAAGTTTCAGGAGCTAATGAATAGTCCCCATGGTCATATTAAATTGACATCCAACAGAAAAGAAAATAGAGCCAGGTAACTCTTTTCTTGTCAAAATCATTAGCTTAATGGTAGAGGACACAGGACAAATGAACTGTAGAAGCAATTGTGAGCCATACTTTTGTCATATGACAAACTCTCCATCTAAGCAATGGGAACTAGGTGGGTGGGGATAGGAAGGGGGAGGGTATTATGAACAGCTGCCCGATCATTTCTGTTATGTTTAGTTCGGCCTGAATTAGGAAGAAAGAAAAAAAAAAATGAAGAATGTCTTGTGCTCTAGGATGAATAAATATTGTTGAATCAGATATTAAGATTGTCTTTAACAAACTTAATAGCATCCAGAAATCCAAAGGAGGGAGATTACTTAGATAATAATGAATCTGAAATTTGTATTCAAGAAAAGCAAATTATTTGGCCTGAGGGGGAGTGTGGGGGTGAGCCTCAAGGGGGGAAAAGAGCTATTTCCTAACATTCAAAGCATTGTCCTGATAAAGAAAGAAAATATTTGTTCAGCATTACGTTAAAGAGTAGGGCTAGAATGAATGATTGGAAATTAAGAGCATCTAAAACATTTGAGGTCAGTGTAAAAATGGTCTTTCTAAGAAAAAACAAGCAGAATATTTTACTTGAGTTAGTTAAGTAAAAGCTAATACGCCACTGGTGAAAAATGTTTGTACGTTGTTCTTTATAAACTAGGTGATCTTTCATCCTGATCTGTCTCTAAGATACTATGAGCCTATAAAGTAACCTAGTTTTATTATAGACTTGAGCTCATTACGTATGATAATTCAAGTCTCTAAAGTAGTAAGGGTTACTGTGTAGTAGTTAAAAATTACTACTATTTTTTTTTAAATTTCTATTACCTATCCTCTATGTATCATGATATCCTTGTGAGAGACTGCTAATTTTTCTTCCAAAAGCTAGTGTCCCTATTTTTCAATGAAATGGAACCCCGATATTTTTTGCTGATCACTGGCTACCCAGATAAAGACTTCAGTTTCCAGCTTCCTTTATCTGTATTGAACAAAAAAAATGGCCAATGTATTGCAAGCAAAAGTGACATGTGGCAATTTTCCTAAAGCTTTCTAAGAGACAGGTGCTTCCGTCTCTGTCATTTCACCCCCCTTTACCTTGTCCTCCTTCCTGCTGACATGATGTCTGTGGCTGAAGAAAACCTGTTGGAGCCTGAGTTGTTTGGAATATGGAGAGCCTTCCTAGTGAAGGAATTAAAGAGTAGTGGTAAGTGTTACACTTAAGTGTTCTAACTACACATACACAGGTTAGGCGATGGATATGTTAATTAGCTTGCTTGTGATGAACATTTTACATTATATTTGTATATCAAATCATCAAGTTGTACACCTTAAAAATATACAATTTTAATTATCAATTATACCTCAATAAAATTGATAGGGTGAGAAATAAGAGTCTGACTCTCACAGAGATTTATGAAGCAAAGCTCAATGCCTGTATCCAGATTTTTCCATGAGAGAAAAATAAATTACTTTTAATACTACAGCCATTTTTTGTCCATGACATAAACTTAATTCTATACTGATATATAACTGTATAATAGAACGATAGCTATTCCTATAGAAATTCCTAATTGATAATTATAATTCATCATAGACAGTAAAGACATTGCAAAAATACTTAAATATATTTCTTAAATATTACTTTTAATTTGTTTAAAATTTACACTATTTTTAAGCTTGTAAATAATCTGAAAATTATAATTTATTTGCTTTTTCAAAAAAGCAAAGTTAGTTATGTAACAATTTTATCTTGTGTCTACAACATTCACAATATGGACACTTTTCCTTAGAAAATCTACCACTTAACCAGAAACTGAATCAACATTATAGTATTCCTGGGATCTCAAGAACACTCTGGGGAGAGCTGAAGCAGACTCAAGCATATATATTAATACATGCTCTACAGACATTCTCATGGGACTCTGCAATCCTGATTTAGTGACTTTCTAGCTATTCAGATAAAAAAGACTATTTAGAGTTTATATCTTTGTGGGAAGGACTATCCTCTGTTAGAGCAAAGTTATTATAAAATATTAGAAAGAAATAATATTTATTTAATAAACATCCTATTGATATCTCCTATAGATATGAAAAAATTCATGTAATTGATGTAGCATAGCCAATAGACCATGGCAAGCTTTCTAGCACTGTCCTTTAAATGAACTTCATGAAAGCCTGAGAAAATATCTCAGATGAAAAAAAAAAGTGTATTTTATAGGTTCGGGTATGCTTAAGTAGATTCCAAGGCTCATTCTCTAGAAAATCACTAGGATGTCTCTTTAGGACCCATATTCTGCCTTCTTTATAGAGAAATTATGTAATCATTTGTAGTTTAGGTGAAAGGTGAGTTAACGTAGGCTAGAAATTAATTTCATTTTCTCAGGAATTCCCTAAACATACTAAATTTCACTGAAAGCGTTTTACACTTTACACTAATTTTATTTTATTAATATGTATGTGAGCATAATGACTAGGTGTTATAAAGCAAACCCAGACAAAATTTCCCTTTCAAGATTATTGAACATGGAGTAGGGCTGCATTATCAGAGGTACCTGGAACAGGGTTTTGCTATTGTTTTGTTTTAGTTTTTGTTTATGTAGTCTCCGTGCCCAACATTGGGCTCAAACTTATAATGCTGAGGCCAAAAGGTGCACGTTCTACTTACTGAGCCAGCCAAATGCCCTAGAGGAGATGTACCCAGCTCCCACGCATGACTTGCTGAATCAGTACCACACTTGTAGCCCAAGAAACTTCCTTTTTCTTAAAGGAATGGAATCCCCAAATTTTAGCTTGTCACATGGCTTTCCAGAATGAAAACTTCACTTTCCAGCTTCCTTTGTAGCTAGCTTTGGCCATGCGATGTCTTCATGCAAATGGACCCACCAACATTTGGAACCAACCATCACGGCTTTCAATTAGCCTGAATTTAGCCACTAAAATAGTGCTGACGGAAATGCTCCCCTTTGGGACACCCTCGATTACTGCAAGCTATGAAAAAAGACAAATAGAATTACCCTTCAAAACATGCTTATGTGGAGCAAAACATCAAGTTGTCTTTCTCAGTAAAAGGTTTTAAAAGCATACTACAAAGTAAAACCACAACTAGAAACCTCCAATAAAGGCATATATAGCTCAGTTGGGTTATTTTATCTTATTTTTCTATGAAAAGGGGAAAAACGGCAAAAATAAAATGCAATATTAGGAGTTCATTTGGAAGTGCAACTTACCAGCTTGCACCAACCTCCTTATAGAGTCACCCCTACCTTGCTGTCTCTTCTACTGTAGGCTAATAGGAGGAGAGCCCCAGGTATGGCAGGGTCTTAAATCAAAGGGAATCAGAGATGTTCATGCTATAGAAATCCCTGGCAAAAGAAAAAGGAATGAAAATATTTCTAAATACTTCTTAGCAGTGAAAACAAATTATTTTTTTTCTTTTAATGAACTACAGTTTTAACTAATCCAGAGTTAATCTTGCAACCATGATACAACTGAAATAGTTATCCGGTACATATTTGACCTGGTACAAATGTAACTGCACTAATCTGACCTTGGAAATAAAATTAATATATATCTTACCTTGTACAAAAACAAGGGATGTCTCTCTTCTTTAGTCTGTAGAATGATTTGAATTTACAGTAGAAGATAGAGAAGTACTGTATTATATAAAATACCTCATTGTTTCTATGTAAGGAAAACATAACATGACATTGAAACATTCATATCTTTATTTTGACTTGCATAGTCAAAATAGAATGCTCAAGAATTAGACAGTAATACCAAAGTTATTAATGACAACCATGTATGTATGTAGGCATATATTAATGAACGTAGCTCTGGACCTTCAAGTTATCAGGTTAATGCTATGGCTAATTTATAACTCTCTCCTGGATTATTAAATTCCCACTAAAATTTTGTCCTGATGGTTTGTTAATGGAGTATATAAATATATTAATAATAGTGCATCCTATAGTTAGTAGAGAATAATCACTGCTATCATTTTAAGAGAGAAAGTAGTTGGGGCACTTGGGTGGCTCAGTGGGTTAAAGCCTCTGCCTTCGGCTTGGGTCATGATCCCAGGGTCCTGGGATCGAGCCCCCACATCGGGCTCTGTGCTCGGCAGGGAGCCTGCTTCCCTTCCTCTCTCTCTGCCTGCCTCTCTGCCTACTTGTGATATCTGTCTGTCAAATAAATAAATTTTAAAAAAGAGAGAGAGAGAGAGAGAAAGTAGTTGGAGAACCAGACAGCTAAGTTTGCTTCCATGATGTTCTCTGGTGTTTGAGTAACAAAGGAACACCAAGAATTTCCTGTACAAGAGTGATTTTTACTGATCTACACATGTATCACTGAGCCCCTTCCAGCACTCCAGTCAAGAAAATCTGCCACTTCTTTGTCCTGATGTAAGGTGTTCAGGGAGATGAGTGATTCATCTCATTTGTAAATGAATTATAGTAGGATAAATGGGAGGCTTCATTTGAAACATAAGAATATGAATAGGAAATTTTTTGTTAGTGTTGTAGGAGAATGCTCTGGTAATGAGTATTCTGTGATTATCTTGCAGCCTATCAAGTAGATCATTTGTTCTGGTCATACTTAAGTGAAACAATGGCTAGAAGAATCATCCAATGGTCAGACAAACTGAAGATACCTCAGAGTTTCTCAGCTTTGGCACCACTGATATTTTGGCCTAGTTTTTCTTTGTTGTGGGTACCGTCCTCATCATTATAAGATGTTTGGCAGCACCACAGGCCTCCAGCCACTGTACATGCTAGTAGCATCCACCCCTCATTATGACAACCAAAAAATGTCTCAGAACATTGCCAGAGGTCCCCTGGGGTGAGGGTATAATTGCCCCTGATTAAGAACCACCTAGTTACCTAATGTCCAAAGTTACAGGATTTTCAGAAAAGGAATTGGCTGAGTCTGTAACTGCATGTGATGAAGTGAGTATAATTTATGAGATTAAAAAATATATCAACATAAAAATTAACTAATGTTTTTCAAATGCTTAGTAACATTTTTTGATTGTACACTCATTAGGAGGTGTTTTATTTTGTATATTTTCAATTATTAAAAGCATAGCGGAATAGCTCACATTACACCATTGTTACCTAGTATTAGACATTAGTGAGATTTCTTGTTAACAAAGTAAATAAAAGATAAGATTGTAATTAGTGCACATAAATAGTAAGATGTTAGGGAGTGTCATTAGAATAGAATAAATAGTGGCATTAGAATAAAAATGAGGATAACTGCTAAAGTATCTAAATCTTGCTTAATGATGTCAAAGTTGGAGCAAACACTAACAGGTCAGGCAAAACTGAATTTATAAAAACATATATAAAGAAGAGAGCTGAAACACTGGGCAGTGTTCATTCCTTCTTGCATATATTTTGTCACCAAATTCTTAAAGATATAAACCTCTTGATGATAGGGTCTTATTAAGCTTTGTGTTATTAATCTTAAAATACCTAGCATTTTCTGTGGCTCAAAATATGTGGTTATGAAATATCTGTTGAATTAATTATCTCTTCCTATTTATTTACACTGTTTTATTTCATTTGCAAATACATCTTGCTTGGTATATTGCTATCTTTCTACATAGTTTTTTTTTTTTTTTCTTTGCTTCTAATTTCATTCTCCACCATACTATAGCCGGATTTTATTTTATTTTATTTTTTTGAAAACTCATTTGGATCATATAATTTCCTTGATTTAAACTCATAAATTGACTTCCTATCACTGAAAATCCTAAGACCTTTGGCAGTAAGCGTATTTAAAATTTTAATCTAGCCCGAGCCTACCATTGCTACCTCGTCTCCCACTGCTTACCCATGTGCTCAGATACTCAGCCATGCTGTCTTTCTTGCAGTTCTTAGAAGTCAGGCTTTTTTGCATCTTTGTGACTATGTTCATGCAATTCCCTCAACCTGGATTATTCTCTGCCTCTTGCCTAATTTGACCTATTCTTAAAACAGATATTCATCTCTTGATTCTTAGTCAAAAGATTGGCTTTTCTGCATGAAGTGTCCTAGCTGAACCAAGTCTTTCACTAGACTTTGTTTTCATATGTTCTACCTTTTAGTACTTCTCTTCTGCAGTCTTCCTAAAAAATTTTTATGACCTACACTAAAACGTTATTATGTTGTATCATAACTGTCCATAAGTCAGGTCTGGCTGGGGTGTAATCTTTCCTTGTGTTTTACTTTGAGAACATACAGGTAGCAAAAAGTTTATTCTGATTGCCTCTTAGGGGGCCTTCTCTGGCACCTTCATAGCCATAGACCTCCCTGTAAGCTGCCAACAACCTGTGGAAGATTCCGTGTCACCCATACCATAAGACCCTCCCTCCCCTGTCCCAGCATCCTCTTACTTTCCAGCCTCACTGGAATACTTATGGTTTTCTTGGACCCATGCATGAGACTCTGGAAAACAGAAGTGGGATGACAAACTCTAAGGCCATACACGGTTCAAATCCTGGCTCTGTTATTAACTCACCATGTGATATTGAAGAAGTAATCATCTGTAAATTATGAATAATAATGGATTCATCTCACGAGGTTGTTGTGGAAATAACATAACTAAAATATGTAAAGTAGTTAATTAGAATCTGGCACATACTGAGTGTGCCATCATTATTCGCTCTTCTTTTATATAAGGATGTTATTTAAGAGCAAGCTGAGCTCAGAAGGGTTAAGAGAACAATTTGGTAGAGAGCATAGTACAGTGATTTGCAGAGGCTCAGAGCTGAGCCATTTAAGTTCACAACAGCTCTATGACCTTTGATAAGTGACTTAACTCTGTGCCTCAGTTTCTTAAGGTACTAAAAGGAAGATCATTACTCCTATGATCATTGGGTTTTTGTAAGGATTAAATGACATATTACATGTAAAATACATAGAATTGGTGATAAGTTAGCTAATTTATTGTTAATAATAATGTAGCTGGAAAGACGTTTCTGTACTCATACCTATTCAAAAATTTATATTCACTGCCACTCCACTCAATATTTCTGTTGCTTTGAACTCTACCCGTTATTCATTTCCTTTGGTATTCCCACTTATTTAAAGTTTCCCTGCATCTCTTCTGGTATCTAGAAAGCTTGAGTAGCACTTTTCTAGAGGAGAATGGCCTTCCTTCCATGAGCAGAGATTTGCTTCCTCTAATTTCAGTTCAGGTTCCCCACCACACAGAGCTCTGGGCTGGTGTGTACTGGGGTCACCAACAAGGAAGCAAAGCTTGAAAATCTAAAATTTCCTAAGAGTCAATCTGGCCAACTGTATCCCTTGTTGGGGAAGGCGTGCGTTTCCTATTAACTTCAAACTACCCAGGCCCTTTAGAAATGTTTGACATCCCTATCAACATCCTTTCAGCGTGTTTAAAGCAACTTGACATCTCTTGTTCCACCTTAAACCCAGGTGATTAAACAAGAAGAAAAAGAAAAAAACAGAACTCCCTGATTATGAAAAGTTGTATTCTTTCTTTTGAGCTGAATGGAGCCAGCAGACAGTAAATAAGTTTAGTTCTAGAATCTTCCTCAGAAAGTGATGGTGCAGGAGTTGGCCAATTCATTTTACCACTTCTGTTTACATGCATTCTGTTGAAAGGAGAGGGGAAGTTGAGGTAAAAAAGATGAAGAATGACAGGTAAAGAGAAAATAGAATCCTGAGTTAAATTCGAGCTTTCTATTAGAAAGCATACAGAGACATAGAATTTTAAATTTACTATTTATGAAATAAGTATGATATGAACTTTTGTCTTCCCTCAAAAGTTTTCAAGTGACAAGTTGAATGCAAGTTGATTATTATTTCTAAACTAAGGAATAACCTGTTGTTTTATGCATCCCATACTGTATTTGACAAACATTGCTTCCCTTACATAAAAGCAAACCTTAATAACTGTATTTTCAAATTTAATGTAGTATATCTCAAAAAGATAAATTCTTCTTTTACAAGTACTTCTTCCCATAATATGACTCAAAAAGGGCAATTTATACCATTTTGAAAGTGGTAACATCATAAATTGGCGGTTATCATAATATAGCAATTGATTACTTTAAAGTACATAAATGCATAATTCATGCCTTCTGGCCCACTGATTAAAGGAATAAGTGACCATGTAGATAATACTAAGATGTAGACAGATTTCAAATATTGCCCAGAATGTTTCGATCACGCTAATTCACTTCAGGCAACAGAGACTAAATTAACGTTTATTTGATTTGCCTTCACCTACCTCCTCATCTTCCGGGAGCAGAGTCATGTGCCTGGATGTTAATTATAACCACACCTTGTGATCAGTGATGTTTTCATAAATATAATTTAAAAAAGACAGGAAGACTTAGAGGGCTTTTTGTATTTCCATGGTGATGTACACAAACAAGTAAAAAATGTGCTCCCCTGACTGTGTGATTAGCACAGCCCCGATCGAGTCTGCGTGGGTTTTTCCAAAAGTTTGCTCACAGCATTCACGGTGGGTTCATGCAGGTGACACACAGGAATGCCCAAACAAACCGACTGGAATCCAGAAGAGAACTGCAACTACTGAGAACTTGCCCTGCCTGTTTTACTCTTGGAGCTACAAAATCAGACACTTGCTGTTGTTCCTCTAATAAATATTTCAGACCCTTTGATGAGTAATTAGCGCAGACGCAATCCCCTTCGAATGGCACGAGGTGAAGGAAAGGAAAAATAAAATACGTTTTAAGTTCTGCGTCTTTTCCCACTACACCGCTGGAATCCTCGCCTAGCCACACAATAGATTAACTACCCTCTGTGCATACTGGATTTTGCTCAGCCCTTAATATTCCGAAGCGGGGCTGAGCAGTCGTTATCTGTGGCGGTTCCTGGGTGATTTTCAAGCCCAGCACTACCCACCCGAGTGGCAGTGACACCGGCTTTCCGTGAAGCCTTATTACTCTTAAAAGAGCAATTTGGTTGGTCGCACGGCTATTAGGATCACACAGCAGCCTGAAGGCTGTCAGTACAACAGCTTCTCATCTTTTTCACACAATCCTGACATCTTTTCTCTTTTCTGCTGGACACGGACAGGACTGTTTTTATCATTTTCAATCAAGCTCACCCAAAACTCTGAGGAATCTATTCCCACTGAAAGCAAAGGGAAGATCAGAAATTATTTTCGAGCTCCCAGAGCTGGAGCAGAGCTGACTGCGTGCTGAGAGGAGCCGGATCCGTGAGAAATGTAGCTTGGCTCAGGGCTACATCAGGGAGCTGCGACTTCAGCTGTGAGAGATGGCAAAACAACACCTACCTCAGGTTTTTCAATGATTAATGCTATTTTAATAACCAGGAGGGAAGAGGATGTGAGAAATTTTGTGACATTAACTTGTGGCAATGTTATCATTAGAGAAAGTGAGGAAAATTACTAGACTTGAACTTTTCTTCGTTTTGATGCTCTTTTTCTCTGGACCCACTCTGAGCAAGCTGACTCGGACCCCCTGGAAAGGAAAACCTTGGAAAGGGGGTAAGTGATGAAAGTTTTGCATTAAAGATCTAAATGGAGTTAGCAGGGCTCCTGGATGGCAACTTGAGGACAGCTAAAGGTAGAGCAGCTGCATCTGCTGGAAATCGGATTTTTATTTCAGGAAAGACGATCTGTGCTGTAGGTGGCCAGGAAGAAGAGTTCTTTCTGTGTTATTGATATAAATGGATGTTTTTTGCGATTTTTGGCTTTCGGGGCTATCGAAGCATGGCAAGGATTGTTTCCAGCAGGGAGGATATAGGGCCAGACGCGTGGTACTCTAGTGTAAGCATATGGGTGGTATCCTTAGGAAGCTGCATTATTTTTAAAAAAAGAAATGGGTCCTGAATAAGTTAGATGCCTGAACTGTTTGGCAGATTTTGTGAACCGGTCAGAGGGCTGCCTGAGGAGGGGCGTGTGATGAAAAGCAGCGCCACCAACACTAATTTGCTGGCCGACTCGATCAGTGTTGATGTGATAATAAAGATAAATGGCATTAACGTTATTGAAAAAAAAATCTGCTGAACAAGAACAAGCCTTTCAGTACTTTGGAGACTGGAAATCCATTTTCTTCTGCTGTCGAGAAATTCAGATGAGATGAGGGAGAATTTATGGTACTTTGACCCTGCCTTTTTGTAAAGTTCAGTTGATTCTGCTTTTCCTGAATGAATGCCGTCTGTTTATACTAAACACAAGTCACCAGCCTATCTGTTCTGTGAATTCTCTAAGCCAAAACGATGCTGCAGAAATAGCCCCCAAGAGACTTTCTGAACTGTTTGCATGTTTGGGGAAAAATCCTGATGGGAGATGTCGGAGGATTTTGCTTTGCAGGAGCATTTCTTTTCACCTAACATTTTTCTCTCAGCTCCGGAAACGTTTTCTGGGTTTCCCCACCTTTGCTGTACTGTCAATGGTAGGGTGCGAGGTTAAGGAGAAGCATGAACATTAACGAGAAGTTTTAATAATTTATCACAACATCTCAGCAGGATTTTCTAAATACAGGAGCCCCTTCAGTTTGATCTTCCTGTTTCTCCTTTTGTTGCATTAAAGATATTACAAATCTTCCACCTCTAGTACCTTCGAGGGAAAAGTTCCAACAGGCACTTAGCTTAGATGGTTGGTGCAGATGTTCTCCTGAGGAGTGGAGCTGCAAATTATCTTTGGGCATTGTAAATTATATCACCACATTACTGTATTTCCTTGTGTTATCAGCGCACGCGCGCGCGCACGCGTGTGTGTGTGTGTGTGTGTGTGTGTGTGTGTGTGTGTGTGCAGGGGGTGAGGGGTTCTTGCAAGCTGCAAGCTGTTATTTATGTTAGCCCGCATGGCAGCTTTTTGGTGGCTTGGGATCTAGAGATGTATGGTGTGTTACCAACTCCAGGGGGTGTCAAAAGTGTTTACTTGAACTTCCTATCTAATTTTTTCAAAGACAGTCTAGTTTGCACCTCCAGCATGTAAAAGTACTACCATTTCCTGTGATAAACTTTAGCTGTCGACTTTGGAGCTCTAGCTACCCAGGGAGAAAGTTAGATCCACGCAAGGCTTGGGAAAAATTGTTAACCTAGTCAGAAAGGTTTATTTCAAAATATTTGCATGTTCCTAAGCGTTTATTCATTCCACACAGCTTTAAATACAGATGCATTGGATTGCATTTGTAAATCAGGTCTGAAATGTTTCGTCGTTGAACATATGACTACTTTTTCCAATGTGCTCTAACTAGCTCAGCTAGAAATTTGCTAGCTCTGCTGTATGATGATGATGTGACTCAGTCAAGTTCAGGAATAGGCAATCATAGCAACATATTTCATTTATCATTAAAAGGGTTTGTATATTTTAGAAAGGTCGGCCCAGTTACTAGAAAACTTTAAACGTGCTAACCCTTCTTTAAAATTATTTTCTTTTCAATGTCTCTTTTTGTCATTGCAGTAGATGCATTGCATAAATATTTTCCACACATTCTGAGTTCTTGCATGGTAGTTTTACCTTGATATGCATATGTACAGGCTGTAAATATTTATTTATTCATGAGCTTGTCTATTGATGGCTGTGTGTTATCTTTTGATGGGTTGTAAAATTCTGTTACTTTTCCCTTGGCATATTATGAAGTCTTCTGAAACATATTTTTACAATTTTTCAGCATTATTTTCCTTTTCGGGAACTAGGGGTCATTACTATTTTGTAGAATACCTACCAGAAGTACATGTATTTATGGAGTAGGCTGAAGGGGGGAAATGAGGGTTCTTAAATGAAACACTGTGGCCAGAGGCAAAAAGGATCAAGGTTCAAAACACTAAATAAATTTCGAAAAAGGTGATTTTAACTACTTTAAAAAACATTGCTTCATATCAATGATTGATTGAAGCTTCTCTGCTTTAGAGAAAGATCTTTAAAACTGATGCTCTTTTTTCAAAAATCCTGGAAAAGGTAATGATAAAAAAACAACAGAGTTTTCTTCTGAAAAAAAAATTTTTTTTAACTCACATTGGCTATGTGCATTTGTCTTAATCTGATTGAGCAGCTGTCAACCTCCATATGGCAACCTGCCCACGCTGACAATTTCCATTTTTGTTGTATTAGCAGGAACCGCCATTCTGAGAGAGGGGGTTACTGGGGCAGGGCCAGGGAGTAGTAGCTTCACAGATCAGTGGGTAGCTGTGGCCTGAGGCGTGGTACAGACAGAACGAGGCTGGGCAGCTCAAAACAGGTATCTAAGCTGACTTAGAACATTTGGAAAAAATGCCGCTTGTTGTTGGCTGCCAAGGGATTTTTAAGCTCATCAATGAACATGAATCTCAAATATAGGTTAATAGGCCAGCAAGTTTTCCCTGAGGCACATGCTTTTCTATTTAATCACAATGTATGAACTCCTTAAGGGAAGGCAGGTGTCTCATCTGATTAGTTCAGAGCATCGCATATGTGATCATAAGTTTGCATTCATGATAAACTAACCAGAAATCCTGACTACAGTGCTGACATCATCCTCATTAGGATTAAAAGACCTAATTATTTTGCATTCAATTACTCTCGCTGAGAAGACATCTAAAAGATGTAAAGAGTTCCATTCCAATGACTGTAACTTTGCAGAGAAGTTCACGTTGTAGAGTCAATATATGTAACAAAAATAATTTTTAAAAAATTTCTCTCTCTCTCTCTCTCTTTTAATTTCTGCTATTGGAATTTAGAATTTAAGCCAAGTTTTAACACTTACAGTTACTATTGAAGGCGAAAATAGGAGGTAAATAAGTGTAAATAGAAAAATAGGTGCAAAAGGTATAAATAGGTAAAGCCGGCCCCAAGGTAAGTCAAAACATTAAACACCTGGTGGAACGCAAACAATGACCAATCAGAACAACCCTTATCAAAGGAAGGGGAGAGGCCACTTTTACCTGCAGTTAATGCCCCATCCACTCTTCCACTTGACCTTGACTCCATTTGACCCTCCCCTAAGTGAGTGTTGAGTTCATTCAAGCTTCTCAGCTATGACATAAGAATTAAACTATGGCAATAGAGCATAAAACTTTTGATGATTCAAAAGATCCTTTCACAAATCACTCATACTTGCTTCCTCTTAAAATTTTATCAGTTGCCTGTGTTTGTCTTTAGTAAACAAAGAAAACCACTCTGGCAGTTATGACCCCCCTCTCTAGGAAGGGTTAAAATGTATTATAAGCATATACTATGGCATTATTTCAACTCACGGTACGTTGAAGACTGATATGGGGATATTTTGAATGCCATTTTAGATTTTCTTGTAGTTATTTGTACGGTCCTGCATAATATATTGGCAATTATTTAGGGATTTGGGGCAATGTGCTGAAGTTTTTTGACCTTAAAAGATTTTTTTTTTTTTTTTTTAATCTTAACTATGTGCTGCTGTCTACTACCTGCAAGACAGTTTTCATGATATAGATTCTGACATCTTTCCCAGTTATATGAGCTGGTAAGAAAATCTGCTTTTTTTGAGCAAATACCTCACACCCATTATTATGTACTAAATAAAGATTTTCATTTATAAAATTTGCATACTGATGGTTTACTCTTTCACAAACATCAGAGTAGACTTCCTGGCTTGAAGAAACAAACAGATCATTATAGTCTTTGAAGTTTTTCCTGGAATGCCACTTTGCCACTACACTAGCTCTGACTGCCAGATAAAGACCCCTCAACCACATACCAAAAGTAATATTCCATCTTTTAAATGACTAGGGCATTTTATTTAGATCAGAGGACAGTTTCAGTTTTTACAATACTTTATCCTTGCACGTCTCTATGTTTTGTTTACCACTTTATAAGTTATTTGAAGAGAAATTTTGTCTTTGCTTCAATTAGCAGGCAGTACTACATGTAATAAATGCCCAATAATTTGATGAATGAGCAGAGTATATGAGATATTAGACTGGTAATAAAATATTCTATGACTATAGCATTAATTACACATTTCTTACTTCTAACTATATCTTACCTTTCTAATGTTGGGAAATCATTTTTATCACTATCTTTTTACTACATCATTTAAATTTCAGTTTTAATTATAGAAAAATATGAATGTATTTATAGTATTATAAAACTTAGAAAATTCTGGCAGACTCACGTAGAAAGTAGTGCAGTACGGAAAAAAGAAAGCAACGTTGTTGTTCAAAAGTAATTTATAATGTGAGACTGAATCTGGAAACTGAACTATATGAATATTCATGGAAAATGTAGAGTGTTTTTTGCACTGTGTATAATCACCACTTCTGTTTTTCATTTGTTTAAATTATTTAATCTCCATCTGTATGCAATAAATAGATTTAATACCTTATCTTTCCTACAACTGAAGAGTAAATTCCAAAGCCAAGTCTGAAATGAGTACTTTTTTTCCTACATGTTCAAAAGATTATCAGAGTATTTTTTAGATATAGAAATTAAGGAGGAAAAGAAAAGAAATTAAGGAGGAGTGTGCTTAATAACTTGAAGATTTGTTGTAAAATTTGCTCATGTTCTCTGGCTGGTATTATTTGAAAAATAGCATTTGATAAATTCAGCAAAATACATGTGAGATTTTTGGTAAGAAAAAAATGGTTCCTGAGAACAGTCAACTTTTTTCACCTTACAAATTATGATTTGAATATCTTAATTTAACCACAACCACTTTTGTCTAACTTTTATTCAAATTGACTATTTCACTTTTAACCTCAAAATTGTATTTTAGTTATGTGTTATTAATATAATGTGTTTTTTTGCATGTGATTGAAACACCCTAAGATTTCAAGTCATCTTTCCTAAAATATATTTTTTACTGGATGACAAACAGAAGAAAAATTGGAAAGAGTTTTAAGTATTTTTTTATATTAGAAAATAGATGAAAAAAATGCTCAGAATTTAACTGACAAATAATACACACTGTTATCAAAAAGGGGGAAAACTATGGCCCGGGAAGTAGAGTGCTGATTCATTTTGAAGAATATGGTTTTGGGACCTCTCTATCCTTTATAAAGTCAAATTATGCCTATGAAAAACTATGATCTGAAAATAAGTGAATCCACACCAACCATCCTTATCAGCGATATATGCAAGTTCGAACATGTGTGTAACCATTAGCCCCCACCTCCAGGGAGAGGATTCATCAGCCAGATTCCATGAAGAAAACTTTGTTCAGGAAATCAAAGGCATATAAATATTTTTAAAGAGGATATTTAATTTTACAAAGTGAGACAAGCTGACAGTAATGAAATGCCTTGGCTATATTAGTGTTGGGGTTCATGAAGCCATAGTTAAGATCATGTCAGCACTTACATTATAAGCTACATTTTCAAAGGGTTTACAACTGAGCTATAAAATTTTGCTTCAGGATGGATCACAGCTACATTAGACCTTGGTCAGAGAGCAGTTTCATTTTCTTAGTTTTGAAATGCAAACCTTCAACCTTCAAAGTTATTTGAATGTTAAAAAAAAAAAAGGAAGAAGAAGAAAAGAAAGTAAAATAAAGTTATGTTCATAGGCTTTGTTACTTGAAAAAGAATTAGAAGTTCAAAATATAATTCAAAGAGTGGTAAGAGTTTATATGAAGTCTAAGTAAATTAAATATTATGTGTATCAAATAGTGATCTTGATCAGTCACAACTGTGGATCTTTTATCTGTTAGAGATTATTGTTGGATTAAGAAACTATGGTCATCAAAACAACAGATAATTATTCTGAAAAGAAAAGAGAAGAAGCACATTACATCTAAAGGCCGTCACGTTTGTTCAGAGACCAGAGCTTAGGGCTTCTCTAAAGCTGTCCTTTAGTCACTCAGCCATACCAGTCCATAGGATTACCTTTATTTAGGAGTAGAATTTAGGAAAAGTAAGGGAAGGATCACAGTTCCAGCATTATAATGTTAAAAATCAAAGTTTCAGAGTCCATAAGTGGTATCTAAAAATGATACACAACATCACAGAAGAAAGAGAACTCTTTCCTGATTCCACAAAGCCCTTTATTAAGTTGGTATTCAAAACATAATCTCACAAAAACACTAAAAAACTATTATATATACAGATTTCAGCCCTCCAGGAACCTGTAATTTATAAGGAATTTTTTTGTGTGTGTGGTGAGTGGATGGGGAGAGAGGGGATTTTTTTGCCCCTCTTTAATTAGCGTGTCTCCAGCTAAGGTAAGCGACAGTGCTGTTAAAAACAAAACTAAAGTTGGGCTTGGTGTTATTTTAAGGGGAAGCGGGGGAGGGGTAAAATATCCAAAATTCATTCTGAAGTCATCTTCTCTTTATATCATACCCAAACCTCAGATAGGGTGAATTTGGGTAAGCCCTAGTATTCAATCTGTTCCACAAATCACATTCTAACTTCTGGATGATTTATACTGATTGTGTGTGTGTGTGTGTGTGCGCGCCTTGTCTTTTCCATTTGTGCTTTTTCTCTTTCTTTTTCTTTAAATGAGAAAACAGTGGCTTTCAAAGTACAAAAAAATCATTCCTATTCCCGTTTTTGTGATGTCTTACAGTATCTTTAGCTATTTAATCTCTGTGACAGTTCACCTTAAAATATAAATTTTAAATATCTATTTGGGAACTTTGGTCTGTGGAGAGGCATGGTGAGTGACATGGTCTAGGAATGAGAAGGGAAGAGCAGCTGTACTTGATAACAAGGAGAAAATAATTGTGAGCCCATTCGTTTTAGGCTACATGTGGTTTATACTTAACAGATTCATTTTGAAATCTAGTACAATTTGCTGATAGAAAAAAACTTATGCATCATATTAATCCTACAGTGTAGCTTTATATTCCATTTTATAATGGAGCTTTTTGGTAGAAATAAGTGAGATATTAGCCAATCAATAGTATGCAGACACAATAAGAAAAATTATGTATATATTGACCAATAATGTTTATCTGAATGGTTACATTTTGAATTCTTTCTCTGTACAAAATGCTAAATTAATAAGTCTATAATCTCATATAAAGAAAATATTTCCCTGGTATTATTATTCAGGAAAATACAAAGATTTAATGAATAAATTCAATACTGACAATTTATAGCTTTTGATATGTTGCCAGAATAAGTATAGAAATTCGTTCCTTCTGTCAATTTATGAAGAGTTCACCACATGGACTATTAGGATAGACCCTACATATGCTTAGCAGAATCCCTTTCATATCAGTGTCAAAAGCTCTGTCATCAGAGAAGTTGTTATCATGCTGGGCAAAGTCCAAGATTATGTTCTGGAGACAGGGGCACATCATGAAATCTCTAATGTAATAGCTGGCAGCTAATAAAGAATTTATTTTAGGGCAATTCAGAATGTAACTGAAGTGCCTTCCAGAATCCATAGGGGCCTGAGAATTGCTTCTGGCTAACTAGTATGGATTTTCATTTATCTAACAGAATGCCCCACTCCTGTTTGGGGACTACATGGACCAGTTGTAGAGACACATGCAGGGATTTAGGGCTGAGGTTGTTGATTACCAAGTGTGATGAGTTAAGCTTGACACATTGTTAGAGAACTGTGCTGATTGTGCATTTCCATTCAAGGCCCCCCAAAATGTTAGGTAACTTGTACATTCAAAGTGGAACAGTATGTATCTATTATACTATTAGCAAAATGTATGCCCATCAACTATGCCCTCATACTATGCTTACCATATGTAGGACACCTGAAATGTACACCTTCATTCAAATATTTATTGGATGCTCCCAAGCAAAACTTACAATTTTAATGAACACAGAAGATCAGCATAAGGATATGTTTGGAAAAATAACTAGTATAATACATGCATTATAAATTACGTGTCTCATTTTTTAAGGGCTTTGAATAGGGAAATAGAAAAGGGAAAGATATTTTAAAGGATAACTACAATAAGGAAGACAAGGAAATATAGAGCTAGTGCTACATATAGCTAAGTTGGTTTCTTTCCTTTTTTTTGTTTTTTACTTAAGCACATACTCTGTGCTAGGCTCTGTGTTATGTAATATCTTTGAATTCTGAAACTTAGTGCCTACATCTACCCTATCCAAAAGGTATCATTATTTTTATCATCCCCATTTGTTAATATGAGAGTAACAACTTGATTGAAGTTACCACGTAATGTGTTTTTGAGCCACGGACTCAACCCAGGCAAACTGTAACATACATTTAGAGGACAGTTGAGTAACCAACCAGACTCTAATGGGCAGCATGCTGAGAATTAGTGGGAAATAGCAGCAGAATCAGTTCAATGTAGCTTTGACAGTCATGGAGAAGAAATAGAATTTGGAATTTAGGATTGGAAACAAGGGGCCATCGTAGAATTTGGCAAGACAAGTCATATGATGACTACAATAATATTTAGGGGAACAATATGCAATGCCAGTTACCTTAGTGATTTTGGCAGATACCTGTCACCGCCTCATTACATTTGCAAGATTCACATTTTGAAAGCTTAGAAACAAAAGCTGTGACACAGGATCATCCAGTAGAATAAAAGTTCAAGCTGTGCTGTTGGCCTCCTCTCACTGTGAAAAATGTAATATATAATGTCACTGTTGGTGAAAAATTTTCACTGAAAGCTATTTGCCTTATATAATGTATGTTGTGCAGAGCATCTTCTGAAGCGGTTTGACAGTTCAAAATACTTTGTATCAAAGTTATTAAGTAATTTTGCATTACCACTGTAATAAATTAGTCTGTGTGTATGTGTGTGTGTATATATAAATTAGCATGTAAATATATATGAGTATATCACATATATAAATAAATATGTCTTTTATAATTGCTGCATTTAAATATGTGAGTATAAATTATGCACGTATGCCATTTATCAGTTATAAGTTATACAGTTTTATAGAAGTTTCATAGAGATACAAACATGTAACTGGAAGTCTCAATATACATATTCAAAAAAAGAGTTCTTCATATCATAATTAAACTACTGGATGATCCTTAAGATTTACTGTTATAATTTTAAGTGTCTTATGTATATATGAGAGCATTCTTTTATTCATGGATGGATATACTAGCTAAGTAATTTGAGAGTGGTAACACATTTTTCCAAAGCAAAAATTTAACTTACAATTATTAATTTTAAAAACACAATATGAGGGGCGCCTGGATGGCTCAGTGGGTTAAGCCTCTGCCTTCAGGTCAGGTCATGATCTCGGGGTCCTGGGGTGGAGCCCCATATCGGGCTCTCTACTCAGCAGGGAGCCCGCTTCTCCCTCCTCCTCTGCCTGCCTCTCTGCCTACTTGTAATCTCTCTCTCTCTCTCTCTCTCTCTCTGTCAAATAAATAAATAATCTTAAAAACAAAACAAAAAACACAACGTGAAGTTCCTGGAAATCCGTTTGACTTACAATTGTCGTCTCCTTTCAGTTAGATCTGACTGAATTATTAAGAACTAAATGATCAATAGATATATTGAAAAGTTGCATTTTTATGTATTTTATTGCGGCCTAAATTCTTATAATTTTGATTACAAAAATCTTGGCTTCAGTATCCTGCAGATACCTTTATAAGGCAATTAAAGCAGTATTATGATGTGGTAGCTCACGTTTGCTAAACTTATTTGAGATTGTCATCAAAAAGAACACCTCAAATGTCTGCTCATATCTCTGTCATTTATTAGCTGTGGACTCTGGTGGTGGGGTTGACTTGTTTAATTCTCAGCATTCTCACAACTAATAAGATAGCATATGTAAAGTAACTAGTGATAATTTTTCAATAAATATTTTCTTCAGAAAAAACAAACATAAATTCGAATCCTCTATTTATTACTACTAGCACACACAGGAAAAAAAAAAAAAAACGAAGGCTAATTGCTAACATTTACTGAGCCCTCCATGTATGCCAACATGTGTAAATGCTTTCCATGCATAATCTATTTAAATCCTATGTCTATATATTAGGCCTTACTTTTTCTCTTATGTTATGACTCAAATAGCCAAATCTGTTTTTCCCTCCTCATTTGAATTCATCAATCTGTATTTTAGGCTCATTAAAGATGTAAAAATGTTAGACATATATATTTTTTTAAATTAGCCAAATAAAATGCAATCACTGTTTAGTATGTCAATAAATCAAATAATAATATCACATCTGGTTTAAAAAAAGGTAAGTGTATCCATGATTAAGAGGACATGCAGGAAATATTGATAGTGTAGAAAAAAACAAAAACAACTATATTTTAAGGAAATACAACAAGATATGCTTAGGTGGCATGGATTATCATTCCCATATAGTATTTATAAAATTGGAGTATTTACAAGGGCAGAATTGGAATTGAATGAGCCAGGTCCAAAACCAGATGGCAAGAAAAAGTTTCAAGCTGTTCCATTTGGAAATTGATTTTTAGATTTCCACGTGGTGCATTACATTATAAGTTCAAATTAATTTTAAACTCTTAATTTTTCATATATATCTTCATGACTCCCTGTACATGCTTTCTTGTCTGTCTTGTTGCCAGTGAATCTAAAATGGGCATCAAACAGCTTTTCACTCTACATTAAATGCACACAGAATAGCACTTAACTGTGTGCATTTTGAACTCTTCTGAATAAAAGTTTTAAGAGATAAGAAGCTTTTTCTACTTTAGGATCACTATTAGTCTGAATAATACATAAACATCGAGAAACAGTAGAAGTTCTACCGAGGATTGCAGCTAAGCTTCAATAAAATTATCTGTCATCACAATTGATAAGATTGGTATACCATTGAACCTATCATACTAAATGCTCAGTGTCACTGTCTTATGTTTTCCCTCCTAATAGAACCCAATTTAAAGGAAGAAATGGAAGAAATATAGGTACTCATGAAAGTACTTTGAGGTGTCAAGAATTAAACACTAAGAAAGAAAAAAGTTCACTTCCCTAGCCTCAAAAACCACAAGGGATAAATAAAATGCAATTGAGACACCAGACTGCAATGCTCTTCTTGAAATGAAGCTATGTGTTCTTCTCCGGGCAGTACTCAGTGAATGGGGTGGCTTATTCATTGTTTTAAAATATTGTACAGCTACCCATTTAGGATACTTTCTAAATGTCACTGTAAGTAGATAAGTTTGAAAAGTTGAAAAAGCAGAAAAATGGACAGGAGTTTTCTCTCTTATTCAACCAGTTGACAGTTGCTTTAATCCTTCAAATTAACCTAATAGCGTGTTTGCTATGGATTGATTGTGTGAGGCAGAAGGCTTTAAGTAATTTGCATGGTATATAAATTTAAAATAATGTCGACACATCTAGGTAAATCTGGATATTTTAAGAAGTATGTGAAAATAGGGGGCTCTCATCAATGGGTAAAATAAAATTAGTTTGATTTCAAATAAGACCTTTTATCTTTTTATCTCCCCCAAAATGCTTTTTCCCCCCCATCTATTTGAGGAGAGGGGAGAAATACTTGCAAATGCCTTTTTTTTTTTTCTGTTATCTGCTATGATATGAGAATACAGTTTTCTAATGAATGAAGTTAAGGATTGATAGAAATATTAAAAGCAAATCAATCATTCTCAATATGAATGCCCGAAATAATTTCAAATACTCTTAAATGTTACATTTTATTTAACATAATACTGCAAATTCTCATGTATTTTCATATCTCAGGGTATGATAATGGCTCTGGATCTTCTTTATGAATATCAACAATTATGGTATTAAAGCAAAAAAAGAGCCAGTTAGCAAAAGTTCACAGTCACTGTATTTTAGATTAAACTGAATTTACTGCTTAGATATGCATGTCTAAATGTGGAAATAGTTAAGGTAATAAAATCCTGACTATAGTAAGAAGGAAGTCTGATTATGCCATTCTTCCCTAATATGCCCCTTACCTTGAAATAATAAGTAATTGAAAAACTAACTTCCAAATATGTGGGAGTTTCAGATATCATCCTATGGTCGGAAATGGAGGTTAGCAGTAGCCTGGATTATATATATTCTTGTCTATGCTTTAACCAGTCTATAGATCAAAGCAATTCATGTTTACTAAGTTTCTTGCCTGCTTTTCCATGATGTATAAAAATCGTCATTATAAAAACCAAGGAAACACAGGGGCGCCTAGGTGGCTCAGTCAGTTGGGCGTCTGTTTTTGGCTCAGGTCATGATCACAGGGTTCTTGAATTCAGCCCTGTGTAGGGCTCTATGCTCAGCAGGGAAACTGCTTCTCCCTTTCCCTCTGCCCCCACCCCGGCTCGTGTTCTGTCTCCCTCAAATAAAAAAATAAAATATTTAAAACAACAACAACCAAAAAACCCCCACAAAACTGAAGAACAATCATTGTTTTGATATTATTAATAATCAAGTTTTCCTATGGGTTAACTTAATATTAAAACATTTGGGGGGGGCGCTCCTGGGTGTCTCAGTGGGTTAAAGCCTCTGCCTTCGGCTCAGGTCATGATCTCAGGGTCCTGGGATCAAGCCCCAAATCAGGCTCTCTGCTCAGCAGGAAGCCTGCAATCCCCTCCACCACGCCTGCCTCTCTGCCTACTTGTGATCTCTGTCTGTCAAATAAATAAATAAAATCTTAAAAAAAAAATTGGAAAGGTTGGAAAGGGAAGCACAATTGTTCCTTCATCAAAAAGGAATGGCATTGGCTTGAATAACTACCATAACAAAAGCTGTGTGGATTTAAGTTATGATTGACTGGAGTATTACTGAAGATTCAGTTATTTTAAGAGTATTCTGAGTGCCTAAAAGTATTATAGGAAATGTAATTCTAACTAGTTGAAAAGTAAACCTTCTGTTTTAAAAATAATTTCTGGAACTTTAGGTAACTAAGAACAGAGCATAAGTTGGATAACATGAAAAAAATATCTTGGTGCTTAATCTTTTAATATTGTGTTCTGCATTTTCTAGAAATATCCAGTCTTGGCAAATACGAGTAGTTTAGGAGTTTTAGTAATTATCATAGTATGTTAGCCCAGGTTAGATCCTAAGTAAGCTGAAGGTTTAGTTCAGTTTTTCATTTAAGCAATAGCATATGGTCAATGTAGAGACATTGGAAGTTGGGGGAAAAGCTTTATTTTTTTTTTTTAAAGATATCATTTATTTATTTGACACAAAGAGTGAGAGAGCACAAGCACAAGCAGGGGGAGCAGTAAGCAGAGGGAGAGGGAGGAGTAGACTTCCTGCTGAGCAGTGAGCCAGATGTGGGGCTCAGTCCCAGGACCCTGAGATCATGACCTGACCTAAGCAGATGCTTAACTAACTGACTGAGTCACCAAGGCACTCCGGGGGGGGAAAATTTTTAAAAAGAACTCAAAGTTACTACAGTAGTTTTCTTGGTGTTCATGTGCATGTATATGATACACACGTGCATACACATATTAGTAAAGATGTATATTACATTACATCATGCATATACATTTTTAATGCAGAACATGAATTATCTTACATATATGCTTTTGAAGTTATTTTACTATATATATAATTTTACATTATTATTCTGCTATAAATATCATTAAGCATAAATCTGATCATTCTCTAGAATTATTGTCTCAGAAGATACAATCATTTTAAGGCTCTTGATTCATAATGCCAAATAGAATTACAAAAAAAAGTTTCAATTTACATACTGACCTAAACTGCATTTGAATACCGGATGGAGTGTTCTTTTAATAGTATAGTCAACTATCATTTATTTTTTTCAATTTGGTATAAAAATTCCCTTATTTTATTCCCTTGTTTTAATTCAAATTTAGTACATTAGTAGTATACCTTAATTATATATGTGTGTGTTTATATGTATGTGTATTTGTTCATTAGCTATGCATAGCTTATAGTTTGTGAATTTCCTTTCAACTGAATATTTGAAGCACATATTTTTATCAGTTTTCTTTTCCACTTAACTACATGAAAAAAAATATGCATTCATAGTTAAGAATGATAGTTAGCAGTGTCATAGTTCAATATCATAAAAAGCAGAAATTCATTAAAAATTATTCTTTGGGGTGCCTGGTTGGCTCAGTCGGTTTTATGTCTGCCTTCAGCTCAGGTCATGATCTCAGGGTCCTGGAATTGAGCCCCACATGGGACTCCCTGCTGAGTGGGGAGCACTCCTACCCTCTGCTCCTACCCTCTGCTCCTACCCCTGCTCCTTCCCTATATATTTCAAATAATTAAATAAAAATCTTAAAAAATAAAAATAAAAATTATTCTTTGATTCTAGTGACCAATATTTAATAAAAGTCTTTCAAATACTCAAATTAGATGATGATATTAGAGCCCAATATAATAAAATCTAGCCCATGTAAATATAAGTAGTTTAGATTAATTCTGAATGGCTTAAACATCATTGGAATCATTTCATGTGGAAAAAAAATCCTAATTTAAGCAAATAGTTGTGATGTGAATTTCAGGAAAAAAAGGTAAGTCTACATTTTGATTACATTCACATACTGTGCAGATTTTAGGAAGGAAGTATTTTGGTTATTCTTTTTGAAACGGTTCCATAGAGAACATATAGACAGTGGTGAATAGGATGTTGTGAAATTTGGAACACTTTTCTTATGGGGAATGTGAAACAAAAAGGTGGAGACTTATTATCTCCAAAGAAGAGGAATAAGGTAACGTTCTTAGTCATATGGAAAGATGGAAAAAGATGGTTTGATGCTTCAAGGAGAAAGGGAAGAGTTTCCCTCCTTGATGCTTAAATGTGTGTTCGAAAAGGAGTGGAAAAAACAAACAAACAGACAAACAAATGGAAGAATAAAGAAAGGAAAATAAAATTTAGCTAAACTAATTGATGCTTTACAAAACCCTTGATTTCAAATCAATGTAAAAGTTAATGCCCTAGTAACTGGAATCATCTGAAAATGATATGTCTGTCTTGTGGACATCGATACATAGTATCACTAGAATTCTGAGGAGAGCATTCAGGGGCACCTGCTGTGACAGGTTATCTCTATGTTCCCATCCAACTCTCAGACCGTGTGACTGTATAAAATTAACATAAAGCAGGGACGCCTGGGTGGCTCAGTTGGTTAAGCGGCTGCCTTCGGCTCAGGTCATGATCCCAGCATCCTGGGATTGAGTCCTGCATTGGGCTCCTTGCTCAGCAAGGAGCCTGCTTCCTCCTCTCTCTCTGCCTGCCACTCTGTCTGCCTGTGCTCACTCTTTCTGACAAATAAATAAATAAAATCTTTAAACAAAAAAAATTTAACATAAAGCAGAATCTTGTAAAGTATGTCATTTGAAGCCAGCCCCAGAAATAATAACTGTAGTCACGGGAAACTTTGATAACAAATGAGCATGATATAGTTTTCAAATTTCTCTTTGGCGATTTTTGTTCTTGGCATGCTAACCTCTTAGCATAAAGTATATGATTTTATTTTTGTAAAACATGTCATTAACTGCAGTAGAAGATCCCCAACCTCATAGAGGATCCCCAACCTCATAGAGGATGGCAAAGAGTAACAAGACTCCAGAAGATGACTAAACAAGAGAGCCTGTTGACTTGCCACAAATCGGTGGTTCCCAAAAGTAGACAAGACTCAGTGAATCCGAGCAAGCGTGTTAACAAACTGCACACCCCGTAAGCAGCAGGACCATGGATGTGATATGTCCATCACCCCTATCCCCACGTCCTACAGGCTGTCTGAATGGGCCCAGATGGTGCTGTACTAAAGGAACTCAGGGCCCGGGACTTAGCATGTTTTATAGCAGATAACAACGATGTCATTCCCCCTCCACTGGGGAATAAGTACTTGTAATGTAGTTGTCCTGATCATGCCTGATTGCCAGCGTACCACACTGCAGAACAGCTCGGACTCAGAGGGAGGTAATGCTCTGTGGTTTGGTGAACTCAGCAAGGACTTGCAAGAAATGAGGCTCATGGTAGACTGTTGTCTAAGACGTAATAGAAATTTTGGATCCAATTTTATTTTATTTTAAAGATTTTATTTATTTGTTCGACAGAGAGAGAGAGAGAACACAAGCTGGGGGAGGGCTGGGAGAAGCAGGAAGACCCAGGACCCTGGGGATCATGACCTGAGCTGAAGGCAGATGCTTAACGACTGAGCCACCCAGGTGCCCTGGATCCAATTTTTAAAGTAGTTTTTCTCAGGTTAAACACTTATTGCAAATTGGGGAGAGGAAAATAAATAAAGAAATAAACAAACCTCACTCTGGAGCCCCTCTTCCCAAATCCTGTTCTAAATTCCTTTAATTTGCTTTCTCAGGAGATTGCTGCATTTCTTTTAGACCTCTTGTAATTTAATGTTCTTGCAGCCACACACATGCATTTTCGAAGGTCTAACTAATGGCTTTCCAGAATTTAATTTATCAGGCAAAATACATAATATACCTCCAAAACCTATATCTGAAATTTAGAATAGGAAACACAGTACTTTCAAATCAGTATTAGTATCAACATTTTCTTATATCTATGTTGCCTTTTAAAAGGCCCTTTTGAAAGATGGTTATGAAGCAGAATAACACATCCAAGAATTCCTGCTTCAAGGGAAGGGGCAGGATGGAGTGGAAATTAGGTAGGCTGCCTGTACCTTTACGAATTACAGTCTAAGGAAGAACATCAAATAAAGCAGAATTACTCAGAGTCACAGCAAAGAGAAATAAGCTCGGTTAACTGCAGAGATAAACAAAGATCATAACAAATGTGACAGAAGGAACAAAGGGGATTCTTTAATACCAGAAGGCTAAGCTTGATTATGATTTTTTTTTGAAGTAAGTATTTTTTGTAACACAAAGAAGCATTTCTTGATAGTGTAATTATCAAGCCTGTGTGAGCATATGAGCATTTCACTATGCTATTTTTATTTCTGCTCTTCTTGCAATGTCATTTGGGAATGTCTTAATACTTAGTTTTATAACAGAATTGTAAGTGGAAATGACATTTTTCTTCCATTTTGCTTGAATAAAAATATATTTTAAAATATAGCAATGTTGACTTTTCAGAGTTTCAGAATTTAAATAAATCTTCTTTCTTATAACATTTGGTAAAAAAAATAAAATAAAATAAAAGGCCGTGATTACAAGTAATTTCTGTAAAGAAGCGAAGGTCTGAATTTCAATGGCCCATCCTCATAGAAATTCTATTTTGGACGACTAGATCCCATCGATTCATTTTGATATTACATATAAATGAAAATACCAAATGTCTTTTGCTTTGTCAGTGAAAAAGTAGTTTGGGCTTAACAAATGGTCCAGTGATGTCTATTTGGAAGCTTCATGACATATTAAAGCTGTTGATGAGGTACAATTTGTTGTGGGGTCGCATCTGATTGATGGTTTACTATCTACCACAGCCTCATCTGCTGTGATACTCCCATAATAAATGTTCATCGCTAGACAGTGCTAAATGTGCTCTATCAAAATCATTCGTTACTTATAACAAGTTTTAGTATATATGAATCAAATGTTGTTTATAGTTGCCTTCAATAGGATTTATCATTTTGAAGCTTTTCTACCACTTCAAATGGAATAACTATGATAGAGATTTTTGAATAAATGTTTTGAGCCCATGGGTGGTAATGTACCAGGAATTCAGTGAAAAGATAAATATGAAGCAAGTTATCTTGAAGAGTAAAGGTAAAATGTGGTTTTGTAACTTATTTTTTTTTCTGTTTCTAAACATAGAAGTCTATTTTTATGGTATTGGTTCTTTGGAAAAATAATTAGGATAAAGGACAATTTAAAGGTATCATTTGTGAAAATCATATGGGGAACTTTGTTTCCAGCTTTTAGTAATCTCATTAGCAGCTTTGACTCTGAAACTATCTTTCAACCAGAAGCTTCTTCTTCTTTTTTTGAAAATATCTAGCCTCCTTTCCCTCCTAAGTGCTCCAGCCTTGATCCCCTATCATTTTATTTCCTGAGGTCTTCCACCCCGTGTGGCTCTTACTTCTTTTAAGGCTCAAGATTCCTTGCTGCTCATTTTTAACCCCAAGGTTTGATATTTTCAGCCCACAATCGATATCTATTGAAATCCCAACATCTCTGCATCAGCCATCCTATATCAAAGTCTCTTCTGCAATCCCACATGTAGAGAAACACTAACAGCCGGTGTTTGCGTTCTACTTAAATAATGTTTGGTTTATTTAAACTTATAGAATATTTATTGTCATTTATGCATTACCTGAATCAAGAAAAAAATTAGAGTATGTTATTAACTACAAAAATAAAAATAGGAAACAGATTTTATATTGTGATTATTAACTTTTAAGGTGAATGGCAAAACTGGCAGTCATCTTTGTGTTTTGGAGGGAAGGAAAAATAATTTTCCCCTTTACTCATCTAGGTTATGGGCTGAGACGACCTCCTCCTTCCACCCCCAATAAAAGACAGATTAACAGAAGAAAAGCAAATACAAGTTTAATAACATGTACCTCCTGGAGACACCCAGGAAAATTAAGTAACTCTCAGAAATGGCCCATGCCACCACCTTAAATAACATCTCCTGCTAAAGACAAAAGATGTTTGGGGTGGGATAGTTATGGGAAGTTACCTGGAAAAGCAAAGTAAACAAGGGTACGGCTGTTATGCAAATTTAAGTAATCACCTTTATCTTCTCTGCTGATAAATTTCTAGAGATTTAGTCACACACACACACACACACACACACACACACACACACACACACACCCCCGCAATCCTGGTGCAGCCTGGAGATACCTTTGCAAATGGAGATTTCCCTTGTAAATGTAAAAGTCTCTTGCCGAAGGGTACCTTTCTGCTTTGTTTTCAGAGGCTTTCCGGTGTCTGTTATTTCTTAAAAATAATCAGCCTAAATATTCCTTATGCCAAGAGGCATATTTTGGGGTGACAAATTCTGCTCCCCCTCAATTTCATGCAGGAGGAACAATACGAAATGACTCCTTTGTCCCTTGTTTATGGACTCACGGTTTCAGTTGGTGAAAGAGGCTGTGATAAGACTCTGTAGTACTGATTTGCTTAGTATTTTCTACAAATTGTGTATATAATGCAAGGTGTTATATGACCCAGAACTTAAGACCATCCCACATCTGGGGATGACAATTTAATGACCTGGGTCATTTAATGACCATCTCACTTATTTTAGCAAAACAACATTTAACTTCTATTACCATTGATTTCTGCTCTGATCTTATTACTTCCTTTCTCTTTCTGGATTTAGGCCAAATTTGATGTTCTTTTTCCAGGTCCTGTAATTGTAAGGTTAGGTCGTGTATTTGAGACTTTTCTTGTTTCTTGAGGCAGACCTGTACTGCTATATACTTCTCTCTTCGGCATTCCAAAGGTGCAAAACAACATTAAAAAAAAATCAAATCAGTATAAATTACTCAAAAATGTTTATTTGATAATGATACAAAATTTTAAGAGAGCATTATGAAAACTTTTGAATGTATTTGCCCTCTGATATTTCTTACATTGTTAATTCCATTTCATCCCATTTCTGTTTGGTCTCCTGGGATTTAGCTCTTATACAGAACTTAAGAAATATATTTCTGATTAATCCTTGTCTGGTAGAAAGTATGATATTGATAAAGCTGTTTACAAGTTTCTGAAACTGTTTTACATTAATTTGATCTTTAAGTGGAAATTGGGGGAATTTCTATCCTCTAGCCAAAGAAAATTAATTTAGTACTTTCCACCTCTTTATGTCCCTAAGACAGGTGGCAGAAACTTGAGTCACACAGAGAAAACACCTCTTGCATATATCAGCAAACATTTATGATCTCTTCCCTGCTGTGATAATACATCAAGACTTCGGGGAATTATTTTTTTAGATCCACAGAGGAGGTGATATAGATATGCCTCAGATAAAAATGATGAGTTAATATGATGTAGGAAAGATGTTAGGGTTTGAGGCCAACAATCAAGAAAGAATTCTTGAGATGTCTTTGATGCAAAAAGATGATTTTACGGAAGCAGGGTACAGGACCCATGGGCAGAAAGAGCTGTACTGGGGTCATGAGTAGGGGTGCTTTATATACTTTCAGGTTGGGAGGGGGGTAGGGAGAGGTAAGTCTCTAAGGAATTTTGGAAGCAAGGCTTCCAGGACCTTGAGGGGGCTAACTATTGTTAGGTAAAGGTCATTTATTACAGTCTAATAAAACCTTAGTCATGTGACCCTTCTGATGTATATCGGTGGGCAGTTTGCTTGGGGGAGTGATTACCAACACATATCTTTTGTGGGCGGGTTAGAGATAAAGGAAATTTCCAAAAGAATTTTTATACATTAAAGTAGACTTACGGAAGTGGGTGGCAGTGGTCAGGCTAGGATTGCCTTTTGCCCTTAGCAAAGTATTAACATTGAGGAAGTTGTGTCCCTAGAGGAATGCCACTCTGCCTGTTTCAAGGACTTGTCAGTGGGCTGTAGGTAGTAAGGAAATTTAATAATTTTTCTTCTTGGGGCACCGGAGTGACTCATTGGGCCTCTGCCTTCCTTTGGCTCAGGTCATGATTCCAGGGTACTGGGATCAAGCCCGCATCAGGCTCTCTGCTCAGTGGGGAGCCTGCTTCCTCCTCTCTTTCTCTCTCTCCCTCTGCCTGTCTCTTTGCCTACTTGTGATCTCGGTCCATTAAATAAATAAATAAATAAATGATTTTTCTTTTCCCTTTGTTTCCCAAATCAGATAAATAAAAAGAAATCTTTTTTTTTTTTGTTTAGGTACTCAGAGAAAATCTACTTTTTAAAAAGATTTTATTTATTTATTTGACAGACAGAGATCACAAGTGGGCAGAGAGAGAGGGGGAAGCAGGCTCCCCACCAAACAGAGAGCCTGTTGCGGGGCTTGATCCCAGGACCCTGGGATCACGACCTGAGCCGAAGGCAGAGGCTTTAACCCACTGAGCCACCCAGGTGCCCCGAAAATCTACCTTTGATAAAAACACCCCCCCCCCTTATTTGGTTATGGCATATTTGGGCATCACACCAATTGCACGTACTCTGTGAAAATTCCCCTGCAACAAGAAAAGCTTCAGGGCGTCCTGCATACATAGTAAGTGGTGACCATAATAATTAAGATGTGGAGGAACAGTGGAATCAGAAAAAAAAAAGAAAGAAAGAGAACTAGCAGTTAAGGATGTGAAGTGTGGAGGTGAAGAAGAAAACTTAACTCTTATTACTTAAAAAACAATGCTGTTTTGGATAGTTTCAATTTGATTTTTTTGATTATATACAGAGAGAAATATATGAGGCTGTCAAACTTAAAAGGAAAATAGCCAGTTATCTTACCAGCAAAGTGGGTTTATTCAGGAATAGGAGAGGAATTGCAACTTGGGACCTGCAAGCTATAGCAAACCAAAGGCAAATTTGGAGATCAGAGTGGAGATACACGACTTGTAGAGAGAAGGGGGGAAGGTGAGAGGGGCTGCTTTGAAGGAAAGTCCTTGGAAGGAAATCCAGAATTTAGGGTGGTGACGACTTCTCATTGAATAAGTTGTGTTATTTTCTTATTGGCTGAGCTTGTTGCCGGGCAAGGAGGCAAAGTTTGTCTCTTCTCCTTGGGTCTGTAACAGAGAGGAGTAGTAGGGTATGAGAGCTCCCCTTTCTGGCCTGACTCCATTTAAATGTGGTTTCCTTTATTCGGTCTCACAGAATTAGAAGGAAGCCTAATAACTTTCTGTAGATGTTCTTGAGACCCTAAACACATAGCTATAACAAATTGAGACTCTTCTCATCCTTTTACTAAACTTCAACACATCCTCTTGATGGAATGGAGTATGAGTTCATGTCTCTTTTTCTTTTTCACACACAACTAACAACCTACCAGATGCTGTCTCCTGAATTTCTTTCTTCACCTCTGCAATATGATACTTGGGAGTTTTAATTTGGTCTCCCAGTTCCTTCCTTTAATTTCTCGTTCTTTTAAATGCTCACATTCATTTTTGTTAGTTCTCAAGCAATTTGACAACCAAAAATTGATTTTTATTTCTGACATAGACATATAACAAAATTTACTTCACTAAAGGAGACTGCTACACCTTGCTAAAATCTGGAAGGATGAAATGAAAAATAAGAAATTCGTTTAGAGAAATACCTAGATAAGCTGATCATAATGGAATTCTTGATTTTTTAAGCGAATATCTTAAGTAAGGAGGCCTTTGTGACTTAAATCTAGAAATCTTGCAGTTTTATAAAATCTAATTGTACAAATGAATGTTTAAAAACCTAATTTTGTAGTTTAATCTGTTATTACTCAATATTTTTTAGTCTGTCAATATATATATTTTTAATTTAAAACTCTTCTATTTATGACATTTTAAATGTCCTTTAAGCTTATTTAAATATTACTTTTCAGTTGGTATTTTTAGGCCTTTTTTAGGATTCCTTTGACATGAATGCCCTGTTTCCAAAGTAGCATGCTTGTTAGTGAAGAGTGAATGTTGACTCATCACATCTTGGTTACTTTTGCAATGTAGCTACTTAGGTGACAGATTAGATTTAAGTAATTTCTCGAATGTTTGCTAAAGGCTTCCACTTTACCCACAAAACACGGTCAGATTTTAAGGCATATAGTTTAGTGAAACTTTGGCAATAAGGTACAATTGAAGCCATATACTTTCCTCAGATATATCACCTGTTCTGGACGTGGGAGATTATATTGCCGAACAATAGATTGATTAACCTGAAAGTTCATTCTTCACTTTGAAGATCTCTGAACCTGGGCAAGACGACCAACCTCTTGTGCTAATTTCCTCATGTTAATTTCTTCTTTCTTAATTTCTTCACCATCATGATTATTCTCCTTAACAAATTACAGTCTCTTATTTTATTTGAAATTCCTAACCACTCCTGAACTCTAAGAGTATATCAGGCACAATATGTGCAACACCACTTTTAATATGAGTTTGATTTGATTTGAGCTCATATTATCTCTTTTTTGGGAGGGGGATACAATCCTATATGCTCATGTCTCCAAGATTATTCATTCATAGGAAATTCAGAACTTGTAATGCTTGTGTATGTTATGCATATATTAGTGTATATATGTATAACTCTTCAATAAACGTCTTACCTAATATGTATGATCTAGGGAAAATTTTCCAAAGTTTGGCTTATAGGTATTGCTTATCTTTATTTTAATAATCGGTTACTTAGTGCTACCAAAGCTCTCAGTCAAACTCTATTGTATTAAACTAGTAGTAGCAAATTCTAATAAAAGTCAGCCACTTGCAAAAAAAAAAAAACCAAAAAACCCCAAAACAAAACAAAACAAAAAATCCCCCACAAAATACAGAAAACAGAACAAAACAAAAAAACCTAAAGGTATTATGTATCAAAATGTAAACTGTATAGTCAAAAGCTAGGTAATTGCACAAGAACACCGTTGATGTTGCCAGTGAAGGTGTGACACATGATGAAAAATACAAAAATGAGTTCAGAGCCATTGCATATCATTCTAATGAGAAGGTTCATGGTGGCAAGTGTCGCTTTGCTCTCCTTCAGCCTTTAGTCAAGCCTTTAGTCAAGATAACTTAATTTATCTTTCCAAGGTACCTTAACCTTGTGGGATAGAAAAATACCCAAAGGTTTCACCTCCTTGACCACATTCAAGAAAGCCTGTTTGTCTTAGGCACAATATTTTAGCTTATCCTGGATGTCAGCCTATTACTCTAACTGATTTATTTCTAACTAGAGTAATATGAGTATAAAAATATATGTAATGTGAAATCTAAAGTAGTGAAGCCCTGAATAGATTTAGATTGCTTTACAGTATATGTGATTTAGAGCTAATGGAGTATCCTGACATCTTATAAGCATTTAACTTTTGGAGAAATCACATCCTAGGTCACAAAGCATATTATGATTTTAAAATATTGTATAGCTCTCCATATTTGGAAAGACATTGGTGTAATGGCTAGGAGAGTCAGAACTAGTCATTCATAGAATGTGATTCTTACCATTAGCTGATGGATAGAAAAGGTGTCAACATTTCAAAAAAAAATTTTTTTTTTAGTTCTAAAAAGTGCATTGCTCATGTTTTAAATACTAAAGAAGCAAATATCAGAGTTAATGCATCCTCCCACATATATTACAATATGTTAGTAATTAGCATGTAGAAGCACCTTAATAAAAATATTTGAGAGCAAATCTGCCATTTGGGAACTGTCCATAAAATAAAGCAAAGAATTCAGTTTCTCTTGGTTGTGTTGTGAATCTTTTAGGTGTATTCTGTCTCCTTAAAGATCATTACCTGTTCTTTACCTGCATCACCATGTTTTCTAAAGGTCAGAATCAGTGTAATGTTAATTTATATTCCCCTTCAATTAAACAACGTATTCATCGTCTGAGGATATTTATCATCAAATTAAACTTTTCAGAAATATTATCATAACAGTTTTAGGTAAAGTATTATAAGGAAAAAAAAATGCTGTCAGAATTTCAAGGGATCACCTGTTCACGTCTCATTTTACTGTGGAGGGTCTCTGCTCCCTGCAGTGAGCTAGGTTGCTTTCCTCTAGTGCCTTTGTCCACCCCCACTGTGGGTTAAATCCAGCCCATACCTCATTTTTTGAACAACCTGGGAACTAGGAATGTTTCTCACTCTTTTACAGGGATTGTAAAAAATAAAGAATAATGTGTGTTAGAGATCTTATGTGTCCCATAAAGCCTGATATTTACTATCTTGCCTTTTGAGAAATTTAAAAAAAAAAAGTGCTTTTCTCTTCACTAGTGCTTTGGAGTTTTCATCTAGATTATTTGCATCAGACCAGCTGACATGGGATGAGAGAGGATCCCTGAGAAATTCACCAGAAATTTCCTGCAGACTGTATTTATTATACTGCTTACTAACATTCTGTTGGGAAGAACTCAGTCCCTTGAACATCCTTAACTCAAAGGAAAGCTTAGAGACATGGAAGAGCTAGCTGGAAGGTCTGACAAATAGCTAGCCAGTCTCTATCATATTAAAATGTAACATTAAAAAGTGACCACCTGAAAACTGTTCTTGGAAAGAGAGTTTCATTACGGTGGACATGACCAGTTCATGGTGTTCTCCTCTCTTTCCAGTCATCCAGGTGAATAATCATTCCCCATGCACTTACTCCAGTCAGGCATGCAACATAAACCATTTTAGCTGCTGTCTTTGAATCTACTCCACTCTACGAGGCTTAAAGCCACCTCCCAATTCTTTTTTAATGTGCAGCCAATAAAGTAGAAGATTGTATATTGCCTGTTTGACCATATAATTTGGTCAGCATTGTTAAAAGATAAACTGAAGCATATAAAAATTTTTATTTTATAATCTTGAGACTGAGATTTTGGTTAGGTTAGACTACCACAGCATCAGATCCACCTCAGTCTAATGGCCTCCTTCTTTAATTCAATTAATGACACATTCACTATTGATCCCCATGGACTTTCTTTGTTTTTCTCTGGTTTTCTTTTTTAAGATTTTATTTTATTTTTATTTATTTATTTTTAAAAATATTTTATTTATTTATTTGACAGACAGAGATCACAAGTAGGCAGGGAGGCAGGCAGAGAGAGAGGAGGGGAAGCAGGCTCCCCGCCGAGCAGAGAGCCCGATGCGGGGCTCGATCCCAGGACCCCGGGATCATGACCTGAGCTGAAGGCAGAGGCTTTAACCCACTGAGCCACCCAGGCACCCCTAAAGATTTTATTTTTAAGTAATCTCTACACCCAGTGTGGGGCTTGAACTAGGCCCCCCAGATCAAGAGTCTAATGACTGAGCCAGTCTACCCCCCACCCCCACCCTTGGGGCTTTCTTTGAGTCTTGTCAAACAGTCGTGAGGTCCTTCCAATTCCTTTTCCAGGCTATGCTTCTGTTAGGATCCCATCCCCCCAAAAACTGTCATGAACAATGAAGGGTCTTACATTGAGCCCATCTTGCAAACTAACTAGTAAGCCTGTTAAGCTTTATGGATCCTGGCAGAAGACACATGTGACTCTTTGGTCACAGAGACCTTATTACTCACAGAACAGTAAACATTATGAAAACATTCATGCTTGTGTTAATTCCTCTTGAACCTAAGTTTATGGGAGTGACAGAGAGAGAGCCCATCATTGGATTATACACACAGGTATGTGGTGTGTTAGGAGAACTGTGAGCCTCAGGAAACTGAGTCTTTTGTAAATAGCAGTAAGCATACCTGCTCTTAGATTTGGAAAGCACTAATTCTGTATTCCCAGCCTGTTCCCTCAAAGCATCCCCATGGATGTAGGCTGGTGTAAAGGGCAATCAGTGCTATGTCACAAGACAGAAAAAGCTATGAGATTGCTGGAGAACTTCCCCCCAACATTATCATCATTGAATTACTCTATTTTCAAAATTTGACAAATATATAAATCTGTATTGGAGGCACATTCAATGGAAGCCATAGGTAGATTAGTTAAAATCTATACCTGCTATTTATGGGAGAAAACTGAAATCATAATTTTTAATATTGAACAGTTGTTTGCTGGGCCAACTTTAAGTAAATGCAGAATGATTAAGTTTCTTTAAAATCGATTCTACATGGTTTTAACATATAATTTGTTGGTTTGCCTTGTAAAAACAGCCATAGTTGTGACTCAAAATTTTATTGAATGTATAAGCACATATAGGTCTTAAATAAATATAGTTCAGTAAATATAAGTCGTAATCAGTTTCCAGAAACTCTGAGTTTGGAGTTCTGACTTGTAGACTAGTTCAAGCTGGAATTTAGCTAAGGTTGCAGTCACTACTTATGGTATGGTATATTGATTCAATAAAACTTTCACAGACCAAATAATCTATATTCGTGCTCTCAATCCAAGAAGCAGCAAAATGAACACAATCTATATAATATGTTGCAAGCATAATTCTTCCATTTTTCTCTGCTTTAGTGATAAAAATGCTTGATGCCTTCATCTGTAGCAGAATATTCCCAGCTGAGTGCAATGTGGAATCCAATATTTGTCTGATAAATGAGTGACTGGCAGTACACAGGTGTCCATCTGCATAAATCGATTTGCATGCAGGATGAAGACCTTCTAGAATGAAGTTTTGAACATGAGAACTTGTAAAATATAACCTAGAAATCAGAGGGAAAGAGGCAATTTAGAAAAGCCAGGCAAGGGGCGCCTGGGTGGCTCATTGGGTTAAGCCTCTGCCTTCAACTTAGGTCATGATCTCGGAGTCCTGGGATCGAGCCCCGCATCGGGCTCTCTGCTCGGCGGGGAGCCTGCTTCCTCCTCTCTCTGCCTGCCTCTCTGCCTACTTGTGATTTCTCTCTCTGTCAAATAAATAAATAAAATCTTTAAAAAAAAAAAGAAAGAAAAGAAAGCCAGGCAATATGACTCCTGCCTAGTCCTTCTTTAAATTCTTTGGAAAATATTGGCATTTTTATTGTTGAAAAGGTATATAAGTGGCAAAATGAGACAGTGTTTGGGAAATGGTACCATGTCATACTGGTGTAGTGAGACCTCAAGACCTTGGAAATAGGATGTAACTTTGAAGGAATTATTGTGCCCACTGGTATAGCAGGGAGTCTGTGGAAATGGAATTTTTTTGTAAGCACAAATGAGAAAGCTCTTGAGAACTCCAGAGATATTTGGGGAAGGTATAATTTTATACCATTCACCTGAGGGAAATGAGAATCCAAAACCTGATTCATTACTTTTATTATGATCTCATTGTGCCCAAAGATTGTTTAAACTTGAGTAAATTTGATGTTTATGTCTTGATATCTTGATATACCTTGAATCTGTTTTCAGGGTTGTGCTTTTTTTTTTCCTTTCCAGCTATAAGAATATTTCATATAAGAATATTTCCATGGGGGTGCCTGGGTGGCTCAGTGGGTCAAAGCCTCTGCCTTTGGCTCAGGTCATGATCCCAGGGTTCTGGGATCAAGCCCCCCATCAGACTCTCTGCTTGGCGGGGAGCCTGCTTCCTCCTCTCTCTCTCTCTCTCTGCTTGCCTCTTTGCCTGCTTGTGATCTCTGTCAAATAAATGAGTAAATAAATCTTTAAAAAAAAAAAAGAGTATTTCCATGAATTCTATCATTTTAGTTATATGTGAGTGAATTCTTAAGCTTAAAAAAAAACAATTTCTTAAGCTTTCAAGATAGTTATCTTAGAAGGTAATTGATTTGTTTGGCTTAAAACAATTGACTATAAGAAAAGAACTTTTACAAATTGATAGACTCTTATTCCCAATGACATTTGTATCCAGGAGTGTTCAGACTTCAGGTTTTCACTAAAATGGAATTTACTTTACCAAATATTTATTAATATAAATAAGCTATATAATAAATGAAGGCATAGTATAAACGAATAAAGAAAAGCAGAGAAGTGATTCTATATGCCTTAAGCATATAGAAATATTTCATGGAGATGTCCTTAAAGATGTCAGTGAAATTCCATTGTGTTCAAAATCAGTAGCCACTGTGGGCATTAGAACTTTTCAGTCAAGGTAGTAACATTCTTTGAGCTGTACTTTCAAAGGTTAAAATTCAAGGAGTCCCTAAAATCTGAATTTCAGGTAGGAGGCACTTATCATAGTCTGTACAGAGTGTGGACCTGTTTCAGTAAATGCTCTACAACTTGGTCACTGATTAAACAGAAGGAATGAAGGATAAAAGGAAGAAGAAAAGATGCTTTCAAGGTTTAGCCGTGAAACCAGAAAATGATGATGTGAGTGTGATTTAGGAAATGATGTGTTCAGTTTTGAATAGGTCAGTATGAGTGAAGATGTCCACTTGGGAGTTAAAAATATGTGGGTTTCTTTTTTCATATTTTTTCAAAGATTTTATTTATTTGACAGAGAGAGAGAGAGAGAGATCACAAGTAGGCAGAGAGGCAGGCAGAGAGAGAGAGGGGAAGCAGGCTCCCTGCTGAGCAGAGAGCCTGATGTGGGGCTCAATTTCAGGACCCTGGGATCATGACCTGAGCTAAAGGCAGAGGCTTTAACCCATTAAGCCACCCAGGCACCCTCAAAAAAATGTGTTGAAATAAAGATGAGAGATGCCTGCATGGCTCAGTAGTTAAGCGTCCCAGCTCTTGACTTTGGCTCAGATCATGATCTAAGGGTTGTGAGATCAAGCCCCACATCAGGGTTCACACTGGGCATGGAGCCTGCTTATGATCCTCTCTGACCCCTCTTCCTCTGCCTCCCCCCGCCCTTAGAAAGAAGAGGCTCAGTAGTTAAGTGTCCCAACTCTTTACTTTGGCTCAGATCATGATCTAAGGGGTGTGAGATCAAGCCCCGCATCAGGCTTCACATTGGGCATGGAGCCTGCTTATGATCCTCTCTGCCCCCTCTTCCCTTGCCTCTCACCCACTTAGAAAGAAGAAAGAAAGAAAGAAAAGAAGGAGGGAAGGAAAATGGAAGGAAGGAAGGATGAAAGGAAGGAAGGGAGGAAGATGAAAGTCAGTGATTTGGGAGATATCTAGACACATTAATGACTACAATAATTTATGTAACACATTTTAGATTCTATGTGGGATGTTTAATATACATTATTTTACTTAATGCTCATTAAACCTCATGTGATATATATAATAAAAGTGATAGTTTGTGAGGTTAAATAATTTAATAAGTACTACTCAGTTATTTCTAGACTGGGATTGCAGTCCAGTCCATATCTGTATAACCACAGAGCCTGAATGCTCTTAACCCCCACGCTCGGCTGCCTCTTATGATGATGGTTTAAATTTTGGATGTAGCAGAAATCAGAGATAATGAGCAAGGGCTGGGTGATAAAAGAAAAAGAACTGAAGCTTCAAGGAGGTGTGTATGTGAGATGTCCATGTGAATGAGGCCAGGGCAGAGACTCAGGCAGGAACAAAATTCTCTTGTGAATCTTAGGAGACTCAAAGCAATGTGAGGTCCAGGGAAAGCATTTCTTTCCATAGCCACCCTTTTTCTTCATTTTCTGTAACTAGACTTTCCATAATGTATGAGTGTGAAGTGTGTGCATGTGTGTGTATGTGTGTGGGTGGGTCTGTATCAAGGGTGAACAAGGTATCATTTTTCAGCTCCGGGGAAATATTTTTAATAAGATAGTTAAGTCCTGGTTGAATTACAGTGAAACTATTTTGGGTGCTAATATTTGCATTGGGTTCCATGGATATAATCAGATCATATGTCTTCTAAACCCTTTTACCACAAAATATATCTGAAGAATAAAATATATTCGAACCCTCCTGGTTTTTATAAGAAAAATGAACTTTCAGATACTGAAAAATTGCCCTGAGGTTAATACCAAAAATAATTTCCAGAGCCTTTGAGAACATCACAGGGAGTAAATGGCAGTGCTAGAGCAAAATAACCAAGGTTTTCAGCCCATGTCTTCTTTTCCTACTTCAGTTCAAATAATTTAATTGGTGAAAGTTTTATGAAACTTCCTTTCATACATTATTTTTCTGTAACTCTTTGTGATGTGTCTTATTTGTTTTAACATTTCTACTTCAAAGCATGCCCAACTCTGTTTGTATTGTCAGATGCTTTATTATTTTAAATGTAAAAGTTCTCCTTTTTAAACAGTCACCCTCTATTCCCAAGGGATCTGTTTCTCTTTAATCTACTTACCCCTTCCATAAGGCAGGCTCTATGGGAGCCCTAAAATGGATCAAGCTTTGTCCTTACAGGCCAATTAGCTCAGGCTTTGATCACACAAAAGAAGAAATGCACAAAAGATCAGCCTTGTCCTTCTGGAAGCTTCCCTCTTGGGACCTCTAAGTGAAGCATTCTTTGTTTCCTTATTTTTCTTGAAGCATTTAGCAGTCTCTAAAGGAAAGAATGTTAGTTCCTTCAAGTTTCTAACACGAACAGTCTTTTGAAATCCACTGAGAAAAAATTTTTAGTATATTAAAAAACAACCAAAAATAACTCTTCCGTGGAAGCCCTGGTTGTTAAGTGTAAGGTTTTCCTTCCATTTACTTTTGAAAACAGAGGTCAAGACTTTTATTCAGGGTGGAGGTTATTGACTTTTAAATTATATTCTGTTTTTGGTTCCATGAAATATTACTCTTTTGGCCTTCAAAATCATGTCTAATGACATTCAGTTGACAGTTGCATAATATAGCCATTGGAAATGTGGGCAGTGTCTATCAAAAAGACATATTTTACTTTCCAGAGCTACCAGATCACTTAGGAATCATTTCATGTTTCACAGACGCTCATTCGTCATGTTTTCTCCATTGGGATTTGCAGATAACTTTTTCAAGTCAATCATATTATGAGAATTTAACCTACATTTTACATCCTCCTAAGGGATCTAAGAAATTTCAGCTTTCACCCATCTCTTCACCAATCAGAAAGGGAAGAATTTGCCTGATATGCTCAGAGTGACAACGTGAAAGCAAAAGAAATTACTCAGTAAACTCCCTGTGTGGCCTTCTGTTACAACAGGGCTACTTTGCATCAATTGGGAATAAAAACATCATGATATACTCCCTAATGTGAGGATGATGCAGTCTGATAGATATGAGCACAGCTTGAGGAAAGCTATGGCTACATCTGAATCTAAGGTTCATCGCTTTTTGCGGCTGAATACCTATGGAGAAATACCATGGGGGGAAAAAAAAGAATTATGTCTTTTTATGATTAGCAGTCCTTGCTGGGAATTAGATTTGTTTTCAACAAAATAACTGGAAGACAGGCGACCCAAGTCCCAATTCATATTCTAATATGCATTTCTCACTGTGAGTGACTACCTTCATACCACCTTCAATGTTTTTTCAACTCTAAGGCATAGAATTCTATTTCTTTGACTGTTGGATTGATTAGTTAATGCCTTAGCAACGGCAAACAGTCAGATAAATTGTGATGAAAACATTTTTACTGCATGGGAAATAATTATTTTATTTACATTATACCTAAAATGTTTAGAAAACTTCTTTTGAAATTTTATGTTATATCATTTGTGTGTCTGTAGAAGTGAGTGTGCATTCCTATTTCTTTTTCTTTTTTCCATTTTTTAATGATCGAGAATATGTATTTAAAAATTACAAATTAAAAACTGGTTTGTTAATGATGCAATAATTCAGAACAAAAGATTTATGTGCTTGAAATTTGGCTGTTATGGTCAAGGCTGTTCTAATCTGAGCATTTAATGTGATTTTTGTTCTATTTAATTTATTTTACCAAAGACAGTTTTATATTTTTCAAAGAGTTGTCGATTTAAAATAGTAACAGTCATCAATAACAACAAAAAATGACAACTATATGAGGTGATAGATGTGCTAACTAATTGTATTATGGTGATCATTTAACAATATATATGTATATCAAATTATGTTGTATGCTTTAAAATTAAATGATATTACATGTCAATTATATCTCAATGAACTGGAAAAAAATAGTACCTAGTACCTAAAGTTGGCATAAAAAATAAATGAGATGAATTTAAAATTTTTATCACAGCTTTTGGGACATAGTAGGCACTTAGTAAATATGATGTTGGGGCACCTGGGTGGCTCAATGCGTTAAGCCTCTGCCTTCGGCTCAGGTCATAATCTCAGGGTCCTGGGATCCAGCCCCACATTGGGCTCTCTGCTCAGCGGGGAGCCTGCTTCCCCTCCCCACCCACCTGCCTCTCTGCCTACTTGTGATCTCTATTTGTCAAATTAATAAACAAAATCTTTAAAAAAATAAAAAAATGTAATGTTAGTGCTATAATAAATACATACATACATACATAAATACATACATACATACCAATAAGTAAACAAGGAAAACAATGTGTTGGTCATGCCCTACCCTGTCCTGGCCATGTGCAATGGGACCAAGTCGGGAAGAACAGCACAAAATTGGATAATTGATAATGGAAAAGTCGGGAACATTAACAATATTAGGAAATCCCTTTGCATTATAATATTTTGTAGATTTGTGGTTCTCTGTAGCAGACCCAAACATCATATCTATTCAATAATCTAATGTTGAAGATAGTGTTTTTTAATTGCCAAGATAGTACAATCATAAGAGAGTGATTATAGGACTCTTTCAGCTCTTTAAGAAGAACGGAAGAAGAAAGCTAAAACCAAAAAGCAATAAATTACCTACATGTTACAAACTTCCAACCTTGAAATTTAAGAGACATGCAGAATCTGCCCAAACATTATTTTCAGCATCATTTCACAGTACCCTATACAGACAATATCAGTCTATATAAGAAGATTGGGAAGACAGGAGCCTGAGTGGCACAGTGAGTTAAGCTTCCAACTCTTGGTTTCCTCTTGATTTTGGCTTAGGTCATGATCTCGTGGAGGTCCTGCGATAGAGCCCAGCTTTGGTTGTAGGCTTAGTGAGGATCTGCTTCAGATTCTTTCTTCCTCCCCTCTGCCCCTCCCTGTTCAGTCATACTCTTTCTCCAAGAAATAAATAACATCTTAAAAAAAAAAAAAGATTGGGGATAAAAGGAAATTGAGCATACCTTATGGAGAACACAGTAATTGAGGGCAGAGGCTATCTTTTTGCAGGGAAGTGCTCTGGTCAAGGGCTGTGTGTGTGTGTGTGTGTGTGTGTGTGTGTGTTGGGGGCTGCCCTTGGAGAATCCCTTACTTTGCCTTGAATAGGGAAAGGTTGAGATCTGAATTAATATTTCAAGTGTAGAGATTAAAATGCAGAGATTGGCAAACCTCACCACCACTATACAGAAAAGAGAATTGGAGGCTCCTACTAATTAAAGGGAAATTAGCTGACTTGTCTGTAAGAGGATTCACTGGCATTGGGAAAAGCAAGGGGAAAGCTTAAAATTACCCCCAAAATACCATGCTCACAACCTATAGGGAGCTGTTAGTAACAGAGTAATCTAGACTAAATTTGAGAGCAGTGGTCACATCTCGTCAACATGCAAACAATTATGTGCTGTTTGCCTCTTCATCTCTCCTCCCTGCTTTCAATACTGGAGGAGTTTGTTCAAAAAGGAGGAGTGGCAAAACTCAACTGCTCCTTTCTTCATTCAGTTCCATCTGACTGGATGGATAATGAAAACTTTGAATCTGCTATATGATTGGGCAGTGCTATTTAGTGAAAGTATATAAAAACTTATGAAGCCTGGTTAAATATCACTAAAAAATGAAAAGGGGGATTTTTAATATAATAAATAAAAACAACCTAAGTCACTGTTTTATGTGTATACCCCAAGGAGCTGAGATTCCTTAGTAAACTAGGTACATATACATGGCATCTTTCTCCAAATTTCTAGTTCCTGTGGGCCAGCCTGATGATCTTACTGTCCAAGATCTTTGTTCTATCTGAAAAGAGCAGAGGGTCAGAATTTAAACTGTTCATGAGTCTCTATCCCTTGCAACCAAATGACTAAATAAAACCTGTATTATAATGTGTAATATATTACTAAAAATTTTTCTTCAATAGTGGTTCTAGATATGCTAATAATTATGAAAATAAACATCAAAATAAAATACAACAAAAAGGAACCAAAATCCTAACAACATACACAAATGATGATGGAATTATGGATTTTTTATATTTCTATTTTCCCAATTTTATAATAATAATAAGTGATGGTAGGAGCAGCATTAATTAAATGCCTATTGAATATGAGGCACTATTCCAAGTGCTTTACATGTACTTATTTAACTCATCATAGCAATCCTAATGGACAGGAAATACATTATTAACTTCCTTTTGCAGATGATGAAACAAACAGTCCTGGAGAGATTTTATTTATTTATTTGACAGACAGAGATTACAAGTAGTCAGAAAGGCAGGCAGAGAGAGAGGAGGAAGCAGGCTCCCCGCTGAGCAGAGAACCTGATGCGGGGCTCGATCCCAGAACCGTGGGATCATGACCCGAGCCGAAGGCAGAGGCTTTAACCCACTGAGCCACCCAGGCGCCCCCACTATACAAACCTCTTGAAAAGATATTCTGAAACAAACACCATCAATGTGTCTGCTTATAGACATGCAGAAACATGAGGTAGCATGGTTAACTGTCTCCCAATAAAGCTTCATTAAACCCATTATCAATGGGAATGCCATGAAAATGCTATAATTTGTGTTTAGGAACAAATTTAGGGTTAAAACTTTTGTTCCTAGGATTATTTTTTAAAATTTAATTTGATTAAAAAAAATTTTTTTTTGGCCAGTCACAGAGAAACATACAGCCATAAGTACTTGCTTTGCTTTGTGTAATTCATACTTTATATTCATAATTTATACTTGTTTTCCACAACTGATGTGTGTCCACATCCTCTTCTTCATCTTTTTTCTTTCTTTTCTTTTTTTCCCAACACCTGGAGGACATCACATCCTTAGTGGAGATCCAGGTTTGGCTTTTTGAAACATATCTCCAGTTGTAACCGATCGTTTCTCTGGATGAAAAAGACTACTTGGTCTTTTTCTCATATAAACAATGGGGTGTTTTATGATAAGATTTGTATCGGCAGCACTGTCTCAACTAGTTTTATGAATTCAAATTGACTTTCTCTTGCTGTTCAATAAAGTTCGGTATAAATACCAGTATTAAAATAAGATAGTATAATCATTAATAATTTGGAATTTGAAAGATACCATAGAAATCTTTATAGCATTGATTATTTTAATGGGGGCTTATGATTTTATCCCATATTTAAAGTATGTTTTACATATAAAGTGTGTTGAATATAAAGAATGACTCACTGTCCAAGCCAAAGAGAAATCAGGCAATACTTAACCAAATAAGAAAACTGCTATTAGTCATCTCTTTTTTCTGTTTAGTTTTTATAGAAATTTGTTCATAAAAACACACTACCATTATTATCAGAAGAAGCATGTATTCTTATTCTAGTCTTTTCATAAAAGTACTCCAGAAGAAGATAATTAGGGCATAAAGTGATGTAACTTGGAAATACGAGTAAAGTAGGTAGGTATTTTTTTCAGTGTTTTATTATGAATCCATAGTCATAACTGCTTGAGTACATGGACCTTTCCATTTTACCAAGCATTCTTACATGAATTTTCCCTCAATCCTTACAATACAATAATGATATATATGTGGTATGACCTCTTTTGTAGATAAAGAAATTGAGACATAGAAAGTTTATGTCATTGTCTAGTGTCACATGTGGCTGCATAGCAGCCATGAGATTCAACCCTAAGTCATCTAAGGAAAAAAAAAAGAGAGAGAGAGAAAGTAATAGTAAAAAGTACAGTATATACTACAGAAGCCCCAGATCTTGATTTTTTATGGTGCTGGTAAGTGACAGTTGCCTACATTTGTAGCCTTTGCACATCATCCTCCTAAAAGATAATTTGCAAACAGAATTATCATCATTATTATTATTTTTAAAGGTTTTATTTATTTATTTGACAGAGATCACAAGTAGAGCAGCAGGCAGAGAGAGGGGGGGGGAAGCAGGCTCCCTGCTGAGCAGAGAGCCCAGTGGGGGGCTCGATTCCAGGACCCTGAGATCATGACCTGAGCCGAAGGCAGAGGCCCAACCCACTGAGCCACCCAGGCGCCCCCAGAATTATTTTCTTTTCGGATTGTTAGCTTTACCCAAGTTTGAGGATTGATAAAACGGTCTCACAGAATGTAAGAACTGGAGAGACTAGTAGACCCTTGGATCTCCTAGTCAAGTGGATTTGGGAGTTGATTAGACCCAGAAACAGTTCTAATGCTCACTGTGCCTGCCTTTTCATACTTTGATTTGCTATACCTGGAATGGGGTGCTTGAATCTTAATCTTAAAAAAAAAATTTTTTTTTCTTCAACTTTGCATGGATTCTGATGGTTAGAAGGCATTTTCCCCAATATGGCACATTTAGGAATCCTCTCCATTATCTCCCTTTATGGTATAATCTTTTGTTTAATTGGCATGTAAAATGAGAGCACCAGTATTTCACAAGGCCTTTGTTACTCTATTATCATTATCATTTGCCACGTTCTTATAAATATACACACATATCCCCTTATATGCATATATGTAACTATATTATTTTTAATATTCACATTGTACAAAGTGCTGACTTGGGCTTAAAGTGCATGTCTACCTATCATTACTACCTAAAATTACTAACACTATGATTTATCATTAGCTATGTGATTTTGAGTAAATTACTTAAACTGTAAGGCTCTCAATTCCTTCATTTTTAAAGAGGATACTGCTAGTAATCTCACAGGTTTAATGTAAATTTAAAGTCTGAAAATTTAATCAAAACGCTTGGGACAAAGCTGATATTCAATAAACTTTAATAATTTATCGTGTCATATCTATATTTCATTGATAATGCCATAGTAATCATCAGACCCAAAGTGATAAAAGAATGTCTTTTTATTTTTTTATTTTTATTTTTTAAAGATTTTACTTATTTATTTTATAGACGGAGATCACAAGTAGGCAGAGAAGCAGGCAGAGAGAGAGGGGCGCCCCAAAAGAATGTCTTTTTAAAATTTACAACATCTCATTGGCAATAGTTATGTTGTACTTCTATGGCTATTTGCTAACCTAGTAAATGGAAGTATTTCATTACCTGTAAGATAATTTTGCTCTTCAAGTTAAGAAGGAATAGTCTTGGGGCCCCTGGGTGGCTCAGTGGGTTAAGCCTCTGCCTTCAGCTTAGGTCATAATCTCTGGGTCCTGGGATCAGGCCCCGCATGGGGCTCTCTGCTCAGCAGGGAGTCTGCCCTCCCTGTCCCTGCCCCACCCCACCCCACCCCTACCTGCCTCTCTGCCTACTTGTGATCTCTCTCTCTGTCATAAATAAAATCTTTAAAAAAAAAGAAAAGAAAAAGAAGGAATAGTCTTACAAATGTGTAGTAATCTCTTAAGCTAGATTTATAGCCTGACCAGTGTCTGCAGAATGAAAGATGTGGCTCAACTTCCATCTTCAGAGAAAACCACCGCCTCAGACTGATAGAATGGCTCTTAACCAATCCGAGTGAGTGAGGCCAATCAGACACACAGGGTGTGGCTCCCTGAGTTCCCCATTACTCTGCTGCTTTCTCTTGCCTGCTTTCCACGTGATGTGTCCTGTTGCTTTATTGAGTGGTGGAATCCTGACTACAGATTAGCTCAGAGTTTTGAGAAAATGATTTGAAAACATTTTTTCTTATACCTAGAATAATTATGTATAGCTGCTTATAAAATACTCCAGTTTGATATTTAATCCTTTATGCAAATGTGGATAAAAATACACTGAACTAGTTTCTTTAGTACACTATCTGTGACTATTCTTTTACTAAAATCACTAAAAAAGAAAAAGTCTTGAAAACTGGGGTCTTTGTCTTATGTTCATGAATGATTGATGAAGCGGCCTTTACGTACAATAAATACACTGTGGATTGCAGAAACAGCAACTCTGGTCCTTCATACGACTGAGTTTTACTACAGAGTTCCCCGTAAATATCAGGTTATAAATACACGGTGCCTTGCAATTTCTTCACCCCGATTCCAGGCTGTTCTCTAGTTGGCCTGTCACAGATGGCTATAACCAAATAACCAACAATTAGATTACCCTGTTGCTACAAATTTACCCTGAAAAGAGCAAGACACGTGCAGCTTTTGACAAGAGGTTATCGAAGAAAGGTGTAGAACAATTCCGTAAATATTAAACGATATTGCAATTCCAAATATGCCTTTTTCTTTCTTGAAATACGATTCTAACATTCACTGTCAGCATTCTGGTTATTTGACGGACCTTGCATCTTGCATATTGTACATGGATTTATGTAAATGCACATAAATACAAGCAAGGTTAAAATGGAAACTACGCTAGAAATGTACTGTGCAATATTGCTTTGGATCCCTGTTTCATGCAGATGTTCTAGGCAGGACTGTTCCAGTAAGATTTTTCTAGTCGTCTCAAGAGCTAAATTGCCTTGAAGAGGTTGGGAGAGGAGTAGTCTTATGTCATGTTTTAATGCTGTGGTATGATTTTGCATAAGGGCAAGAACAGTATTTTAGGCACTAAGCCTGAGTTAGTAGATACACTGTTAATAAGGAATGAGAAACTTGAGATAATTAAAGAAGCAATATTTACATTTTCATATCCCATTTCCTCAGTGTGTGGGTTGGAGAACAGTTGTGGCACCTTTGTAGAAGGAAAGTCTGGAGTCTACAAGCAGAACCTAATGGACTACATTGCACATTCAGCCACCCCTGCTCTGTTCTTCAGCGTTTCTCATATTTGCTGGACCCTTGCTCTTCACCTGGGTGAAAATTTAAGGCAGACATCAGTGTGTGGCAACAAAGAAGAAAGAAGGTCGTGTGTTCCTTTTTACTCAGAAAAGGTGTTTCTCCAACACAGAAATACAAAGCAAAGAGCAGGGTCTTGAGCTACTACCACCTTTTCAACCTGTTCGGCAAGTGTAGCTCATTGAATTTCTTTGATGGTTTCCAGAGGGGTTGAAACTGTGTTTTTTTAGAATTGAGAGAACTCTCGAAGAAACACACTCCTAATTAACACCTAAATTCTTTCTTTCGGGCTAGACAGAGACTTTCTTTGCATAACAACGTCTGGGGCATTTGCAAATCTCAGCTTGCTTTACATTTTTTAGGGGTTGCAGTTCTTGTGACCAGAAATGCCTGTGAAAGCAAATTTATTACAGTTGTAGAGAAGGAACAGTTAAACTAAAAATGATCTCTGATTGAGAATAGCAACATTGGATGTCTGACATCTGTTTCCCTAGTTGTTTTAAAACTCAACATAGACGAAGCATTTTAAATCATAATGAATAGCATACTTTCAATTCAAGGCCTATGATTATCAAAAACTCAGTAGCTTCTTTTTACAAGATAACTAACTTTAAAATAGACAACCATTAAATACTTGACAAAAACTGAGCGGTTCATATATGTTAAGATATGCTTTTAAATGTTTTGAATTCCAGCTGTTTAGTTTTTCTGTTCTTAGTAAGAAGAATGTGCCAGAACTCTGGATACATTGACATAACCTTTTCCTAAGTAAAGAACATTTTGGGGATGCTTTCATGAGGTTTAAGCCAATCACTTTTACTTTTGTTGGAGTAAGTTCCTACCACAATAAGTCTCCTTTGGTATCGAGTGTACTTTTGATAGATTAGAACTTCATTATGTTTTTATAAATTATTATTAAAATGCTAATAGTAAAGATAGTTATTACTATTTATGATTACTTAGAGCTCTCAGTTGCTTATTATGCATGTACAATAATTTATTACTGCTTTGTTTGTGGGAAGTTGTATATAAAACCAGTAATATATTAAATCCTAATTTCCATTCTAATATCGAGTGAAAAAAAATCATCTGAAGGTGATGAATTTTCCATGGCACCAATCACTGTCACACATTCTAGGCAAATGATATTTTTAGAGAGGCTTTGAGAAATGTAATAAAAAATTACAAAGGAAAGTCATTTCCTTCATATAGGAAAATATTGAGTGTAATTAGGAAAGAGGAGAACCCTTAACATAGATGTGTGTTTACATATCTGATATTTGTCACAGACTTCTCATGAGATTTTTAGTAAATCACTAAACTCTGATGTACTTCCACTTATTCGTTTTAAAAATAAGTTTTATAAATCCAACTTTCCTATTCCACTCAGCTATTGGGACCGAATATGATATTTTGTTAGATATTTAAAAGTGCTGCACTGAATTCCGTACGTGTGTGTATGTATATGTGTGTGCACAAGGGGATATGTGTCGCTGGTGATATTGGGATATATAACTACTCCCTGGCTAAGAATGTGACATGGTTCATAACTTATTTTATTAAACCGTCATACTTTGGAGTATTGAAATTATAACTGGTGATAATTTTTGAGTTTTGAAAATGCAGCAGACATTGTACTAGATGAATTACGTTCATTATCAACAGAGAGTTAAGAGAGTGAACGTAAGTTAACTATGTTATAGTGCCTGACAAAGGTTAAGGTTCAATTGCTAATAAAGTTCAATAATAATGATTCAATTATCAAATCGATGCTGTGGGATAGGTACTAATATTCCTCCTTTGGGGCTGGGAAAACTAGAAGTGGAAGATGTTAAAGAAGTTGCCTGAGGTCAGATTGTGAATATCAGGATAGGAACTGAATGTGCTGACCGTAGAGCCCATCCTCTCAACCGTTATATTCTGCTAACATTCTAGATATATTCATTTCCTCCTCAAAATCCCATGTAATAAAGCTACCTGAAACTGCCATTAGGATTATGTTATTTTACCCAGAATATCTACATACCAGTATAAGATGATGAGTTAAAGTTAAATAAAAATTCTTAGAATGGATGGGAGACACATAAACCTAAAAAGGTGACTGTGGGCTCTTCCTGTGATCATTAGGTTCTTTTAGGTGAATTTGGGAGCTGCAGTTGTTTTGCTGACCTTCCTTAAGGATTTTGTGTGCAGAAAATATTATTCAGGAGTTTGCTTTGGGTTTTAGAATAACATTTGGTGATGCTATGTGAATTTTAGGAACAAAAAATATGTGGTAATAGAAATCTGAACAATTAATGACTCAGGGGAGATAGGGTTGACTGGAAAGTTGCAAAATGGAACTCTGGAGTGATTAAACTATTTTATCTTGTTTGATGGTGACATGTGTATCATTAGCAAGAGTCATTGAAATGAGCACTTAGTAACTAAAGGAAAATGTTCTTTTTTCATATATGACATGATTGTAAATAAAGAAATCTCAATAAGATCTACCAAAAAAATCCAACTGAATTAATGTGATTTTACCAAGGTTGTAGAATATAAAATCAGTAAGCAAAATTGTGTTTTTACAATAGCAATATATAATTAGAAAACAGAAATATTAAAATACAATTTGAGTAGATTAACAATACCAAATTAAATCAAATTACATATAATCTAAGTCTAATTTTTTAAAAAATGTACATAAAATTCTAAAATTTGTTTACCCACAAGGAAACAATCCTATTGCCCCAAATATTTTGGGGGCTGTTTCACAAAATAACCACTTATAGTTTATTTTCTTAGTGTTCTGAGCAAACAATGTTATTGTCTGAATGCAGTTTCTTGTTTTTAGCTTTAAAATATACTGAGCCTTATGTCAAAGCCCTCCAGGTGGGATAATTTAACAGTCCATCTCCCCTAAAAACTAATTATACACAACCACATTCTTCTCACTACTCACAGACATTTGTTGTGTCTATCTAAGTCTCCTTACTTGGGCTTTTGCATGGCCACAGTTCTGGAAATGTCTCCTTTCCCACTTCAAAAAAGACACCAGCTGTCCTCTAGACTGATTTGTTTCTTATCTGTTGTCCCATTGTTTCAGGTACTAAACCATATGGCACCATGACACTCTTCATTCAGTTTTATCTTCTCTTCCAGTGAATAGCCACTAAATTTGTTCCCTTCTCCATTCTACTAACGCCCACTTTACTCTTTCATTATAGATCTTATATCAGTGCTAGCTTATTATTCAGACTCACAACTAGGGCATAGGGTTCTTGATGGCAGGGACAAGTTCATACTCATCTTTGTTCATAACAGGTACAATAAATCTGTATTTTATGTCTATGTATCTATAATAGAGCATATGTTGATAATCATCCATTCTAACTTAAAGAGTAAGTAAGTTACAGACCTCTCCTTTAGATTCAAATTATGGTTATTTGGAAAGAGACAAGGGAGGAATCTACAATGAGTATTTACATGTATATTTGCCCAATGTACATTCCTCAAAAACAAAACTGTCTTAGGTTCAGACAATAGGTTTTAGCATTTACGGCTTATTTAAGATGAAAGTTGATGCTCTTTAAATATTGAATGAGCCCTTTTAGCTAGAATGGATGCTTTAAAATTGAAAGAGACTTTCATCTGAGATATGAGGAATGAGTTTCATTTGTGCAAGCATGTTTCTTACTATGAATTATGAGTACCCATTATGTTGTTTTGTGTTAGATATTTTATATTATTTTAGACTTATGATGACAAATACAAGTAAATGTTGAAGGCATATTATGGCTGTTGGGTTCATAGGATTTTAATGAAACATAAAAAAATTGAAGTGCTCTGGTAAAGCTTTTTACTGTCCATGTGACACTCTTTCTCTTATGGTAAGATGCTCCAAGCATACTTTACACTTAGGTTTCTCAGGCTCACATAATTTCATCCTAAGCATAGTCTCTATCATAAGGATATTTTTCCTGTTGTTTACTATTCTTTGGTATTTAAATATTTCTTTTGATAACTCTTTTTTTTTAAATTTTTTTAAAGATTTTATTTATTTATTAGTTAGAGAGAGAGAGAGAGAGCGAGCACAGGCATTCAGAGAGGCAGGCAGAGGCAGAGGGAGAAGCAGGCTCCCTCCCAGAAGCAAGGAGCCCGATGTGGGACTTGATCCCAGGATGCTGGGATCATGACCTGAGCCGAAGGCAGCCACTTAACCAACTGAGCCACCCAGGCGTCCCTCTTTTGATAACTCTTTGGTAACCATCTTCTATCTTTATTTCCCAAACTTACCTTTAGTTTTTTCTTGAGTGTTTATGCACTTTGAAGAGGCTACTTTTGCTTTGATAAAGGGATCTAATGATAATGCATGCTTTTCAATTGCACATGTGGCTTTATTCATAGTATTTTAAAAAGCATTAAAATATATTTTCAGAGAATGGGGTAGAAAATGATATTTAATTATCAGCCTGTTTTACAAAAACCCACAGGGGCCTCTCCCAAATTCTTCTAAATACAGATAAAACTTAGAAGACATAGTCATTTTTCATTCCCTTCTAGTTTGGTTTATTAATAGTGGCAATCATTTACTGAGCATATAATATATGATGACATTACTTCAAGCATTATTTATGTTTATTATGTTACTCAAGCTTTATAATAAACATTTGAGGCAAGTGTTACTATGTCACTCTAAAAATGAGGAAGTTGAGATGTCAGGTGTTTGCATAGGCTGAAATAGCCAAGTCTGAAATTATCTCAGTTCTGAGTGACCTCAAAGATGATCCTCAACCATCTTCCTTATGATGTTATATATGAAAGACTTTTCTATTTATTATGAAATCCCTCTTTATAAAATACTTTAAACATACTGATGAGGATAGGTTGGCATATTAATGTTAATAAATCTTGAAAATCCTTATGTTTCTCAAGGAAATTTATAGAGATAAGGATCTTGATTACAGAGAAGGCTCTCTATCTGAAGTTATGATATTATATTCAGTCTGAAGATGACCTAGGGACATGTTACCTATTGTAAATTCAACTTCCAATTTCATGTCAGGGCAAATCATGGTGACCATAAAACTATGGCTGTCCATGTTTGATTCTGAATGTTAATCTCCCCTTGTGTTCAGCATAGTTCTATATGAAATTGCATCTATAATTGGTATGGGGACTTGCATGGTCTGCCATTCACAGAGGAGCTGCTTTGCTTCCTGATGAGAAGTCAACCTCTAATGCTTCTCAGGTTGACTCAACCTTGTGATAGACCTGGGTTTAAATCCACTCTTTTTCAGGTTTAACATTCTACCCTAAATAAAACATAAAGGCCCCTTTTCTTCATTCCACCTTTCAGAAAACTATTCTACTCCTCATCTTGAAATCAAGATTATTATTGAAGAGTTTTATTTTAGGTGTAGGTAGGGGTGCCCAAGCCTGCAGGAATAGAAAAAGATGAAGGAATATATTAAGGGAACCTGGCTAAAATATTTGACTTTGTATCTGAAAAAGAAAGATCTACTAAGCTCTTTATCTGTAGGAATATCAAAGATGTCTACAACAAAGGAGAAGTTAACTAACTTTTAATTTCTTTTAAAGATTTTATTTATTTATTTGACAGAGAGAGAGAGAGCTCACAAGTAGATAGAGAGGCAGGCAGAGAGAGGGGGAAGCAGGCTCCTGGCTGAGCAGAGAGCTCGATGTGGGGCTCAATCCCAGGACCCTGAGATCATGACCTGAGCCAAAGGCAGAGGCTTAACCCACTGAGCCACCCAGGCGCCCCAGACTTTTAATATTTTTCGAAAGATTTATGTATTTATTGGAGAGAGAGTGAGTGAGGGGAGGGACAGAGGGAGAGGGAGTGAAAGAATCTTAAGCAGACTCCCTGCTGAGCCCAACTCAGGGGCTCAATCTCAAGACCCTTAGATCATGACCTGAGCTGAAACCAAGAGTCAGATGCTCAACCCACTGAACCACCCAAGTACCCTAAAGTTAGCTGACTTTTAAACAAGGTAAATATTTCCTTCATAAGTAAGGGAAAATAAATTTTACTTGTCTGTCAGTACTATTGGTCAGTACCCTTTTTCCTTAACTAAGGAAATGTTTTCTTTGTTTTCAGATTGGCATTGTACTCAGCTAGAATGATCACCTTCCTAAACACTTTTTTAAAGTAGGCAGAGTCACATGATCTAGTTCTAGGCAACAAAATATAGATAGATATCACTGGTGGGCCCTCATGCAGAGTTTTGAAAGGAAAGAGGATTGGCTGAAATCTGCTTTTTGCTCTTTGCCTTTGGCCTTTCCCCTTTCTCCTATATGGATATAATTCCTGGCAACAGAACAACCATCCTATGAGCATGACGTTAAATGCCAAACTCTGTGGCGAGTAGGGTTAAAAGTTTAAAGAAGACACTGTGATGGCACCGGAAAGCTCCCGTGTCATGCCTGAACTGTTTCCCCTAAGACTATTTTTATCATGAGGAAAAGAAAAAAAACAAGTCCTATTTGGTTCAGTCACTATAGTTCAGCTGACACAATTTCAAGGATATAACCAAGTGTGAACATTTTTTTCATGTACTATATTAATACGTTGAAAATGCTGTATTGTTTTCATAAGTGCTATGACTAGAATTCCTCTTGATAGAGAAACCTCACAGACGGTAAATAGAACAGTCTAAAGTGAGTCCTGACAATGCAGAAGAGTGTGTTACTAGACCAGCAGGCACATGTAACAAGACCTACTTACTTGAGCCTAGTTCTTATGCAACACTTCTTGTAAGAGATTTCTGAAGGCCTCTTGGTGCTTTCCCAGCTTTGATGATTTTACTTTTTCAGCATAGTTGCAGCAGGATATCGCTGAGAAAATAACAGAATCTACTATTTATCCCAAATGTAGCTGTTGCTGTGCCCAACTATTCTCTAGTTGTAGAGATGTAAGCCGTTCTGAAGGTGGTGAAATTTGTATTGTGTCTGCACCTCAAAGGTAGAAATAAAATAAGAATGAAACAAAGGAAGACAGAATGTTATCGTTTTTAAAAAGCGAAAGCTTTGGAAGTTGCCCATGACCATAATTTTAGAGAAATCTGCCCAAATTAGTAATTACTCAAGAGCCACATGATTAATTAAATATTCTAGCTCAGTCTTTTATTTTATTCCAAAAGACATGGTAAGGGGAATACATAACCTTTATGTACCTAATATAATAGGAGCTGGACTCCTAATATATCTTTGTAAGAAATTCACCATTCTACCTTGAAATTCAAATACAAAGAAAAGTGTATGTGGTTATATGAGTAACATCAAAAAATAAACTGTCTTCAATGAAAAGGCTGTCATTCATAATGATTTTTAAGAAAGGGTAAAGGGGCACCTGGGTGGCTCAGTCATTACCTGTCTGCCTTCGGCTCAGGTCATGATCCCAGGGTCCTGGGACTGAGCCCTGCATCTGGCTCCCTGCTCAGCAGGAAGCCTGCTTCTTCCTCTCCGCCTCCCCCTGCTTCTGTTCCCTCTTTCACTGTGTCTCTCTCTGTCAAATAAATAAATAAAATCTTAAAAAAAAAAAAAAGAAAGAATAAATAAAAAGTAGAATATATAAATTGAAAGCTTACTATTTTAAAAAACTTGGAATTATTACTGTTTACCTGTAAACATTCTAATATATTTTAAGTCACTCTTTGCTGCTTATTAAAAAATACCTATTCTCTTTTAAAGTACTGGATTTTTTTTGTATGTAAATATACAAAATGAGTTTAATGGCATAAGAAACATACTATATATAAACTTTAGGAAGTGAATATTATAGATACCTTATTTTGGTCATCATATTGATGATGATGATGATATTTGGTTGCTTAGGGTAATATAAATGGTATTTTATTAACTTGAAGCCCTGGGGTTCATGAATCACTAATCAGCTGTGTTAGCTTAGGTAAGGTGAATATCTCTCAATATTTCAATTTTTTATTTATGATGGGAAAACATTGACATATACTTCAATCTCTATTAATTGATGGATACATGTATAAAAAGTAACTCTTTGATCATGTTCTGCATTGAAAACTTTGCAGATGTTACCCAACAATAATAGACTGAAGAAATTACCCACTTTCAGGGTTTAATCCATAGTTCTTGAAATAGCATAACCCAGTAATTATGATTTCCCTTCTTTTTTGGTTGCTGCTAATGGAGTTTGTAGTAGGCAACCAGACCGGGGAAGCTGGTTTCACTCATATGTGGAACATAAGCAATAGCATGGAAGACCGCAGGGGAAGGGAGGGAAATCCAAAGGGGGAGAAATCTGAGAGGGAGAGGAACCATGAGACACTGTCTGAGAAATAATCTCGGGGTTTCAGAAAGGAAGAGGGTTGGGGGAGGGGGTGGCAGGGTGGTGGGTATTGAGGAAGTCACATGCTGTGATGAGCACTGGGTGTTATACTTAGCTAATGAATCATTGAACACTGCATCAAGGACTAATTATGTACTATATGTTGGGTCCATGGTCAAAGGAACGAGACTGTTACAAAGCAAAAGTCAAGCAAAGCTCTATTTTACGCCAAGCATGGAGAATCGAACCAGGGTCGGGACCGCCTCTCACAGAGAGGACGACCCCTCCCTGCCTTACGGACTAACTTTTATAGAGCAAAGGCCATGTGGTTGAGCTTGGCCACACACAGGTGGCCAATGAGATTGTAACACACAGCGAAAGCTGCACAGTCATGCTAGGCCACACACGGGTGGCCAATTGAATTTCAGTTCACCCCATAGTAGCTATTTGAACTAGCCTATCACCTTGGTCAGAACTGGCGCCCAAAAGGTGGGCCCACACTCTTTGGTAGCTAGGGAGACAGTGTGCATGTCCCACTGATTGGATACCTCCACCTGGCCTGACCCACTCTTGTATTTGGGTTCTGTTATCAGGGGCTGGGCGACCATATTTTAATACATAACAACACCATGGCTGTTCAACCGAAATGGAGCCGTTTTGGCTAAATAAGCCCTTACACTATACAGTGGCTAACTGAACATAATTTAAAAAATGAAAATTAAAAAAAAATAAAAAATAAAAGTTGTAATTGAATTTCATAAGAGGAAGAGCAAAATGTAAAAACAACAACAGCAAAAAGTTTAAACACCTGAATGGCAGTTACAGTAAATAATACCTTTGACATTGGGCTGGCAGATGTGCTTGGTATCTGTGTGAATTGTCTTGTTCTGATCACCCGTAAATAGGTAAGGAAATAGTACAATGAGTAGCACTCAGTAAAATCTCTAATAGCTTCTTCCTCTTTTGTCTCACCTACTAGCTCACAGGTGTGTACACTCTCTCTTTCTCACACACAAATACACACACACACACACACACACACAAAACACATACAGAGAATCAGGATCAGGGTCTCCATTAAATTTATGCTTCTATTCCTTTTGAACTCCTAACACAATGGCTTCTCACAATTCATCACGAGAGAGTCTATTAGAAAATGATGGATGAACTGGCCTAAATCTATCACTACTAATAGAAAACAGTTCAAAAATTAAGATGCCTAACACCGTAAATGAGTACTTCTATCTTTCCATCGAAAGGCTACTGTAACAGTATCTTCATCATTGATCATCAGTCATCATCATCATCTTCAGCTTCTTAAGTATTTATTATTGAAGATGAAGTCAAGGACAGGTAGCTTTAATTTTGCATCATGCTGTGAATATGTTCTGCTCCTGGTTTCCAGGGCTCTGATGATGTGTAGGTTAACTGTGATAGATAATGTTCTCTCCATGATCCTTCTCTTAAGTTTGGTACATTCACTTGTAAAAAGCACTAGTCTGTATGTCTAAAAGAAAATCAATTAGTCTTAATGATACAAATATTTGCTTAATAAGACTCCTTAGGGAGCCAATATTAATCAAAAGCTCAGAATGATCTGTAATTAGCACATCAATTGTACATGTGTTAGTGGATTATTGTAAAGTGCTTAAGGGTTCTTAGAATACTTTATTCTTTATTATAATTAAAAAAATTTCTCCTGACACTTTAGTTAAATTTCTTAGCCCAAGATATCCTTGTCTTTCATCTGAACTATGCCTCTAACCTTCTAACTTCTCTTCGACCTTGGTCACATTGACCTCAGGGGAAGTTTTTTACAATATAAGTCAAATCTGGTCTCTCTTCAGATTAAACCTGTTCAATAGCTTTGCATCACATTAAAATAAAACTCAGGTTTTGATCCCTGCTTACATTTTCTTGACCATTTCCTCCCACTGCCTGCCTCCCTCCCTAACATTCTGTGTTCCAGCTACATCAGCTTTCTCGATGCTTCAAGTTTGTCTCTCCTTGGGGATTTGCATTTGCCATGTCCTCTGTCTAGAATACTGCCTGATGACTTCTTCTTGCCCTTTCAGTTTTAAGTCACTTGAAATCTCAGAAACACCTTGCTTCCCTGACTCCTAAAGTATGACCTAATTTGACCAATAACTCTCAAGTCTTTTCCTCTATTTTTACCTTATTTGCAGCATTCATTTCTGTCTGAAATGCTCTTTTTCAGGGGCATCTTTTTTCAGGGGCTCAGTGGGTTAAGCCTCTGCCTTCCACTCAGGTCATAGTCTCAGGGTCCTGGGATCCAGCCCTGCATCAGACTCTCTGCTCAGCAAGGAGCCTGCTTCTCCCCCCTCTCCCTCTGCCTGCCTCTCTGCCTACTTGTGATCTCTCTGTCAAATAAATCAATGAAATGCTCTTTTTCATTGATTTATTTGTCTACGATCTTTCTCTCTTCATTAGATGTAAACTTCATGAATGTGAGCACTTCTTATTCAGAGCTGTATTCCTTAAGCCTAGAATAATGACTGTGTATATATATACATATGGATGTATATATATATACGTGTGTGTGTGTGTGTGTGTGTTTCAGTATGTATATGTTGAAAGTCAGGTGTTAATTGTGTCTCTTTCCTCATCCCACATTTGCTGACTACTTATAAGGCTGTTATTCATAAGTTATTTTTAAATTCTGCCACGACTTCATTATTTGTTTAATTATTTTCATTATAGTGAGAAACTGTATTCCTAGGAAGTACCTGATTGTTCATAAACAAAGTACAGTCTACCATTCATTTCACCAAAAACCTTGGGGGGAAATGAAGAAATTGAATATTCTGAGACCTATACAACATCTCTTTTCTTTGAAAATTTCTCAGTTTCTCTAGGTTGCTGGCCTTAATAATACTTTCCTCTCTTTACAGTGCCTCTTAAAAGAAATATATTTTAACTTCTACTAGGGAGTGTGGGTCTATTGTATAAATTACAGTGAGTTCCCATCTCATCTAATTATGAAGCGTTTCTCCCTTTTTTAGTATAAATTCGTTTGGCTTTCTTTTTGCCCCCAACTTATTAGCTGTTTCACTGTTGTTTTCTTTGTGAACCAACTCAATAGAGATTCAAGTAAGCCAGCTGAGTGATTTTCCAATAAGAAATCACATTTCATGCTAATTATTTTGGAACTGAAGCAAATCACAGCATCGCAGGTGAGCAGAAGAATGAGCCTGTGGTTTGGCTTCTTGTGGACAATACTGCCACCTGTACCCTTGCTCTAAAGTAAACATTATCTTGTGCTGTTCAGTATTCTCTGACAGCTCATAAAAGAAGGCATCTTATCCCTTTACTTATTCAGAGACTTCTTTTCCACTTGAATATGATGAAAGCCGTTGAGTCCTAAACAGATAGTTGGATTCCTTTTCACAGAAATACAGAAGAACACAAAATATTTGTCCTCCTTTCTCCACACCTTTAATATGGCAACAAACATGTTTTGAAATTCTGTAAGAGATATGGTGTAAGCTAATTGAGATTCAATTAGTACATCACATGCTTTTTGCTATGCAGAAGCTAACTGGGGATCTGTCTATTAGAAATTACTCATAGCTGGATGAGAGCTAGATGAATAGTAATTTAGACCTTGAAAGACATGTAAGACTATAAATGGAAGTAAAAGTGAGGCTAATGGAAGATCACCCAAGAACTTCTCAGAATTCCCTAATGAGAAATTTTAATTTTCATATTTGACATTAGGGCTTATAATAATGACGAGACCTTAAGATTGAGTACAATTAGATCCATAAAATGCATTGCAAATATCTTGAAAACGACCAATTAAATTGAACCTTTGAGCTGGGTTTGTCTGACTTTCTTATAATGATTCATAACAGGATTTTCTTTCCTTTGTTATTAACAACAAATGTAATTCGGTATTATGTAACTAATGATATATAACAGCCAGAGTGATCTTTTCACCACCAAAGACAAAATGTCACTTCTCTATTCCAAACATTGAGATAGCTTCCCATCTTCCTGAGAATTAATTACAAAGCCCTTACCTTGGCCTTCCAGGTCCTCCCAGGATATTCACCCACCCACCTCTACTTTCTGTCCTTTTAATCTCTCCCCTTGTCCATCTGTTCTAGCAGCTGGCTTTCCCTTTCTTTATGTCTTATGGCCATGCCCTTTCCTCTTTTCAAGCTCTTTCCATATTCTATTTCCTTAACAGATAATTTCTTTATTTCAGATATCTACATGGCTCTTTCCCTCATCTTCTGCTCTCCTCAAGGGTCACTTTTTCAGAGAGGTCTTCCCTAATTAAACTTTGTGAAATAGAACACTCTTCTCAGAGCAGTTAACTCTGTATTCCTTCTCTTGCTCTATCATTCTTAGCATTTATAATCTGACGTACTATATTTTATTTTATTCTATATTTTTACACTTAGAATGTACGTTTCCCAAAACCAAACAATCTGGAGTTTTTGCTTGTGACTATGTCTGACACATAATAGGCACTCAATATCTATCTGTCCATGAATGAAGGATTTATGAGTCTTTATCTTTGTGTTTTATCTAAATCTGTTAATTGTGCATTCACTAATGAAAAACAACAGAGTAACAACTTTTAAGTGAATTATTAGAGGTTAGCCTTCATCTTATAGTAATGCTATTGTTAAAATTAATGGCATCATCAAAATTTTAAAGAAAGGTCCTTATATGATATAATCCTTTTAAATTCAATTTTTTATTATATGAACAGCAAATATCATGAAAAATTTGTCTTTCAGATATTTTTAGCTAATCATGCACTGAAAAATATTCTGTATCTGATCTCTTACATAAAAATAATCTCTTCAAATAGTACTTAACATTAATTAGTTTTTGTTAAGCAGAGAAATACTCATTAATAAAAAGAGAGATCTAGTCCAGGGCTGCTTTATATAGCATTACATTTTTAGCACTTTTTATTATACTCCAAGCAGTGAAAATTACAATCAAAAGCATATTTTTTAACTATAAGAAAATAAAATAATAAGATCAATCATACTATGGTTAGTTAAAATAATGTGCACCAACATAAAGTTTAGGCAGAAATAGAGATAAACAATTTTACATAAATCTTTCTTTAAACTTCTAATTCCCTAGAACCTTTCCTTTTAATGTCAACTATCTTTAGTTTTAGAAGATAGTTGGAAAATATTATTTGCTTTACATTCATTGTATCTCATATAAAATAATTTACCTACCACATTCAAATTCTTAATTTTGTAGTTCATATAACATTCTGAACAGTAGTGGAGAGGATCTGTCTTATCTATCTATATATCTATGTATCTATGTATCTATCTATCAATCATATATCCATCTGTCTATATCTACCATTTACCAATTTATACTACTATGGAGCACCTGGGTGGCTCTGTCATTACATGTCTGCCTTCAGCTCAGGTCATGATCCCAGGGTCCTGGGATTGAGCCCTGCATCGGGCTCCCTGCTCGGCAGGGAGCCACTTCTCTCTCTCCAGCCTTTTGCTTGTGTTCCCTCTCTCCCTGTCTCTCTGTCAAATAAATAAATAAAATCTAAAAAAAAAAAAAAAAAGACTTAAAAACAAACAAACAAAAGAGATACTTCTAAAACTCTTACCTTCATTTAGTACACCCGAATTTCCATCCCCAGTGGTGGTAGGGAGATGGGGACAACTGGAGAAGGAAGAAGTAGATTCCTTTTTACTGTTTTTCCCCAAAAGAAGTCATGCCAGCAGCAGTATGCATCCTAACACTTTGCAAGATATTAGAGATAACACTGACTCAATAGAGAAAATTCCATCTACTGCATCACTTCTTCCTGTGGTTTCTGCCTGAATTTACCATAGTGAAAATGCTCACACACAACATTATTTAAATTAAAACAATTGGTTATTATAGTCTGCAGGAAACCACACAAAATGAAAGAAAATAGACTTAATAGAACTTTTTATATAATTTATATTATCCAAGTGTCTCCAGTTTCCATAAAAAATAAGTACATAGATAACCTACCTTGGACATCAAGGCTCATACCTGGATATTTTGTTTTTGGTGTGTTTGTTTTAGTGAGTATTGTGTGGAAAGGAAACATTATTTGGAAGCTATTATCAGGTTTCACTATTTCTTATACATTAGCTACCAATCTTTTTCTTTTAGCCTATCTCAAATATGCATTATCAACAGTGGAAAATATTTACTAACATACAGTGATATGTATTTATTATTCTTTATTAAAGAACAATACTTAAATGTATAGATAATGGGTATAAAAATAGCATTAACATCACAGGATTCTTTTTCTTTTAGTGTCATATCGAAATATGGTAAAGGATAGATTTTAAAAATTTTTATAAAGTAATCACGTATATCATTATTGAATAAAGCCAAATCAAATCATGAGAAATTCTATTGTTTTCTTCCCCTGGGTAGCATATAAAGAAGGAGTTAAGGTAAGTAATTGTCAAGAAAATTGTTGAGGGGTGAATGGAACATGTTTTTGTACCTTACTTCTTTTTTAGTCTTAATTTATGACTAAAATAGTCTTTCTTAAAACATGTGTTCCAGGTATTAATGCTGCATAACAAATTATATTAAAACTTAGCAGCTTAAGGGGCACCTGGTTGGCTCAGTTGGTTAAGCATCTGCCTTTGGCTCAGGTCATCAGCCCCACATCGGGCTCCCTGCTTGGCTTCTCCCTCTGCCTGCTGCTCTCCCTGCTTGTGCTCCCTTCCTATCCCTCTCTCTCTCCCTGTCAAATAAATAAATAAAACCTTTTTAAAAACTTAGCAGCTTAAAACAATAACTATTTTATTATATTCCATGACTTTGTGAATCAGGATTCATCTGGGAGATTCAATGCTCTGTGTCATTGACTGAGGTCAACAGATGTTATCAGCAAGCAGCCTGATGGGCTGATGCGGAGGGTCAGAACAGCTTCACTCATATATCTGGTACCTCGGTTGAAATGATTGGAAGGTGGGACTCAACTGGATCAGTTGACCAGTGTCTACATCTGACCACTCCAGTGTGATCATGTCAAGGTGGTTGGATTTCTCATGTGGCAGGCAGCAAGAAGCTGCCAGGTATACTGTGTCGAGACAGGCAGTGGTAGCTTCTTCTTAAGGCCTAGATTTAGAAACTAGAAAGGTTTCTCTTTTACTATATTGGACTTATTTAAAGAGTCCCCAAAATCCACTCAGATTCAAGGCAGAAGAACATAGACCCTACTTCTTGAATGGTGGAGTATCAATGGACTTTGACCATCTTCAATGTGTCACAATATATCATATTTATTTGTTTATTTTTCCCATTTTATAAAGTGTCTAAAAGTCAGGAATTCTAATTAATATTCAAATTCTGTTGAAGGTATTCATGAGATGTAGAAATATATTTTAATAGTTGAAAATATCCTTTTTTGATAGCTCGAAGACTTTGCTTTGTCCTTTTTTTTTAAGATTTAAAAATCAGTTCAGGGATGCCTGGGTGGCTAGTTGGTTAAGCAGCTGCCTTCTGCTCAGGTCATGATCCCAGCGTCCTGGGATCGAGTCCCACATCGGGCTCCTTGCTTGGCAGGGAGCCTGCCTTTTCCTCTGCCTCTGCCTGCCACTCTGTCTGCCTGTGCTTGCTCGCTCTCTCTCTCTCACACAAATAAATAAATAAAATCTTAAAAAAAAAAATCAGTTCATTTAAAAAATTGGTCATTGATATCTCTGATTTTGGGGAAATCACATGATCACAATCCTTATTGATATATTTGTTGTGAATTTTAGGCTTTATTTTAATTTTTGTTTGGGTCCATCATTTTTATTCCTTATCCCAATATATTGTCAAAACTCTTAGTCTGCTAATGAACAAAAATGAAAACAAAACCAGTCATCAAAAAATAAAAGAACTTTCTCTTGATTCCAGACTAGTCTCATCTATTTTCTTTCTTCCCTTCACCTACAAACTTGTCACAAAGAGATTGTGAAAGCAGTGTGCCTGTACCCACTTCTTCACCCCAGCAGTATACTTTGCAGGAATACCTCCCACTTGTCACCAATGGCCTCATAATTCCAAAATTCCAAACTCAGTGAATATTTATTGTTCAGGTCCTGATGGTCTTCTCTGCTATCTTTGACACTTGTTATTTCCGCACATCTGGAAATTATTCATCAGCCCTCTGGGGCATTACAAACTCTTGATCTTCCAAGTTCCACACAGTCCTCTCGTGAGATTCTTTGTGCATTGTCTAGCCAGGAGGTATTAGTTCTCTCCAGAATTCTGCCACTGGGGTCTGCTACTTTCATTCTGTAGTCTCTCACTAGATGATCTGCCTTTGTTCACAAGGGAGGTAGTTACTATGCACTGATGACTTACATACTTCTGTTTTCTAAACTTCTTGCTGGCACTTCAGATCTAACATTCAAATGCCAGTGGGACATCTCTAAATACATGTTCTAGAGGTGCTTCAAAGTCAGCACGACTAAGCTTGATCAGCCCTTGATATTTACTGTACCTTGTTGGCACCATCAGAATTCATCAGCTCAATCATGTTGTACAACAGGAATTGGTCCCTGGTTTGTCTCTCTTCCTACCCTTTCCCAACCCTCCAACTACTCATAGCCATTAAGTAACTAAGTCTTGTTAATTCAACCTAGTAAATAAGTCCTGTGTTTTAAAATTGTCCTTTCAATTCCTACTAACACCACTCTAATTTGGACATTATTTTTTGATAGGAGTAATGCAGCTGTGTCCTATTTGTTTTTCTGTTGAGTCTTATGCCCACTCAGATACCGGAGTGAACCTTACAGACCTAACAATACCACCACTATGCTTCACGATTTTACTATCTCTCCATTATCAAGAATAGTATTTTTAAAACTGCATATAGTTGTATATTAATAAATTATAAGCTTAATTTAGTGGCTTACAATAAATGTTTTTAATTAAATAGAATATATTATATAGAAAATCATAGCTTCACATTTAGTAAGAATGAGTATATCACTTGGTTGTTTCAGAGGTATGTATGTGTACATACTGGGCAGCAATTAATATGCTCTTTTTGCTCTAGAGCCGTGAAGCATTGGTATTCCCAGTGCACAAGATAAAGCATTAAGGGGTGGGAGGAAATAAACTAGAACTTCTATTTATTTTCTTTAGAAATGATAAGAAATAACTTGAGCTTATCCTACTTATTCAATATACTTATCAGAATTGGTGTCTTCCCTTAGTCAGTATTTCAATAGTTGAAGTCACATGATTCTACCAAGTTTGAGGTATTCACAGAGAAGAATAAGTGCTTCATAGTCAAAGGTTTGGAGATGATGTTCTAACTTCTTAAATCTCTTTTAGTTTATGACAATCCATCTGTACCTGGTTAAGTAAATTAATGGATTATATTCCCAGAGTTTTAAGTAAACTAACCCTTATAATGGATCTTTGACTTAAAAAGTAGCTCTAAAGAAACTACAAAGTAAAGACCTTTCTATAAGACAATAGATAACTGGAGTTATCACTTCTCATCCTGCCAGGAGCTCTTTATTGTTCATAATATAAAGTAAAGATTATTATAATACTAATTAAAGTCACCTCAAATAATTCTGCTCAAAACAGCCTTTCCTGGGACAACAGTAAAGACTGGAATGGGGCGACATAATTGTGCATGAAGGTCCATAATTATTACAAGCACCTTCTTCTATATGCCTTTAACAATCAACTTAACTGATAAAAAGGAAATTCTCTAGTAGTGATTATAGCAAGGCAGTAGACTGATTACTGACTTATATGTCACCTACTTTCCAACTCCTGGGTATTAAGTTGAGTTTTATTTTTCCTAAGGATCCCATCTCCATGATAACCTTTGCACATTTTCTCCTTGCACTCATTCATAAGGAAAGGATCTGTTCCCTTTGAGAGTTCTGTGGTACTTAATTAGCTTTTTATCCCCTCTATCCTGCACAATTCCTGACACAGAGCTAACAGATACTAAATGGTGAACCCAAGCATGTGAGTATGTGTTGTGCGTGTGTGTGTGTATAAATTCATGAAAGTGGCTAAGTTAATGCTTTGGTTTACTCTGTAATTTGAGCACAAATATTAGAAATGCAAGAACTTTGCTTCATTAAAATAAAGATGATCTATTCCTATCTTTAACCTTCTTTGGGTATCATGTGTTTATTCCAGAATATTATGTGCACACAAAAATATGTAAATTACCAAAAAATTGAAAGGCTATTTACAAAATTTTATATACATAATTATATCTGAGGCTTTGCACATACTGTATTGACTGCACATTTGCTGATGTGAGAAAAAGCAAAACAAGAAACTTAGAAATTAGCTGCATATCAAATGTGTGCTTCAATCTTTGCGCATTGAATGAGACACATTTTTCAAGTTGATTTTTTTCACTCTGACTTCTGAAGGTTTACGTACAGTATCAGACTCACTCAAAGCATAGGTTCACATCAATCTTCCTGGTTCCTGAGTGATTACTTCACCATATAAACTTGTGTTCACCTTGAGAAGCTGGAATAATTACTATATTACTAAGCACATTCAAAAATATATGTTACTTATATCAAGCCATTAGGGTTTCCTTAAGTCTCTTAGAATATGGGTAAAAAAATCTGGCTATTAGAAAATAATAATATAAAAATCTATTGAGTGGAGTGTGTACTCTAAGAGATTACTTAGAAGAAATTGTGGGTAAACGAGAGGTATCCTGGGGCACCTGGGTCGCTCAGTGGGTTAAAGCCTCTGGCTTCGGCTCAGGTCATGATCCCAGGGTCCTGGGATCGAGCCCCACATCGGGCTCTCTGCTCAGTGGGGAGCCTGCTTCCCCCTCTCTCTCTCTGCCTGCTTCTCTGCCTACTTGTGACCTCTCTCTGTCAAATAAATAAATAAAATCTTCAAAAAAAAAAAAAAAA